>JAODTK010003021.1:0-335000 GCA_026419785.1 Sclerodactyla briareus | reverse complement strand
AATGATTGTGTAGTTTCTTTACACAACAACGAGATAGGTGTGCTAGTTTTACACAATATTTTTTGAGTGTATTGGAAATCTTCCATAAAGTGGACTGCCTGGAAGTGTAATCCATATGCATGTTGCAGCTCAATCGATGAGAAGCAGTCCCAAGAGCCAGAAGAAAATAAATTGTCGCAGATTACACCATGCTCTCTGTTATTTTCTTGGTACCTTGGCGGTATCAAGAGGGTCTAACTACGACCACATTGTTCTTCGTGATTTTAATAGCCGCTGTCTCAGCTATTGTTCCTACCACTGTCGTCACCAAACAATTCCCACAAGGTTTGAAAAAGCAGCCTTCGCCAAAATGATGGCACCCGCTGTGTACATGAATTATGTGACATTTTTGTTAGGTTTGTCGGATATGAGCGACACCTAGGGGATTTGAGAATACCATTTGTCCCAACAAAGTGTGAGCGTTTGAGGTCATCGAAATTCAGGCACACGCAGTTAGTTGTAGGTCTGTCGGATTTTAACCTGAAGTACAATAGTTATATAACGGCCTTCTCCTATTAGTCTGCACAGGCGAATAGATGATATATCCCCTCTATCAAAACCTCTAAATTTGGGCTGAAAATAGGAAAACTCTAACGTATTGCCTTGATTAATTTGCTCCAATAAATAGAGGAACTCATCTCGTAGTCACCATGGGCCATTTGGGGTCAAATTATGCGAACATTCATTTCTCCACTTCGATTAAGAATTTGGCAGACATAGACATGGTCTGATAATGGTTAGGGATTAGCTAAGCAGATAAGGGTCGCCACAGGTATCGGGCATAGCCTCGCAATAATTGTTATTAGGATGAAAAAGACAAGGTATGCTCTGTTCTCTTGAGGTATCAGGCATTCCTTTTTATTCCGCTGGATTGAGGGGAACTATACCTCTTGTAATGTGAGTTTCATTCATATGGCCGGGACCCTACTCTTTTTCTTTGCAGATGGACATATCTACAACGTTGAAGAGGTCTTTAGCAATACTGGACGGCTTCATATTTAAATACATCTGACCGAAATCGTCCCACGGTATATTCGGAAGCCGGTTCTACTGTTGACAGACAATGTGACGTATACGTATCGATATGGGCGATATCCAAAAGTCGGCATTGCGTCCCGCCAGTTGTTAGCCAGAAGACATTGCCGCTTGAACCGTGATTTTGATTGAACTCCATTATAGATAATATCCTCTCATTAATACTCCTGGGAACATGGATAAAACATCATAAGGCAAGTGCAATTACCTTGAATCATGTGGGAATTATCGGTATATTGCAAATGAATACAGGTGTGAATCATTCTGGGTTGTTTCTTCAGGAAGCTTTTAGTGAGTACGGTTCAATGTCTTCTCCATGTTGTTTCTTAACTTTTTTTCGTGTTGTTTTCCTAATGTGGCTGAAGTCTAGTCTTATCCTAATATTCTATTCAAGTTATCACTTCATCAAGTTGGCGTTTCGAGTGTGATTTGAGAAACGTTTGCAGGTTTCTGATTTCTAGTGTGTATGTGGGCGCGCGCGCGCGCGAGCGCGTGGGTTGTGTGCGGGTTGTTGATCTGTGTTTGTTCGTGCGAATGTATTTATGTGTTTATGGCGTAACGCGTTGCTGTAAACACGATAAGCTGACCTTGCCCGGATGGTTGAGGGTCACACTTGGAATACCTTGTAATGTTTAAAAAAAAGGTTTGGCAAATAGTGAAAGATTCAACAACCTCAAAAAGTTGAGTAGTTTATAAAACCAAATTGACCAATCAATTGACAAATCTCATGTGAAGCCTATGGATCATCATTGGAATGGATTACAAATAGTTGGTCAATTTTCTGCTCAAAACTGTGCGGTGTGAATACTTGCCGGTTTAACGTTTTAACAGTGAGATGATGATTCCTGTAAATGTACAGTAAATTGCTGGCAACTCTGACTATAATTTACTGTGAATTTATAGTAAACTATGTGAAATTAACAGTGGGATTGATTTGGTCATTTTGGTTGTAACGTTCACTGTTACTTTAAAATTGGCGGTAAATTACTGGCAGTAGAGTTGTGTCAGTATTTACTGTTAACTGATAATGAATCGTTTACAGGTAAGTAGGCTATAATGAGGTAAAAGCAAAACCCCCGTTGTCTTAGATCGCTTCTTCGACTAACATTTTTTACACCATTTGCGGCCACTGTTGTACCACTCGATCCAAATACAACAGTTATGTCTCCACTTAGGGGAAAACAGCAGCCGAGTAGTAAATAGTTTTTTTTTTTTTTTCCAGGCCTGGCCTATAGGTATACCTAAAGTCGACAGGACAGGATGTCAGGATTTCTCAGAAATTTCGGCCATGTTTACCGGGAAAGCATCTCACCGAGTGATTAGAACACTTGGTATAGTGGTAGGTCGTCCAACCCGAGAGGATCGCGGGTACGAATTCCGTTAGGGTCATACCAAGGACTTCAAAAAACTTTATCTGTTTCCTCTCGCGAGCGCTCAGACAGGAGATAGGGGGTGGGGGGTGGGGGAAGGAAACTGCTGTTCAGGCAGCACTACCCTGTCATCTAGCTGAACTCGGAAAGCAGGTGGAAGGTGAATGCGGACGGTCGAGAGAATCGTCAGAAGGAGCGAATTCTCATGATTCGTCCGCGAAATACGAATTCAGAAATCGATCGATGGTTCAGTCGATCATAAATGTGCATGATGTAATCGACTTACAGGTCCTTTACTTCGGGAATATCTCGCTAGTTTTGAATGTGGATGTGGAAGTAAACTGCAGATAATGGCTTATTGTTAGTACTAGGTACCTGCGAACACTAAGTGCGTATGTAGGCTCCACGTGATTGTCATCACTCACCGTGTGAAATAGTAGCTAAGAACAAAAAAGTTGTCCAGCGTACGTACGTACGTACACATGTGATTTATGTACTGCGCGCGTACGTAGTCGGTTCGTTTGTGATAATTTGACGTAGGTCCATACCCTATCGTTAAAAATGCGGGACGTAATACTCTGCTTTTTCCTCATGCTATTCGTTCGTTGTTGTTTACCTAACTCCCAGTGGACAGGGTTCAACCAGGGGCTAAAACCTTGACACAGCAGCCGACCGAAAACCAGTAGTAATTTCAGAGTCCATAGTGCGTGGAGTGAAGTGTTGAATGCATTGCATAGTCAATAAAGAATAAATCTTCAATTTCCAGCTTTATCAGGGCAATGAAAAAGACACCCTATTTCTGCCTGCTGAGCATGTTCTCTTGAGGTGGAGTGTGTATGGTGCTGTTGCTGTCAATTGGCTAGTGTTGGGGAGGGAGGGGGGAGTGTGTTTCCATTGTTGCTTGGTTATTATTCACATTTTATCGGGGTCTACCTGTACAGCGTAATGACTTTTTATGACCTTCTAACGTCGATATTACTGTATATTGTAACATGATTGCGTTGCTCGAAGTAAAGGGGACTGAACTGATTACGTTCAAAACATAAGTATGGGGTTAAGAGTTGGGCGGCGTTAGGGCGAGGCCACGAGATCATAAATATATCACCCGTTCTGGCGGTGGTTGCACTGGATCCCATGTGAAAAGGACAGGATTCAAGTTCCGGTTACTGATGCAGTCTACAAGTGTCTACATCAATCATCACCGATCCACCTCAAAGACCTCTCGCCTCTACTAACAGCGTCGATAACTCCGGTCATCAGCGGAATGGAGTCTGTTCTTGTGTCGAGAACCTCCAGGAAGAGAGAAGTTCGGGAACCAGGCTTTTACTCATCTTGCTCCTGAGGCTGTGTAACAAATTGCCATCAAATACACGACCACACGTGTTCGGCTCATACATTCAAGTCTTGGTTAAAGACATATTTTTCCAGCAAGTTCATTGGTTTACTTTTGTGATTTTGTCGTTCTGATGTCAGCACATTGAGCTTCGAGATTAATGCGCTTTATAAGTAGCCAGTGTAATAATAAATAATAATAATTATCTCACTACGCATAATATTTACATAAGCAAGAAACGCAACGCCCCCCGGGGGGGGGGGGGGCGTTACTTGAAAAAAGGATAATTGTAACGATTATACTGAGGTCAAAAATTGATATACACAACAAATTCCCGTTATGTGCTATTGTACGTGTACAAAGTATTATTATCACGTATTTTTGTCAGTAACGGGATACGTAGGCGATGATATTAAGAACGTGCGCCATACGTTCTAAGTGCGTACGCTACAATTAAAATCCGAGTATTCTCACTTGGACTTAGTATTACGTTCCGTATCTTAGTGTGCGTATAAAGGCGGATTCCTTTACGCGAAATGCGGATGCGCGGTGCGGTAAAAACCATAGGCTCGTTTTCACGGGAAAATAAACTGGAAAGGCCCGAAAAAGTGTATTCGGGTTGCAGAAATGAACCCGTTGCATAGAGGCAAAAATTCATTCGAAACGAATGGAACGAGCACAGAATGAGCAAAAGCTACCACGCTTACAAGGCGGTATTAATGCCGCATCCCGCAAAAACGGATCATATGGAATATCTTTTCTCAAAAAGCCAACTTATGTCAATTTTATGAGTATTACCTATTTGAGGTCTCCGGATCCCCCTACATCTTTTTTCCTTCAAAAACAGTGTTCCGATCCGAAAAACTGCGATTTTCAAAAGTAAATCGCACCCCGCATCCCACAAATGGAATCTCGCCTTAAGGCTGTATTTCATGTTCCCCTGCGTGTCCGGGAGGATGTGAAAATCAATATTCAACGAAAACGAACGTTTGGTCCAGAAGAGGAACACACTATAAGTTCAGAGGGAAGACTTAACAACACGAGAATGCAGCAACCCATGCAAAGTGTCGTTGATTGGCTTTTTCGAGGAAATATTATATAACATCGAGGGTGGTACGCATCAGTATGCGTATTGACTCAATGTTCATACAAGGTTCGGGATACAAAAGATACGTCTGGCACCCCCGGTCGGAAGAGAAAGAGAGCACATGTGAGAACTACGAATAAATGATCCCAACTGTAATCGATTCTTAGAGTGTATTCTTTCAATATGGAACAATAATACAGAATAAACAATGGCGGCGACAGATCGAAGGTAATGCAGTCTCTGATTCAACCGGTATTCTTATGCAACCAATTCTGGTTCAAAATAGCCGTGAGGTGCCTAATTGACATTTCGCGCAACCGGTACTCGAACGGTGCACAGTGTTACGTCGGGCATACGTAGCCTAGTCGCCCACAGTAACAAATGCAGCTATATGCGTGTTGTTATTGGCATAGACATTAAACGTTGAGAACGATACCACATAACGATGGCCTCCAACTTGCCAAATCTATCACCATTTGATCCAATGGGACCGTCCTCGCTATCAATACGGTGGGAGAAGTGGGTCGTCGATTCGAACGAGCCATGGTTGGATTCGATGTTGGAACAGATACAAAACGTCAGCGGCAACTGATGCTCCATTTGTTGGTGAGGGACGTTCAAGACAGATCGACACCCGACACATCGGGAGGACGAATACTCAGGGGGAAGGCAGAGCTTTACTGCTTCCACTTCACTCCAAAAGAAACATTCTCTACGAAACGATAATTTTCAGTCGCCACAATACAGGAGCCGCACGAAACCAATTGTGAGTACTGCACTCCAGTTGCGGCGGCTGGCAGACCGCCTGGTGACTTTCATGACACCGACAGGGAACTAATCACACCAGATTATTGAGGGTGTGTGTCAAAGCAGCTACGCCGTAAGGCACTCCTGAAGGAATACTAACTTGACGAACTCCTGACTTTGGCCCGTTCGATGGCACTGCAGAATCAAGGCCAATTACAATCACAAGGGAAAAGGCCTGGTGCCATTGACGATTCTCACCGTCAGTAAGAGAGTGTCGTGGCAAGTCCCAAGCCAACAAAAAAGGCCAGGTGCCAACAAACAGTGATCGGGTTACAATTGTGGAGGGGACCCACCCGAATGAGAAGGTTGCCCGGCGAGGCAAAAGGTGCACAAGTGTAAAAGCTACACATTTCTCAAAAGTGTGCCGGTCTAAAAAGCAGGCAGTTGCACTCAGACGTTCAAAAAACATAAATATCGAGACGCTGATGACAGTGATGATAACTACTAATTTGCTGGTATTGGTACAAAAACGACCGATGAAACCACAACTGTACAGCAGAAATCGTGTTATCTGGCATACCCCTTACTATGATTGTCGATTCTGGATGTCCACGCAATCGAGGTGGATGAGTGATTTCAGTCGTCTGAGGAACAGGGATCTCATTAGTTGCATTGTGCACAAGTAACGTGAAGTTATATCTTATGGAAATGAATCCCCGCTCACAGTACTCGGCAGTTTAGTGTAGCAAGTACAGCCAATGTGTCAGTGAGCCGACCGAGCAACTTCATGATCTTGTCTGGTTTATTAGGCCAGAATTGGAAGAATTTCGGAGCCTACTGTCCAAGACCTTTTGAACTTAAACTCTTGCTAACCCAAAAGTGAACGTGAGCAAGTCACGCTATGTGGGTATGTTCGTTCGTGGTTAGGTGGTGTGTTGTTGTTTGTTGTGTGTGCGTGGTGTGCGCGCGTGGTGTGGGTGCGGCGGCGCGCCGCCGTGTGTGTGTGGGTGCGTGGTGTGTGTGGTACGCTCCTTGTGAAAACGATATTTGGAAGAAAACGCGAGACCAATCAAGTTCAATTCGCAGTCCAGTTAAGATTGACATGGAGCGAAAAGCGAAGAGCTCTGTCGTTTTCGGGTCTCAGTTCACTTCAGAGTCGTAAGGGACAGGAACGAAGAACAATATGTTGAGCACAATTAGAACAAACATTAATCTTAAAATTAGTGGTACGCGGTATGTACAGGCGGACCCCTGAAAATTTCCTGACCAGAATCAAGAGTCCAGATTTGGAAACGTTTGCTTAAGAACTATATTCGTTTTAAAATGGAAAACGTTATTAGTCCCAGTCCAGGACAATATATCCAGGACTGAAAATGTGCATCAAGGTTTAAAATTAGATGTATGCTGACATATATAAAGGAGAAAAACCCCGTCGGTTTGGTGGCTAGTTCAAGTATATTGGAGGGCAGAGAAGATAGAGTCACTAGACTAATCACCCCGCGAAGTGACACCGAAGAAGAAAAGAAAGAAAAAAGGGGTTGGTAACAGAGAGAAAGGGGGGAACGAGACACCCTCCTCCCCCCCCCCACCCACTATCGACGCCCACCGATAACCCCCTAAATTAATGAGGGTACCAACTCTAATCAGTTGTTGCATATCTACCCGCGTGCTCAGTTTGATTAAAAGAGCATATCGGGTCATGGCCCCGGCGGGTTTGGCGCGGTATCGTCTGCGTGGTTTCGCAGGCAGGAATCGAATCGCGGTATAACGGTATTCTGGTTTGCATTGGTATCACTCCCATATACCGTATCCGCTTATCGATACGAAATTGCATCGAGATGATATTCGTCGTGACGTTGGCGGTCGGACGCGATTGCACCTCTATAGAACAAGTCCCGACGAAACAATGGCTACGAAAGTGCACAATTGTTTTTGGTGCCGTATTATTACCTCTTGGCTGATTAAAAAGTTTCCAGCCAACGTTAACAAGTGTTTATGGAAATACGTTTCGATACGAATTAAGAGAGAGATGTCATCGAAAATGTGTGACCCATTACAGTGCTCCTGACCCCCGAAACCCATTAGTTCCCACGTAGGGACCCCACTTGGAAGTGGCGACCTACTATCCGGGAATACTCTTAGTGTGACTTGACCCCCCCCCCCCAGACAATATCCGGGGAACTAATGGGAGGCCCCAGATAAGGTTTCAACGCAAAACATGGATACAACAATTGCAATTGCGAGCACCACGTGTTCAAAACCACGTGATTTTTGCTAATTACTTTGATGGTGAGACGCACATTACTGGACCTCTGCATCAAACGATTGTGACAGGTTCCAAGTCTTTGAATGACACGCATCTTGCCAATAAATGGAAGCATTCAGTCCAATTTCCTCAGATTGGCTCTCACGCATATACAGAAAATTAGACGGAGTCAACCTAATTTCATAATGACTGGTGGTAAGTACTGCACTGGGCTCGTGCAGTAACAACGTATGTTGACAAGCGCTCTTAGTTAAAGATGAAATATCCTCATTCAACAAATCATGTCATCCTATTGGATTGCGAGTTACTTCGGTTAAATAAGACCTGTCCCACACTGGATACGTTCCTTCCCTTCACGCTCAAATACGCCAGAAAAAGGTTGGACGTAGGCGTACGAACCTTCAGATTGCTCAAAAGTCTATGTAGTTCGAAGCAAAAGGGACGTACGGATCGATACGTCAAGTGTGGAGTCCGCCATGTTTAATGTAAGTTCTTGAAGAAAAAAAAAAATGAGCACAAAGGGAAGCATCGGCTATATACTGGGGAAAATTGGTACATATTCAATACATCAGATATTACTGAAAGGTCGACTTATTCGTTCGAAATCAGTGTCACTCGACCCCGTAGTAACGAGTTTGAAGGCTACATGGAATTCGGCGCAAACCGAAGGGGGGGGGTGGGTTTAGTGTGGGCTGTGAGGGGAGGGGAGAGTGTTTGTAGCATAATGAGAATATTCAAATAGGATCATCAGAATATTCTATCTCACGTGGGTACTGGGGTAGGATCAAATGGCATAGCGAGAGATTAAAGGTGATGAAGAGAATAATTATATGGCAATCATGCTCTTGGTATACGTGTATGTGTTTGTGACGCTTCCTCTTGTGAACACGATCAATGACGAGCAAGAAAGGTACACGAGGTAGATTTGGTAGAGATGTTATTCTATGGAGGGAAAAGAACTTGTTTCGGTCAATTTGAGGTTAATGAGTTCACTAGCGGTCAAAGGTCACATGTTGTGAGCCAAAATTAATGCAGAACACCAATAGTTCTATTTGACAAGTAGGTTACCGGGCTTAGGTGGAGGGAAAAAAAAAACAGTGTTTGTATAGTGCCGTTTCAAAGTTGTTTAAGGTACAGAAGTCGAAAGGTCATAGGCCTGTGAGCATCATAACTACAGACGCAAGGACGCAAGTTCATATTTGGCAGATATGTTACCAATATAGACGGAAATATTCGAATTGATATCAATTCAGACCTTCTTGGCCACTGGTGCACCATAAATAACAGAGAACACTATCCCCAAACAAATTGTAATGGTCGAATTTTATTCTCCAGGAGATGTGACTGAATGGAAAGACCAAAATCGTTCGGACGGGCGGGTGTGTTACGTCGCAAACCGTCAGCATACGGAAATAAAAATATGCACGTGACGTGACAGAACGGAAGTATCCTACGTGGGTTTAAGCACCAAATGCATGGATTTAACATGATACGATGCGTCAATCGAATGTTGTGCATCGTACGCCGCTTGTTAGACGGCCCATTCGTGGTGACGTGTGCAAACATTTCGTCTGCGGCGTGAAAACAAAAACAGAAGCAAAAGTGCGTACGAACTGCCGACACAGTCGGGAGGAAGGAAAAAAATCGTCCACTGTTTTATGGAGCTAAAAGATTAATTTTTTCCAAAATTACGGCCGACGAAACGCCGAACGAGGAAAACCGGAAACAGGAGCCTATGTGGGTGATGTCATAAATAAAGTGTACTACAATATTCCTCCCAATCGACAGTGACACAAGTTACTTTCCTATTTCATAAGTGACATCACGTCGATAAACGAAGAATCGTCCGATGAATCGTCCCTCAGCTCGATGAATGGAAACCTAAACCAGAAAAATGTTATCTGTCGTCGGTGATAGCTCTAAGTTCAGTTAAAAATTCTATACACACGTGCCAGTTGCATTGCATAGGAGTGCATCGTTATCATATACATACCTGACCTTACTCCTACACTAATATCGTGACGCAATTATGACGCCTCGAACCTGGGCTCTGCTCTTTGGAGGAATGGAGTAGGAATAGCTTGCTAATGGTAAAAATAGGCATATCAACAGGAAATAGTTGTAGGATTATTGTGATTCGTTGGGGTTAGTTGTAGGTTACTATGCGGGCGGTAATTTTGGTTCACGTGGTGTTATGTATGCTTTTCGAATAGCAGTACAGTGTGTGGGATATGCACGGTCCTTCAGATGTGGATATTTGAACCCCCACCCCCCTCCACCTCTGGTGCTTAATGGTTATGCAGAGCACCACGCCCTATCGGCAGTAGGAATAGATTTCATGCAAATGAGGAAAAATGCACGATTTCAGTTTCTCGCTAGAAACATTACCTATTTCCTCACCAGGGGTCAGGCTAAAATGGAATGAATGCAAGGGCACAAGGAACTCACTGACAGGACAAGCGTTGCATCCCCAATGAGCACAGAATTGTGTCGCCGAGCTTCCTATAAACGGCCCATTTGTTCTACCACCATTTCTCTGAACGTTTCCTCGTGTCGTGGCTGAAGTTCCGATACATATGGCCTAAACATCTGTGCGATCGCTGATTCTAAATTTTGGAAAGAAGGTCTCGAAGGTTATATGGGAAGCGAAAAAACTGTCTAACACTTCCCAATTAGGAAAACAAACGCCCCTCGCTTAATCCTTTCAGCCTGTGAGGAATTGAGAAAAGTTTCGTGGAATTGACCTCCCGAGTTGGAAGGGGAGGTGGTGAGTTATTTAACACAGCACAAACAATTTTCCTGTTCTCTCCTGATTAAAACTGTCCATGGGAATTATGTACCGGTTGGACGTCCGGGCGAACCTCGACAGGATGCTCCAATCACCGTTCTCTTCTGTAATGCACGTACCTGCCAGATGACTTCATTGGGTCATGGCTATACCGTTTCTCGTGTCATATTAACGGCGAACTTCAGGGGGCGACGATGAACTTCCCCGAATGATGCGACATTGCCCAACTTTGAGCAATCATTTTATATTAAGGTGCTAGAAACAGCGATTGTTTTAAACCCAGAAAAACAGAATTACTGAAGTGTCAAATACTCGGTCAAGGGGGTTTATACCGGTACTTGCAACTAAGGAGAAATACAGACATACCCGAGGATTGAAGCGTTGGCTATTTCAGGTGAGTAATATACCAATGGTTTCGGTTAGAGGGGATTACGTGAGGCTGGGACCTTAGATGCAGTCAGTAGCTGTTCTATCTTTCTTTGCCAGGACAGATGGGCAATACTCGCGATCAATGATCAAGTTATGGGTTCATGCTGTGATGTTCAGGTACAGTATAACACCAGGTCAACACCTATGAATTGGCGGAAAATTGGTCATAGGGAAGTTGCCCTCTGGGCGTTGGTATTCATTTGATTGACGCTTGTTTAGCGCCTATGTCTGCGCCATCGTTGGGCCATCGAGTCTGGGCACTGGTGCGCTCACAACGGGATTTAACACTTTACAAAATAATATCGTCATTTAACGACTGCTTTGATTGGCACAATTGAAAGAGGGAATGCCAAATATCACGCTGACAATTTGGCGCGATACAGCATGTTGTGCTGTTACGTCATTTTGAATTCTCTTTGCCCAGCACTTATCTTCAAAAATATTCCCAAAAGAGGTTCCCTAGAATTTGCAGGAGTGTGCATGTCTAATAAACAACTCAAAAGCCCCCTGCTGCATTCTATATCTCTGAAGAAAACTCCCCCACCCACAGAGTTAATGAGACTCCGAGAAGGCCCACGTTATTGTCGCTCACAGCAAAATGAAAACGGTTTGCAGTGTTTGAAGGGGGGGGGGGCGGGGGTTATGGGAATAAGAATTGCAGACCTAGGACGTTAACGCCCCCATGATTGATGACATCACGAAGGGTGGGGTGGTGCTGGTATTCTGTTCCGTATCGCCAAAAAAAGGGAATTTGTTCGCTACGAGGGTTTCTAAAGTATGGCTATATATTATGCATGACAGCCTATTAATAGGCTCTGTGATCAATCCTGCAACGGCGTAGATTTTTCTCACACACTCATTTGACCGGAATTCAGTAAGTAGGTAGTAGTAATTCAGGTTAATTACATTATACTTAGGAAATGAAAGATGAATGAATGAATGGATGCTCCGCGAGAAGATAAACATTTTTACCTGACGTATCGATTGAAAAGTAGCTGACTATCGTGAATCTGTCATCTCCCCCATGCGTCATAGATCATTAACAGTGATAGTGGTCCATACAGTAGCTGAGGGGACATCTGATGATTAACTCTGCAGCTATAGGATAATGTAAACATGGTAATAATTGACTGCATTAGGGAAAAGGCTTAGATGCATTAAACTCGGGTGCGCGGGGTTCTTCACTGTCGCCTTGAACTACAAGAAAATGTCAATGTTATCGGATTTACGTACTCTCAATCACTGTTAATGAGTTCTAAAATACCGCCGTTTTGTAAGAACCGAGTCCATGCAGTGATACAAAAGACTTCCCGATGGGAATTGTCATAGCGTCATTTGTCAAAAGTCACAGTGATTCCAAGCACGGCTCCAGTGACTCGATTAAGGATGATTTCCCCATCTAACTAAATTTAGACTATACGATCTAAGATTAACCTTGTATTTGAGAATCGTTCAGTGAATTTCTAACTTTAGGTTTATTCACATTTTTACGGCCAAACGAAAGGCCGAAACGAATGGCCCAGTATACCATGCTTGGTTGCATTTGGGAATCTGTAAATAAAATCGAATAAAATATTCGCAAAAGATAATAATAGGTACATCGGAAGCTGATCGCCAGTTATCACAATTCATGAAGAAGTGACTCAGAGTTGACAGATTTACAGACACATGTTTTTTTTTTCATGCACAGCGAACATGCATCAAATAAGCATCTAGCAGATTACGGCAGTTATATATTGGGTTACGTCATTTCAGCCAAAGCCGAAGCGACATCGCTTCCATTTTTCATGATTTTGTTTTCATATGCATCAAATATCATGACTGAGTCACACCAAGTCTCAGGTATCTCAGAAGGATAAACCCTTCAGCCAAATCAGTGCTGTGAATATCAGAGGATAAACTGAGCAAGGCTCATGGGCACGGACACACGAGAAAAACCAATACGGTCCCAGTTTCAACTGACCAGATGGCGCAGGTCACAATAGTGGAGGTGCCAAGTGACAGAATACAATATTGACGTGGATTTGCAACCCACCTAATACAATGCTGTCGTCGTGACTAAGTGGGGCATGGTACGTTCATGCGGTAAGCGAGTGATTTCCACGCCTTTCGAAGTGAATTGCACAGTGGGGGCAAAGTAGTAGCAGTAGCGGTTGCTCGTTATTTGTCTCTAATTGTTCACATCCTGAATCATTAGCTAAACGTCAAACGACCTAACCTAACAGTTGGCCTTTTGGGGATTTCTTCCCGTCCCACCCAACCAGACGTTCAAAGATAGCGTATCTGAAGCGAGAAATGAAGACTCGACTAGCTGCAATATGCAGATGTCCGTGAATAACAATGGTGCAAAGATCTGAAAACTGCAACCGTTAAGAGGTGTGAACAACGTATAATAAAAGTAAGCAACACATAACAACCACGAAAACCAATCGTTGTTAGTTTAAACGCGTATTCGACCGATCGCTCCATATAATTCTAGGGATAGCCTAACGTTGGAAGTTTGACATGAAATTATTTATTTATTATATGTACTTCACAGATAGACCTAGAATGGTTATCTGGACACATTACTTGGAGTTGGAAAAGGGTGTAGGAGTATAGTACATGGCGTTAGCTAACACTGGAATTGAACAAACAAGCAACGTTTACCTATCATGAAAGTTATGTGTACCGGCTGCTCCATCAATGTGAACAGGGAACGATATCCAATAATAGCGGGGGTGGGGGGGTGACTCTCTGGGTCATCTAGTTTACATCACCGAGCCACGAGCTAAGGGCGCCATAATGCACTGGGTTGGTCAGTAGTTCATCAGAATAAGCAGTGAATTTTCACGGTTGATTGTGATGTGTGGAAGGAAGATTACCAATGCGCGCGTCTGTCCTCGCACACACCCTTTTGAGAGAATAGCACGCGCTCCCCATCATTACGACCGACTGCGATGAGCCTATACGTCTCAGAGTTGCATGACAAAACGGGGTTATTTAATGGGTTACTTGCATTTATTTGCTGTAAACTTAACCGTATCAGCGCCGGAGAGAATCAAAACATCCGTATATGGGAAAGTCAATCGGGTATATGACTATCAAGCGACATAACCATCCACCAACAGTGGGTGACACACGGAACAGTACTGTGTAACATGTCCGACGCCACGGAAAACTAATATTCCCTCTAAATAGAGGGGGGGAAGTATCGTCGACAAATGACCGCTAACTTGTCATGATCTCTGCGAGTCAGGGAGTGACCGCGTGCTCACGCGTTATCTGGCACACAGTCAAAGATGAAACGTGCGTTTCAGTCATAGTCTGCATTGACCAATACGTCAAAGGCACTTGGTCCTTGGTCGACAACTGACGGGGAAAGCGACGGCGGGACGTTTCCATGACGTCACGATGAAAACAATCAATCTCAATGCAATTCGATATCGATACGGTATATCGTCACAGTGATATGCAACGTGGAACCAGTGTCGATATACCGCGAGACGATTTTCATCGATACTCATGAGAGTATACTCGTTTCGTTATTCGGTGGGTGTTGTGGAGACGATGGTGACCTTCAAGCATGAGACCCACTGTCGCGGAGCGGAGAGTTCCGCATCATCATCATCATCATCAGTCATCATCATCCATATATAGGAAACATCAATTTCCCAGTGAACTATGAGAGGCGAGGGCCAATCAGCGTGCCGCGCTGTCAACCATAATTCGAACATTCCTAGCAGTTGAACTTGCTGGTCGGGGTGGCCGAGCGCAGACTATGTATTCAACTAAGACTAAATATTTAATTACGACTAGATGGTTCTTTCCAACTAGGAAACGTTCGTTATCCGAGGGGGGACAAAGTATCAGGGGTTGTACCAGGGAGGCAATATTCTTCGACCTTGTTGTGAATTATATATGAGGGGTGATGAGATATTTTCAGTGTTTGTGAGAGCGGAAGGCCTCATTTTTTCGCAGGATGGTAGAGGGTGCGAGATTCTTTTTAAATCGTTCGAAATCAGGTTGGGTTCAAATATCAAGTTAGGACAGTGTCCAGGGTAATCCATGTTCGTTCTTTCGTAATTCGGCTTCGGAGTGTGAAATAGTCCATAAAATGGTCATTTGAAGAAATATGCAAAACATGATCATGCAATTGATTACTGTGTGAAATCCCATAGTGCCTTACCCCTGCCACTACGAAAGAAAAGGTCACGAGGGGAGTGGCCATGAAACCAGTAACCCCGGTGTCCCTTGGTGTTGATTCTAATAGCTCCATTGTGTGTCATCATCAGTAAAGTTCATTGATTTAACACGGATGAGACACTATTCTACAATTATTACTTTATTCTTATTACCGTCCGGAATTTGATCGGAGTGTTGTATTGCCAGTTTGCCCTTTCCCCTATATAGCCTATTCACAGCCCCGGTCGCCATAGCAACATTTGCTAGTGCATCAATGAGGATGGGAGTGATAATTCTAATAAGTGACTCTATGGTGGGAATATCGGTCGTCAATGAGAAGCACTCAGATTCCGTTGTGCAGTGGGTCCATGTCTTCACGTGGAAGAATAGTCTCGGTACCAAAATTAAGCTAGAGTCAGACAAAAACTACCCGAGTAGAGAAAGAAGAGAAGGCCCAAATGGAGCCCTTGTAATTTCAAGTAATTTTTTTTATTCTCTCATATATTCGATGATTAACTCATTGCCGAATGAGTTCGAATTTTGTAACAAGGTACAAAACTGAAACCACAACTTTTCCAAAACTCCGGACCTTCACAAATTGTGGTATTTTCGAGAAACTGTCTTCCCCGGACATCACATCCTTTAGTATTCGACGTCGGTACCTGCTACATAGAAATCATACCCGGAATTGTCAGTATGATTCTCGGTTAGTTCTCATTTTTTCAATTGTTTCATAGTAATATACGGAAAGTGGGTAGCTGTCATTGTAGGAGCACACGCTCAAAAATAGTGTGTAAATCACGAAACAATGGTAACTAGCACGCCTACCCGGTGTGTATAGGAATTAGATTACACAAGATTGTGTGTGAGGTTATATGAAGAAAACAAAGTTGTGCATATTATACACAAATAATTGTGAATTTCTTACACACACCGGGGTAGGTGTGTGCGAGTTACACAAAAATGTCAAGAGTGCAATGTGTCGACTTCTCAAGGCCCCACTCATCAACTGGGGGATGATGGAGACAAGTGTCCTGTTTGAATGAAACACGAGAAGCTGAGTGTAGTCCATTGGATTCGAGATCACTCCGATTTCGTTATTATTTTTTTCGCCGCGAACTTTTTATGTTCTATTATGGGACCTAATATATAGAGTCTGTAGCCATGGAACAGATCAAACGTGTTTTTCACCTCAAAGATGTTGTGAACTAGCAACGTGCACGGCCTCGGTGTTATGTATAGAAACTACACAATCATTGTTGTATATCTAAATAGTTGTTGTAATTTCCACACAAACTTTCCACACCAATGTTGTATAATTTCGCACACAACACCGGGATAGGTTGCTAGTTACACAGTGTTTTGCGTACAAAACATTTCAGGAAAGATACTCCCAGAGATATACCCCAAATCTAATACCCCTAACCCCTTTCATAAATTATGATCCTGACCCTACACTAACTCTGAGAGGAAATCGTGCATGGGTATTGTCCGGGGATATATATTGGTGACGCTTCCAAACGCCCAGAGGGTGAAAAGGGGGAATTCTCGAAGCTCACGGCAGGCGGTGGGGTTACAGAGGTTCGCCCCGTGACTTGACAGTAAAATGCCGTGTTTTGCGCCCTGGTCACGGAAAGACGGATTCATGTACTCGCGTAGAAATAAATGAAATGAAACTGTCCTTGATTCAAATCTTTATGCCAATGTTGTAAGTTTTCCGAATACCATATAGTTCGCTGTGTTCAGGGGGTTTGAAGGTATATGTTTCGAATTAACTTTGCATTACCGGGGATCCATCCCGCGGTCCCTCTGTGACGCCACATGGAAATTCCGCAATCGCCGACTGTGCGTTACTGGCGCACTCCGGTTGGCTAAACATTGGTATAGGAATTCATCATCAGCTTCCATAATACATTAGATGGGGAACAAGGCGCAGCCACTGTCTGAAAGTTAGGGGCGGGGCAGAGGCAATTGGGGGTTGGGGAGGGTCCGAAGCAGTGACGGGGAACATTTTGTGTGTGAAAAAAAATCATTCTGTATGGAGCCTCAAAAAGGCTGGGGGTTCATGATCCCCTGGGACCCCCCTAGCGGATGCGGCCTAATGGGAAGGACCAAAGTAAAGCATCGTGGTACGAGAAATGGCTCGGATAGTCTAGTTTATTGGACGGCAGTCACAGTACATGGACCACTGTATTTTAACGATCTTCAGCGATAATAGAAACAATCATCCACGTTTTTTAACTATTGTTTCTTTGCAGTGATATGGCGTTGTTGTTCGTCATCGTTCCTATGTGCGGTGGAGGGATTCCTCTCAGGACAGCAGGGGAGAGAGAAAGAGATGCACTGGCTTCCCGGAACAGAGGGGGTAGGGGTCCATCTCGCATTCCAAAGGAAAGGAAATAGGAATCGAAACCTGAGAAATCGCCGCGATAGCAGCGATAGTGAAGAGGAGACGAAGATCCGACGTGAACAACCCTCTTTCATCGTAGGAGACAGAGGGCCGGACTACGTAGTCGTCGATGGCGGACGGCGTTCGGCGGAGACAGGAACAGGGAGTAGTAACGAACAACGGAGGTACAGAAGGGGGTTAATGTGTGGTCGCACCGCGGGAAATGGCGGGGGTAATCGGGGGGTGGCGGAGAACCAAATGAGGGGGCGCCTCAAAGCAGCGACAGTGACAGCGACAGCGACATCGACAATGAGAGTTAGTGACAGTGACGCGGAAGGTCCCTCACGGCGAACAGGCGGAGCTGCAAGGAAACAAAGCTCGTCGGATAGCGAGTCTGGAGAGTCGGGAGAAGAGGAGCCGGGACGGCGAATCAGAAGGCCCCGGGGAGGAACGGGAATCGGGAATCAGAAGTTACCGGAATCAGAGGGCAACAGAATCGGAGCCGAGGCGTCCACACTGCCCCACTCACAGACAGAGGAATCGGGAGGCGAATAATCGGAGTCGGAATCGGCAAGTCGGAATCGGAGATGGAGTCGGAATCAGCTGCCAGCTACTCTTTATCAATCGTTAGTTCTTCTAGCAGCAGAGAGCTCACGATGGTTCTCCGGTTGCGGACAACGGGACAGGAGGTGGTGTTATCACGGAAGGAAATGACAACTGACATCGCGTAGGTATGACGCAGGATTTAGCCACTGTCAACGAGGAGATATCCTATCGATAATCGAGCCACCTCCATCGCACTGAGTACGCCCGGAAAGGCGGGGTTGCTGAGGCGCTGCAGCGTTGGTGTAGGCGTGCGGCCGGGGTTGTGTTGTGATAATAAAGAATAGGGTGCGACTGGTGCGGCGGTATACTGCGGGTTATAATGTGAGATTCTTCAAAGGTGCTCTCGGATCAGCTCCATTGTGAACACCTGCAGCTAGTGAGGAAAACAATGAACCACATCACGTGCAAGTAAAAAAAGGTGATTTTCTCTAAATTGCCATCAGCGTCAAGAGCGCAACCACTTGTTGAATGTTGTGATGGAGGGGTCTAATATAGTGATGATTTTCGGTGCGTGGGAGCCATGAAAAAAGTTGGAAACCCCCCCCCCCCCCCCCACCCACATTGCCCTCAGGTGGCCGCTTCACATAAAAGAATTGGATAATATTGAAATGAAACTAGTTGTAGCAGAAGGAAACCCTCGCCTAGCAACTGGATCCAGAAATGATGTCTACAAGACCAGCTTGATAGTAAAAATTAAATTAGGTTTTTTAAAAATATTTAGTGATCTCTCACGTTCTTTTTCTTAAATTATTGATAAAATACCATATATTTATAAATATTCGTTATAAGCCTTTTGTCTCTTTCAGAATACCGCCGATGTGATTTTATTTGTAATAAAGTTCTGATAGTCACTGGAATTTGTATTCAGTGAAAAGTCTCTTTATGGTTTACATTCATTCCCTCTCAGATCCTATTACGAATATAATACGGTATTTTCAAGGATTGCGGAAGATGGTATCTATCGTATTGCTTTATAAAGCCATGAGTCATTTGTGTATGAGGCGAGGCGGGGCATGATAAGGCCGACGTCGGGCAAATGATGAACGAGCAATGAACATTCGGGCCGATATCAGAAATCTAGACATTAAGAATCTCTTTAATTCTATAGGAGAGCCTATTTCATTCATCGAACTACCGAAGGTTTTCACGCAGTGCTCAGTCTCAGTTATACAGTTGAGTAGACATCTAATTTAAAATATCTTGTTAGGGACCCCATAATTGAATGAAAACATATTGAAACTTCTTCTTATGGACGCACTATTGCAAGTCATACAAGGGTACGGACGGATTCTCTGGATCAGCGCAAGGGATTTAGAGCACTCAACTTGGAGGAGGGATATTTACATATGGTATGATCATCGAAGTTGGGCGCCGCTATCGGCCTGGCGCGGACCGTTACAAGGGGCCCCCCCAAAAAAAAAGAAGGGAAAATCGGGGGCCATCAGATTACCAGGAAAGGTCTTTCCTAGCATCTGCAGAGGCGTTACACGTAAATCATTTGTCGAATACAGGTGTAATCCTGGATTACGCACTTCCTTGCGCCAGACACGTGTTGGTGGAAAGCGAACGTTCGTCTATGCAAAACAACACGCCTAAGTTTTGCCTTCCTGGGATGCAAAACTGGATTATTACGTATCTATTACGGTACTGTTGTCATTAATGGGTTTTTTGTACAATATGAACGAACCTACACACAACTGGAGCAGCACCAACAAGACAGGCGGATAGTAAACCGCCGACGTGATGCGTTGAAATCCCCGCAAAAATCTCCCTTCGTCAACTTCATCTAGAGAAAGTACAAAATTTTCATTTTTAGTTTATTGACCCACAGGTGATTGTCAGGTCAGGCAGGGGTTCAAGTTTTCAACTTGTGGTATACTTTTGGCTTTTATACTGGCCGAGCAGAGGATCGAACCTATTCAAGGCTCGGCGAGGGTACATACCTAGTTACTGCACCTTATTGTAAGCTGAGAATTCTTTCACCAGGTGCACGGGAAGAAGCAATGATTGACCTTCATGAACCTGCGGGGGAATGGAGGGCAAGGGCATGCAGTAGGAATTGCCACTTCCGTACCCGTCAGAGAATCAAATACTAGGGCGGACATGTGTACCAAGTGTGCAGGTCAATCTTTTGAAGCGTTAAAAGGAGAGGGGATCATAGTTCACATGTTTGGGAAAGAAAACGATTGATGATGCGCGGAGAGAGTACATTAACTAATCTGACTATGCATGGGGTTAGATCCTTCCTTGTCTGGTTTTAGAGTGGCAGTCTTCGCTGTGTTCAAGTGAGAGGGATCCGGCATAAGATGGTTGGTTTGCTTTACTCCCGGGAAGTCCACACGACGATCAATTTTTGGGCTCTTCGTGTGTTTTCTGAGTTAATTATCACCAATATCATTTCCAAGAGGCCTTCGTTGACTTGGGTGGGTTAAGTGGGTCATCGGGCACGCCCTGACCATGGGGAGGGAAGCTGGTTTCTCATTCTTTTCACATCCGAGGGTTAAAAAAACAATACGCGAGGGTGCCACTCGATAAGTGTGGCGTAATATCGTGATGTGGCCAAAATCCCATATGGACGCAGTCGCCATTCTTGGTGAAAACTGGTGTCAATTAGTGGTAGGTACATTGAGTTTCAACACATCAGTCCCGGGGGGTTTTGGGGGGCTTGAGAAATTCATTTTGAATATAGTTTATGATTCGAGTCACGGTATCCAAAATCGAGCAGAGCGCCGCTGGAATTCACAGGCTTCCGATTGGTCGATTTTCGAGTTGGTCGCTTCGTGTTCGGACTGGACATGGGTTCCCAGCTTTTGTCCTCTTGGGAGGTAAATTATAACAATCAGGGAGTGTGCCCCAGTGATGTGAGACGGAAGTTTGAGTGGCTAAAAGTCGAAATGGTGTGCTGTCGGCCATTCTTGAAATAGCCCCTCAATAATGTGGACATTATAGTCAATACCTTATTCCCAAGATTTGAAATGGTTCGAGGGCTTATATATACATAATTTTCGATCAGTTGCCTGATATGACCTAATTGTGCCACATAAATTCAAGTCCCCGCCAATAAACAACCTATATAGTTGGTCAATTTCCCAGGTTCGTCGACCTAGTCAATATTATCGGCTCGCTTATGAAAAAAAAAAAAAAAAAAAACTCTCACATGCTTAAAAGTGAGTGAGGAACTATGAGAATGAAAACGTTTTATTCGTAATTGATAATTGGCTAACATTGGTTCTTAGTTACTCTTGATATATTGCAATTGACACATTAACCAATATAACACATATGATTGACCGTGTCACTCGAGTACTGCACAATGTTTTCGTTGTTCAAGATATGACCACTTCTTCTGCCGGATTTATACTAGAGCACCAATGGTGGCTGTAGCTCCCAACTGCCAAATGTAACAATAATATGTCGAGTTTGCAAAAAGCAAACATAGGTCAATGCAGCTTTGTTAACATCCAACGAAGCATGGACTATTTAGGCGTCAAAAAATTGCAGGATTATTTTACAACTTGACATTGAACTTGAATAAACCTTCACTCAAATCCAAACAAGATGAAAAGACTACTAGTCAATTACAACCTCGACCAAAACATGTGAATATCCAAACTTGATTTGAAGAAGTAGAATTCTTCAGTTTCCACACAAAGGTCGTTATACCCATGATTAACCTTCGACCTTCCCCTTACGAGGTCAAGATGCACCAGCAGTCATTGAACCTTGTGTCTAGTTTACCAACATCCGTCCAGAGGGAAAATGGAGGCCATAAAAGACACCAAATGTGGAGGATGGATGTAATTTGCCCATGATTGTTATAATTGAACAGAAGTGCATTATTTAAAACCCTTTAATGACTCTGATCATGAATCCGTAACAGTCGCAAAATATACTAGTCAATAATAACATGACCGGGAACGAAACATCAAATTTGATCTTTGGGCATTGATTGATTACATTTGTAGAATGTTCACACAATGTCCATTAGGCTCCTTTAACAGGAGTGATGAACATGTGTCCAAACTTGCTAAACATCCATCAACGCAACGGACTATTTAAGGGCCAGAAAACTAGTAATTTGCATATGAAGTTTACAACTGTACAATTATGAACAGAATGCCTATAATGCCTTCAATTACCTCCCGACCCGAAATTTCGGAACCCATCAAGGTATACTACACATGACAAACAGTGAGGAGCGTCATGGAAATCCCAACATTCATTTGTAAGAGGAGATGACGTTCTTGCAGTGGTTGAAACAATGGCACAGGCGCTTTTAATGACCTTGACTATGAAACTTAATGTGGTCACAGTTTCAAACAGTAGTGCACATGACCATTATTTGTACTTTTGTTCAATGTGAGTCAACATCCATATAAGCATGAGTATGGAAAGGCCAAAAACATGTGATTTGCATTAGTATTCACAATTGAACAGAACTGTATATTACGCCATTTTAATGACCGTGTGACCCGAAATTCTGAAACACCCCGAGGGTACCCCTAGTCGATGTAACATGAGTGAGTTCACGTGAGAATCATCATTATTTGTAGGAGGAGATACATTATTGCTATCTTTCACTAATGGCCATTAGGCTCCTGCCAATGGGACCTGGATCTTGAAACTTTAAATGGTAAAAGGTCACCACCCATCAGAGGGCAGATTTGGGAGCAAAACGGCAATTCTGGACACCACAGACAGTAGAGAGATAGATAGACAGATCGATAGAATAGTAGATAGATAGATAGATAGATAGATCGATAGATAGATAGATAGATAGATGGTGGTATTTCTAACTTCTTCCTGTGTTACGGGGTGAGGCAGTTCGTGTCGCAAATTACCCTGTACCAAAACAATATTCATTTTTTCGATTCACGCCGAGCACAATAAACCAGTTCGTAGTTGTAAGTGCGATGCTAACCCCACGAACAGTTCGGAGAAGCTACGAGATTCGCTCAGGTTCCCCCCATAGCCAATTATGTTAAGGGGACTATCTTAAAACTGTCACCATATTGAAAAATCCCGCCGAAACAAATTCATCCCAGGTTTTCAGGTGTTATTGTTGGCTAAGTGGGGGGGGGGTGGGGGGTTCTGTAAAGTTTTCGTGAAGGCCAGGATTCGCAATGCACCGGCAGGGGAGTTTCGAAAGATTGTTCTCAACCGTTCATTGTGAACTGCGGGTCATTCCCCTAGACCTTTGACACAATTATTATCATCTCATTTAAAAAGTCCGAACTGGTTATTAGTGCATAGACGCTTTCACCGCCGGAAAGAGAACAGTAACACCAAGACAGTCGTATAATTCCTCAAGCAGGAGATAAGGGACCCCAATGGTGTGCCTCTTTCAGTAGGCATTGGAAAGGGAAGGGGCTCGGGAAAATGTTTCTAGTTTTGGTCGTGCCAATATTGAATATTCATTCACATTTCATATGTCGTATTTCGTAATATTGTTATAGGTTCAATTGACACAAATTCGATTTGGGCTATGTTTGGAACGGTCAATAGATACGATTGATTAAGTATGGTAGCCGAGCGACGCAGTACTCTTGGGGTCATCTGATTATGCTTTGGACTGACGGTTGTGGGTTCTGAAGCCGGAGGAGTTGATGTGGTTCTTATTTGTAGAGGAGAAATCAAAATCGGTTGCCAGGTCGTCGAGTAATCGGGGAACGCTCGGCTGTGCGTGAACTGTAATGCCGAGCATCCCTCAGTTAATTTTGACTGTGTGCATTGGTGCGTCCCTAGCCCACCCGCTGGGAGGGTTGAACTGGTATTCGCATGCGTGACAAGGCCCGCAGCTGGACGCTGTCTGTAGCGGGGGTCCAGCTTCTCCTTCCTTTTCTATCCTGGCCATAGTTGGTTTGTTTGTTTTTTCTTGGTGCGCCGTTTCGAACAAAAGGTACTTTTGAAGACTGCGAATAGCTAACGTAGCAACTGAACTCTCCAGTCGGAGTTATCAACTCCAATGGAGAATGAAAAATAAATCAACGATTACCATTAGCAACCATTACCATAGATAAGGTATAACGGTTTCACTACCAAAAGTCCAATGAGTTGCGTGCTTGATGATTGGAATCCAACTTTTGCACATGTGATTTTGACTCGCTGCCCAATGATGAGGGTTGCAATTTACCGTTCAAGACATATTAGTTTCAAGTTCAATGTTTATCAACCACTTTCCAATGTGTTATACTTACCCAGCTCTTCAGGAATATCGTATGAATAGCGCCCTCTAATCATGACCAAGCTATTTTTGCTGGGCATAAAAATTAAGATGCGCGTAGGTCCTGGTGTTTCGGGAGTGTGATATCGTTCATTCGATAAAAAACAGACAAATTTCAATCATTCTAGTCCGTGATGAACCCAGGCTGTTTCGCGCCATTTTGTTTTTACAATATTCAAGCATTTTTACGAAGCGGAGACAGGATATTTTGACATAACATCACCTAAGTGATAAATAATCCAAAAACAAGTAACCCCATATAACTGATGGCGCTAGTACTATATGCAGAGATGAACAGGGGCGGCGTGCTATTGTCGCAAAAACGCGACCGGCGACCCCAATATTATATGAGTATTACACAAAATATTGATGTAGCCAGTGTTTCGGGTGCAGTTATGGTGTTGCTCCTTAGCTTTTCCTCTAAACTGATTTGGGAATTCGGTCCTATATACACGCAGTTTGGCTTTTCGACTTTCCTGGTACATGAGACAAACTGCGATGACACACACAGATTCGGCCAAAAATGCCTAAAAAGTGTACCAAATTGTACCTCACGCCACATGGGCAGCGCCAGCGAGGCGTCCGGGGTGGGGACCCGTGCAGAATGTGCCAGCATATCGAATAGTAAGATGGATCATCTCACTCGTGGAAAGGTTTCGCCGTGAGAAGTATTAGAAGAGATACAAGGACACTATCCTGTATACCCTCGATCAGCTCCTACACACTCCTCGTAAGAACACTTTAAAGGACAACTGCCATGATGAATTATAAGTCCAGACCCGAAGTTCATACGATTCCATTACGGAGTTACAGCTTTGGAATTTGGCTGCCATGTGTATTGTGCCAGATCGAAGAATCATCCCATCATGCAATGATAAATTGATGTCATACTGCACAACCCTGCAAATATTCTTTGTTTTCCATTGAAATTCACATTATTGTACTTTGAAAAGCACTTAGTCTATGTGAGAGGAGTGCGGCAGTGGGTTGGTAGGTGTTGATGGCTACTTCGGTGAGAGACAGACAACAGAACTTCGCTAAATGTTGACTTATTCAACGTAATGAAACAATGGAATACTTGACATAACTTTCCGGGTTGTTAATGTGTGACGTCATGCGTTATTAATTGCGCAATTGAGATTCTCCAACTTTCTCTGCCATAAGGGCCAATCTTGAAGGTCGATAACCTCCACGTGGACATGTTATTATTGCAAATGGGGTTTGCGTTTGTTTTAGATCCTATAGATAATGTTTTCCAATCTCCACGATATTAACTCTATTGTATTCAAGTTTGCAGTTGTCCTTTGATAACATGGTACGCTAGGGGTGTTGTAGTGGGTACAGACTGGAATCCCAGAGGCACAGTTACAGGTGATGAGGTACCAATTATATATGGGGGTGGGTGGGGTATAAACTACATGCTAGGTGGGCAATCGGTCTCAGCGGGCGTACAGAAAATGGGCAGAAAAAAAAATCCCCCACTCCCCCCCCTGGCCTACAAATTCGGGGAGAATGCCAACCCCTCCAACGGGAGACCCTAATGGGAACCGTCCCTGCTATAACGTCTCGTGCCTATATCGTGCAGGTTGTACGCTCATCGGTACTGACTCGGGAAATTATTGTGAGTTTGGTTCTAATGGTTTACCGGGGGCACGTCGTTGGATAACATCCATAACTACAGACGTCGCACTGCTGCTGACTGAGCTGAATTGAACAGGCCGAAGTTTAGCAGGAGTTCTGTTGTCGGAGGTACTCATTGGCTTCCACGCGCAGGTCCCGGGAATTCTGTTTCGTTTGTTCTGTCTTTCGTTCAAAGGTCCATTGTCATGCAAGCGCCCACTGTTAGTTATAATACTTCCCAGGTTGGGCCTTCTCGTGGTAGATGGAAACCTACCATCAGCTCTAAGTTTTGAATACTAATACTACTACTACTACTATACTACTATACTACTACTACATACTATAGCTACTACTACACTACTACTATACTACTATCACTAAGAATAATATATTGTCCGAAATAAATACTTTGAATATCGCTGATATGATTGTGCCCTTTTTAAATATTCAAGTAGAAACGATTGAAAATTTATTTTGGGACTGTCAGTTGTGTCCTTTTTTTTTTGTAAGATGCTGAAAAACAAAAGTACATTGGGGGGAATGTTTTGCGTTGAACAGAGAAGACATATTCTTTGGTTACAAACAGTCAAGAAAACTTTATACAACTATTTAATTTACATTGAAATTTTATTTTCAGTGCAAGCAGGATAATAAGATTCCAATAGTAATGGTTTTGATCTAAATCAAGTTTTCACAGAAGTCGGGAAATGTAATTCTAAATAGGAGAAATGAGCGTACTTGCTATACTGAGCTGTATGCTACAAATTAGTGCACACGAGTTTTCTTTGTTTCATTTTTTAAAGAATCCATTATGTTAGGTGAAGATAAGTTACTACTTTGAAATGTTAATGGTATGCAAAAGAAAAGGAAATCAAGCAAGCATAAACAAATATAAATAATAAAAAAATATAATCAAGCAATAAACATCTCACTAAGGCTACCGATGGAAGTTATTTGAGACCACCGAATAGGAGAACTACATTAAAAATAAGCTAGAAACGCAAGAAGTTGACATGTTTGCCGTTACGGACTAAACTTTTCCCTTGATAGGCCGTCATACCGAACTATACGCGCTAGAAGGACTCCTCATACACATGAGGTGACAGGCTGAGGCTGGAGGGAGTGGTTCGGAAAAACTCTCGACTGCATGTCTTGAAGTTATCTAAGAACAATTCTTAATTCATTTTAGTGTCAAAATCAGGGACGATATCAATGAGCGCCATTTGGGCGCATTCATAATTGAATTTGCGGGGCACACCATGTAAGCAAAACGTTTTTGGTGAATTGTTGAAACAGCCAAACAAGTTTTGGAACGCTTTCAAAAACGACATAGCAAATCATTTGTCTTCCTTACTCAAAGGACAATAGACGAACGAAGAAGTTATTAGAATATAATACTACAAGGTAGTTATATCCCCAATGGGGAATATCTCTTAGCGCACTCAAAGAATGTTTCGGGAGTTTATAGTCAGTTAGCATAACAAAATGGATTGCCGTTTCGGACAACTTCACATCTGGGACTATAGTACGCACAAGTTAAATGGATTTTTCTTTAAATATATCCACGAGTTCAGGAGTATAAAAACACATTAAACACCAGTGGACGAGTAATTTCACGGATTATTCCAAGTTTCGATATTTTATTCCTTGATTATGCGCTGGACTGCAGTTAGCCCTTCGAACCATCACGACTGGGCCAATCCATAGTGCGATTTATCATCTTGACGAACTCACTAGTATGGAATTTGGAGGGAATATAGGTTCGTAGTAATATAGCCGAGGGACTGCTCTTCCATGAAATTGCAAAGAAGAAATAGTTTACATCGGTTATCGTATTATGTAATGCGGCCTCCCCCCTATGGCATGTAATAGATGTTAGACACACTAATCAATATGATTCAGGAAAACATAGTTTTAGCGGCACACAAAACTTTACGGATTCCTATTAGATAGTGTGTACATCTGTGACACGCGCGTCCCCCCGTTAATGTAATTGCACCCTTGACTAATGAAGTTAGTTTGTGGTAGGATATCAGCGGGAGGGGCGGAAGGCGATCCATTAAAGAATCTCAGAGGATTTCCTGAATAGATGAAACCCTATTTCCTCGGAGAGCGACCCCTCAGTATATATTTATAAGCCTGGGCCGGAAGTTGTTCTGCCATGTGTACATGGATTATATTTATGGGACCGTGTGTATTATTTTAATAAATATAATGCTCCATTGATTCCTTAAAAGCATATAACGACCCAGGGGCATTATCCAGGATTTTCAATGGGTGGGGGGGGGGGGGGGAGTGGACACGATGATCCCCCTTGTTGGTTTTTTTCCAGTCGAGTCCAATAGGCCTTTTGTTGATTGCTGCTTATCCAGTAGTGGACTGTTATCCACGTTTTTTCGCCGTATCATCGTGCTGACCCGCCGGATATTTTATCCTCGAGTATGCACTGGACTGCAGTATAGCCTTCGAACCCTTCATGACTGGGCCCCTATCATGTGCGATTTATCATCTTTGAAGAACTCACCTAAGTATGAAATATGAAATCGTGTGGTCTTGTGTTAAGACGTCGATTTTAAATTTTTTACCGATTATCCTGCTGCCTCTATCCCAGCATTACATTCTGCACTGCGCCACCAGTAGTCTTCTGTATGAAACCGTCTTGTTCAATTGTTAAGATTTTTGTGTGAAAGATATTTATTTCAGCTATGTTGAAATTGTCAAACTGCTAAACTGTAGATCCTCGATGTCGCTTATTTATTGTAACACGCTGTTTTGGTTACCATTCATCGAAAGAAAAAATCTAAATATTCAAGCGGGGGTCTCTGTCAGTGGTGTTGTGGCCGTTCCAATGATTGGGAGCGAAATTACCCAATTTAGGCGTTGTACAGAGAAGGGCTACAGAAAAAGAAAATGGTGTGATTGACGCACTGTCCAGAAATGATAATGATGGCTGTGCGATTGCCGAATAAAAGCAGCGGGAAATCAGAAGATATCAACCGTCTGAAACACTAGACGGGCATTTCGTGCCTGACTGGCTGAGCTGTCAAGTGGTAAATTGTTGGACGGCAAGAAGAAGCACGTGGCCGCTCGCATTTGTGTTACTCGAAGTCTGAAAGGAAATCTATCGATTATCAGAGCAATCATATTGAGCAAGCGACGAATCTGCTATCTTGAAATGGTCCAATATGAGAGCAACATCGATTTTTACTCACGCCGACATATAAAGTTAATTAGCTACATGCAATCATCCGGAAAAAAAAGTTCAGAAAATCTTTATTTGAAGAATCTCTCTGGCCGTAACTCAAGCAGTGGTAATTTAAGCAACGCGAACTTCTCTGATTAAGTTCATGAGGCAATTCGCCTTTTTTTAAAACTACGTCCTCCGCTGATGGGGGCGCGCCTCCTCAGTGCTTTCCTTTTTGGATAACACTAACCATAAATGTCATTTTAATCCCTCACCCTAACAGGATCACACTCAATCGTATACAATGGGAGCAGCCAATCGGGGGGGAAACCTTGGTGAGTTGTACTCTGTAACCTGGGCGCCAATTATAATAGGTCGTTAAATTACATTTATATAGCGCGTAATACAAAGTTCTGAGCGCTTTAAAAACCGAGCCTGCAAAAACAAGAATTACATGAGAAAAGGGTAAGTGTCCGGCAGTCTCTTAAAAATGGCAACAGATGTGAAGACTCACGAATGTGAATCGGAAGCTCGTCAGAAGATGGAGGCCGGACCAAAGAAGGCCGTGATCACCATAACGTGTCCTAGTTAATAACCCAAGAGCCAACTGTAGGTGAGTATGGGCGGAGGAATGGAGAGTAGGAGAGGTTTACTCGATGAACAGGTGAAGTGAAGCTCGCTCAACGTAACAAGGAGCCAGATCAATGATAGATTTATAAGTGAGGAGAACGGACGGTAGTCAGTTGATTTTAGAGGTCAGCCTGCAATGCCTGAGCGGTTCCCGGATCAAACCCCGTTGTCGTCACAGACACCAACTTTCACACCCTTTCACCCCGCTCCTCTCTCGTGTTAGGAAAGTGGCTGCACGAGTGAAGCTACACTCTCGTCTGTCGGAGGGGACGTTAAATTAAATGGCGATCCCGGGTAGCAGCACAAATTTTTCACCCCGGCCTCGTTACTCAGGGCACTCTTCGAATAGAGTAGGCGAGATTCGCCAGTGTCCTTCCACACCCCAAAACTGGAGCCTCGACTAAGGACGTACCTTAGTCAGCTGCAAGCACCTTCGGGTGGCAAGCATAACACGAAGGCGCGTATAAGTAAGTAAGTTTTGAACTGAATACGCTGGGGATGGGCAACCACATGGTGCGACCGAAAAAAAACAAGGGGTGGTATGATCAGACTTTTTGGTGAGAGATACGAGATAGATACAAATATACAAACAATACGATCTAACAGTCTAAGTACCGTCGCAGTTTACCAATCCTCGTAATTTTGTAGGCAGCAGTAGGAACAAGTAATAGCCTTAATTAGTGAAAGGATTACAATAAAAGGTATCATCCTTTTCTTGTTATTGAGAGAGACTTCCAGTGGGGAAATGATGTTTCAACTTGAAGTTGCGAAAGTCAACAGAAGAATTCAATTATTGTTATGACCTCTGTGACATTGAATGACCTTCGAACTGACCCCCCAAAACATGAATCGTCAGGGGCACGCACATCCTGAAGCATAGGCTCCATCCTTATATTAAATCTTCATTTCAAGGGTACACTGGTCAAGCAGAGTATCGAACATACTGAAGGATATAACACACCTGGATACAACACTCCTCGTCAGTTGCGAATCCCGTAAACCAGGTAGGTACCCTGAATGGGCAATGTCTCTTTCGTGGGGATGCAAGTAATCTCCCTCAACGGAAACATTCCAATTTACCCCTTTTTTGTCCCTGTCCCCAACCTCAGGCCGAGCCGCCCAGCGATGACAAATCTGCATCATTTGAAGTGGACCGGGATTCGGACCTCGATATTCTGGATAGTAAACCTGCAGCTCTTTCATCTGTGTTAACCACTATGGCGCGCTTATTACGTTCAATTCACCAACGATTGTCTCAAATAATAATTTTCCCAACAAACGAAAATAAACTTTCAACAGCTAACGTCTGGGTCGTAGAATCGAGACTTTTTCAATTGTAGGACCTACGTTACGAGCATGAATGCCGATTCTATATACAATGGTCTCTATCAGTAAAATAAACGGTAATAATAACAGATACAGGTGCTTAGAATGCGCTCATATCCGCATCATTCAAGCGTTCATGGCGCACACAGAGCTAGTTCACAGCCTACATGTAACAAGACGGGCCACAGCATATTTCGTTGCATCTGGAGTCGTCGTTCGTTTGGAAGACCAAACACAGCAATAGGTTATCTATGTCAAATCGAGGGAGTAATGAACACATGTATATTCTTCCTGCTGCCTGTTAGCTTGAGTGCTTCTGCATCCTTCTTATATATATTTCCTAATGTGTTGTAAGCTGAAATAGTTGCTGAGATTTCGAGTGATAGTCATATGCCTGTCCATTATAATACCAAGGCTTCGCACTTGGCCAACTGCACTGTACTTGGCCTCCGCTAGGCATCGGAATGATCGGATTATACTTTAACATCTAGTCCAGCAAGTGCAACAACACTAGCGATAATCCCAATGAAATGTGAACATACTCTGCAAAATCGATGAACAAAAAGAGGGAGGGGGGCATACGTATGTTGCTGAGCATATGTATGTTGAGCCCTCAACGTAATCAGCCCGAAATGCACTCTTGTAACATACTTTTCTGAACCGAAATCGATACCCTGGTAATTCGAAACAAATTTGTAAATAATCGAAAATCTGGAACACGGCATTACATTTCACATCCCCAGTCAGAAAACCACCACTGAACTACTGACTCGGCAGGCCAACTCAGCAGTATTCCAGTGTAGATAACTGCAATGGAAAAACCCTATAATAGCTTGAAGTTATTTTTCTATTTTTCCCAAATCATCGACCAACGACCAATTATTCCAGCTGACATTATTCTCAAACAAGGAAAACATGTCCTCACACTCTAATACGTTTTGGGAGTGGGGTTCGAACGAGAGGACAAAGGCCTACTTTCGATGTGACGCATTGAATCCAATAGTGACAAGTGCCTCAAAGACATCTACACGCTAAACGTTCTCCCTACTCTGCCTGCTTGTTTTCTTTGAGATGTGGTAAATAGGGCCATTAGGAAGCTGTCATCATGGGACCAAAATAATCGGGGCTGTATTAAAGGAGGAAGGAAATCGAGAGGGCCTCTAGTAATTGACGCATTGGCTGTCGAATGAACTCAATATAGATCTTAAAGTCAGGGATATTAATAAACCTGTCACATTGCGTTCCTCACGAATTTGGAACTGGGTCCGCTTCTATCAGCCTAGCGTTTATGCCTAACATGAAGTTCTCAATTGGATGGGTTCTGGTCGCAGTACTTGGTGAGTTTGGTATTTCGTTGATCCAAGAAGCGTTAACGGAACAACATATCGATCGAGGAATACAAACTCGTTAATGTATATTAGGCCCTTGTTACATTTGGGGGCATCGCATACTTCATAATTGCACCATGTATACCTGTAACTCAATATAGGCCCATCAAAGTCAGAAACGACTATATGATTCATATCTCACTAGAAATTAGGTTCACAAGAGGACATCAATAGAAAGGGACAGCTAATAAATTCCATGCCTATTCACTCATATCCGTATCGATTTATATTGATTTACTGTTGCTTTCCTGACGTGTAACACAATAAGTTGCTCTAATCAGTAATTATTTTGGTAAGGTTGTTGGCACACCCTTGGCACGATCAGACTCTATCAAGACGTGTGGCTGGTATTTGAACACGCCGATGGTTATTTGTTTTGCAGCTGAACAAACTTCTGCAGTCACTCGAAGAACGCATATTGTGTTGATTTGCGGTGTTTGGAAACCTCCACTTTCCTTATGATTATTTTCTACTATATCTAATCGTCAATCTTTCTAAAATACAGTTTCATTCAGTTGTCCACTTGGACTGAAAATTGTTGTACTATACGGCCTCTATACTAAAGATTTTTGATGTGGACTTTCTTAAACCTGTATAACTGCTGTGGATGGTGGTTAAAAATCAAGGTTGGGGCGTCCTGTTTTTTTTTATTGAAGTGAGAGAACACACAGACAATAGATGCAACAGGCTACCATGATTATACTGTTGCCCCTTAGTTACCCGGATTTGTTTTAAGTAAACAGTTTATTAGTGTCAAGGTATATATAGTAGTATACTGAATATATTTTTTCCAAATGTTGCCCAAGTTGGATCCCCCTTTCGGTCTATTTTCTTGTACGCGGCCTGTTTCGTCAATGTTTACGCCTGTATTTGCAAATCGGCTCGTCTTTTTGTTGACCTGCTGATAATAAATAAGAACTTAGACGTGGTGATGTTTGTGAACACTTTACTAGAATTCTCTCACTATTAAAAGTTTCTAAAATTCCAATACGACAGAGGCTAAACCTAGTTAGACCTATATATACTTTCAAACAAGCCTTGTGAGTTACTTGCATGTATGGTGAACTACGTCCAGATGTTCTATACTATAGCTCCATCTTCCTAAGCAAATTCCTAAACCAAATTTTCATTTCCTGTCAATGCAACCTGTAATCGAACGTGGGCGTGACCAGAACCCCCGACCCATACTCCCGAGAGAACCGATAAATGCGTAATCGTACCACCGATGTTTTAGGCCGTCTTAGGTTTGTTGACCAGTACACACACCCAGCTTGCCATTGCCTCTGGTCTGTTTTCTGGGTTATGAGTTGTATTAATCCACGTACACACACTGTGAAGGTTGTGTTGTTACACAGTGTTGTGTAAATCTTAAATTTTACGAGTGCCTCTAGTCTGCTAAAAGCCACCTTCGGCTAGCAGGGTTGGTGATAATACTGCTTCTCCACAATTGTTCCATTTTCCACACACTCTCATCGAGAAGTATTTATCCTACCATCCAACTAGTATACCGTGGCTGTATTTCCCTGAATTCCCTCTTTACGACAAACTTCCGGTCCAGTGTGAAAAATTATATCCGGATCTAAGTTTGTACTCCCGTTAGTATACCAGTTATGAGTATCTTTTCGGCTATGCCTCTCCCGTAGTGTTGTTAAATGCAGTTCTTCAGCCTGTCGGATAATCATATGACGAAGAAGAGCTGGTATAATTTGAGTCATTAGCTTTGGCTCTCCAAAGGTCAATATCTTTCTCCAATAAGGTTTTCATACAGGTACACTGCACACAGTCACCATCGGGTCTCACCAATGACTTCACAACAACCTTACTATTCAAAGTTTGAAAATTCTTCTGATGATGCGTGTCTCTGTTCGCTTCTTCAACGACCTCGACACAGTTGTCGACTTGTTTTCATAGATGTACTAATAATACCCAGGTCTTGTTTTCTTCATCTTTGTGAGTAAGAGTCTCATCCGTAATTCGTACTGTAATGCGGGTATTCTATCCAAAATGTAGTACTGAACAACTTTGTATTGAAGTTCATTTGGCCACTTTGTGACAAGTATTAACTTATCAGTTCCTCTTGTAAGTACCTCTATCCTGCTCATTGCTCATCAGATATGCCACTTTGGTGTCATCAAGCGAACCCTATGAAGGAGGTGCAATCCCTCTCCCCAACATCCATATATAAAGTTGGAAAGATACATGACCCAACACAGATCCTTGTATCACCGAACTAGTCCACTGGTAGATGACTTGATTCGGTTCGAGGCAAAACAAAACCTATCCATTTCCTATCTAAGATTCCCATCTATTCCATAAGCCTGTAATTTCACTAACATCTCCTTTAGTGATCCAATACCCACATCTCCTTGTAACTCCCAGATGTTTGTATGTTTTTGTGACTTCATTCCCCATTAAAGTAAAACCAGAAGGATCGGGGGAATGCGCGGTTCACACTATTTTCCCTGTATCGAACGATGTTGAACGATGCTTCGGTGCATATTATTCTTGAAAAAGGGAGACAATCTAGTAGTTGTGGTTGGTACAGTTGGTGAAAGCCTCGGCGCTCCACACGGGTGATCGGGTTCGAATCCCGGTCGGACAAACAAAAGACTTTGACCTGCTGTGCCGTCTCCCTTGGCGTTTCGGCATAAAACGACCAGAGTGGCAACAACGAACACAAACACATTAATTACTCCGAGTAAAAAAAAAAAGTGCCCAGGTGGTATTTGTACCCACTTTTTTTGTTAGAACCTTTCTACACTAGTCCACTAAATGCTGTACTTCAGAGATCGAAGATTTAGATAACCAAGCTCACTGGTGCCTCAAACATTGTTTACTATTTTCTGGGTTCGAATTGGTCCTTGTGCTGGCTCGTGCCTCGGCCAGGTGATTGACTTACACCTACCCCCCTCCCCCCTCCTCTTCAGTGTTACTAAGCCACTGTAACAATGTAAGCACCTTTTATCACTTCTAGAATTTTTTTTTTAAGCTTGGACCTGGTGTACCTGAGGGCGTAAATATAAATTGGCTCCGGCATCATCAGAAGCAGGACCTAGGTAGTATGCTAACAGGTAAGCCTGAAAACGTCTACAAGATATAATCGGCAAGTACACGTTATAAATCTAACAACTAACAATGCACTGGTTTACTCATGTGACATTGATTTATTTTTTGAAGAATGCATTCCATCCTTTTACTGACCAGAACACTTGATATTCAGGTCCCTTTCAATCAATCGATATCTAGAGAGAGTTTTTTGGTCATGATCTATAATTTGGTTCCTGTCGTACCGGTAAACCCCCACTTAGAACATTCCCACGTCCGCTGGAAAATATTCAAGCATGTTAATGAGAATTCCTTCATTCATGGGATTCACAGGCTCAATAATTTTAGAACCGCGTTCCGACAAGTGTGGTCATTAAAACGGACTGGCATTCCCACTTCCGTCCATAGGGACAGGGGTAGTTAAATGGACATCCTCTGACCCCCCGTTCTCCCGTGTCATGTGATGTCCCCAACTACGTGGATACTCGATTACAAGTGTTAGGATGTCGAATTAAAAGTTAAAGTAGCACCCTCGCCTAAAGAACAATGTTGGCCCTCTAACTCACAGTAGACTGAAGCTGTTTCATTTCACACAGCCGTCAAAAGTGGATGTAATAGCCAGATATAGTTCACAGGCCGGAATTATACAAGTGACTTAGGTAAGTTTATCGCTCGCTTGAGAAACCCCGGACACGGCCGATTGGAGGAGGAGGAGGAGGAGGAGGAGGAGGAGGAGGAGGGGAGGGGCGTGGGGTGAACGTAATAAATGTTTTCAATTTTTACAATGAAATTTACTTCTACGGCCGCACCAAATTGCATATTGAGGCGCTCCTTCGCTTCAAAATTTCAGAAACCGCTGGGAAACCACGTATCTCAATTCAGAGTACCTTACTTTTGTCAAATTATTTATATGGGCTGTTAAGGATGACCTGAGCGCCCATTAGTTACTCTCTGCCGCCGACCACTTCAGAATTCTCTTCTTTTTTTCATTTTTTTCTTCTCCGCATTCATCTTTTACGTCATAGTTTCCTATAAATATATTTTCAGGTGTATTAGTCACCGTGAACGAGGCTGCCAGGTTGAAGCGCGGTGACAATGGCAACGACGGCCCCAGTGTACCAAATTTCGACTCGAGAACATGGGGCGCTGACTCCAGCCAATCAGGTGGTGACACCGGGGGACCTCGACTGGGGGGTAACGGTCCTGTAGATGGCGGCGGTACTGCTTGGAACCCACGGAGCGGTGGAAACATCAACCATGGTGGCCTAGAGGACCCGGTGGATCTGGTTGGCCGAACGGAGGATCTGGAAACCCTAACAGTCGTGGGGCGACTGGCGGATCGGCGGCTGGAAGAGGTGTCCCAGGAGGCGCCGGTGGAAACGGGGCATCCGGAGGCTATGGAGGCGCTGGGCGACCTGACTACAGGGGAGCCTCTGGCGGTACTAGAGGGGCGTCTGGGGGGACCGGCACTTCCGGTGGATGGGGAGCAGGAGGGGCGGGTGGAAGGGGGGCTACTGGCGCGAACGGTGGCTTCGATGGTGGCAGGAAGAGGGGGTCCTGGGGGCGGTGGTGCAGGAAGAGGGGGTTCTGGGGGCGGTGGTGCGGGGAGAGGGACTATTGGGGGCAGGGGTACATTTGGTGGGAGTGGTGGGACAGGAAATACTGGTACCGGCGGAGTAGCGGGATTTTGCCAGTCTGGGGGAAACGGTGCGTCCGGAGGTTACAGGGGTGCTGGTGGACCCGTTCAACCGAATCAACCTTCGGGGGGATCGGGAAATCGAGGTAACTCTCGGGGACCTACTTTTAGAGTACCCGGGCTGCCAGCTGGAGGAAGTATCCCTGGCGGAGGCGGGACCAGCTGGTGGAGCAGGTGGTATTCCCGGGAGCAACCCGAATTTGCCAGGTGCAGGCGGAAGGGGGAATGGCAATGGTGGAACAGGGAGCTATCCGGGCAAAATCCAGGAGTACCTCCCGTTGCGAATCCTGGCGCGGGAAATGGTGGTCTCCTCTCCGGGAGGTAGTGGAACAAATGTTTGGAAACCCGAGGATTAATCCAATGGAGGTACGCCGGGCCGCGCTCGGGACCCCAGTACCATCGGAAATAACATCGCATACCAGTACAAGAATGACGGAAGGAACAAAACAGTGGTAGCTATGTTAGTCATAGTGGGGTAGCAGCAGTCGGTGCGATCGGCACAGCTGCTGTAATAATTTGGAAGCGAAATAATCGCGAATAGAAGGTATGTTGAAGCAGACGTTCGCCTGTGCTGAATATAGTCATTGCAACCTTCTCCTGTTTGCTCTGTAGACCATTGCGTCATTGATATGACCACGGGATTGAAGTGATTGAAGGGATGCTTTATGATAGATGTCACGTTCAGTGGTATATTTTGATGTAAATACTGTAGAACCTAGCAGAATAACTGACAGCGGCCCAAACGAACAGGGGTACACCAAAATAAAATATTATGGCGGATCAAGCCTGACAAGAAGCCTGGAGTCAATTACGAGCTAATTACACTCACGTTTGTTCAGGCTTTCAGAACGACTGAAAGCTGAATTCCGCAACCAGCCGTGTTGTTTTTAGGGTCGACACTCCAGTCAGAATGATCGGAACAACACACCTGGTCATCATGTGTTATCGGTCTCTTGTGTTCCTAGCACTATGAGAGCTTCTAAAACAATCGTGAAGGTTGAGGTACGAGAGGGCTAGTACATGCCTTACTTACAACTCGAATAGTTTGTTTGAAACGCACCAATAATCAATATCGATACCGAGAAATTAGGCTATACCATAGGCTCCAAATCCTGCAGATATTTTCGACTGACCTTCGCGTGTTGAATGCAGACCACGCATGCAGCGATATGTCGATAGAGAAGATGTTGAACAATCTTGCAAATGAGACATTTATGCTGTGATGTATTTAATTTGCATCAATACCTGGAGAGATATTATATTCAGCAGTTTGTAGCATATATTTCTACAGAAAGAATACCGTTAATTATTATCCCATTCCTGTACGATTTCCATAATGTCCAGATGAGCAATCTAACAGTTCACGAGAATAAAATACGAGTAAAAAGTTCTCTTGATTTGATTCGATTTTTTATTTAATTTCTACGGGTTCAGGAAGTCAACTGAGGCTCATTTAGGAACCCTGGCCGTATTGATGTGGATGAGCAACCAGCGATAACTCGCCTTCTCTTCTCGACTAGTGCTCAGAATACAGGCAGGGGTTGTAACCAATCCCACCCTGCTCCCGGACCGCCATTTTACGTCCCCATCCGAAAGGACTATCAGTGAACTCCAGGACCCGACCACTTTCTCGGAACCTGGAGGATCGGAAGTTCAAGTTCAACGTGACTGTTCTTGTTTTGGAATCTATATAATATAACCATACGAAATCCGTAATAGGGAGGCGGGTTCGCTCAATCATAGAGCTCCAGACTGCAACCTTGATTGCAAGTTTGGGAGCCCATTGGAAGCCCGAGGACTTTTCCACAGTGCTGTTGGACAAGGCTGTCTCCTTGAATATCATAGGCACCCATTTGTTAAGTTGAGTGACTTGTGACAGTAGCGAGCGCCTATTGTCATCCCTATTAGAATTCCCCCGGGGGACACGATGAAGCGACGTACTGGAATGGTGCGTCGGGAGAGAACAAGCGAGAGGTGCGTGCTATATAGTACGGGTGGACAAGTCACTGAATGATCATGGGTAGTATAGTAAAAGCGCTTTGAGCATGTCTTCGACGTGGAAAGGAAAAAGGGCGTTAATAAGAACGAGATATTATTATTGTAATAGAATGAAGAGAGGAAATCCTATGTATTATTCTCCAGCACCTCTGTGGTGAGTTCAAATGGCACGCTGATCATAACAGCATTCTCATTTGGTTTTTCAATTGTTTGCCTCCAGTCTCTTCATTGTACGAGTCCGTGGTAATAGGTAGCAGTATTAGTCGTGAAAATAGTGAAACCATTATCAGTTCTTTGTGCAGACGCGAGAAAGATAGTCAGGTTTGAATATAAGCCCATGTTGGAAATTTCATGTCCTTGCTTTGCATGGGGTTCTTCGCCAATTTGCAATAAATGTGAAGGCTTTTGCCACAGGAATGTGAGCCATTATTTTAGGTAAGATGACATTAACATAATGACAATTTCCGACAGCCTCGACTGGTCTTCAATGTGCCTATGTATTCGTGTGCGTACTTCCTTTTGTGAATCCTCAGGCTCAAGACGTTCCTGAAAATGTTCCTTTTTGTCTCGCGGATCCAGGGGGGGGGGATCCTCCTTATCAGAAGACTATGATAAGTGGCACCAATACGAAAAAATGGGAATTTCCTTTCTAATGCTGGGAATCACATTTCGGCACGCCCCGAATGAAACTTTCTGGCTATCTCCGTCCATCAGAACAATGGCTTTTCGTTCATGGTAATAAGGCTGGTACTGACCCCCCCCCCCCCCCCCGTGGACCACCCGTGTCTCCTCAGTCCTCACAGCTGGTGCCCTGCAGCATTGTCACTGGCTCAACAGCTGGTTCCAAGGAAAGTCTGTATAAGTACCTCTAGTTTTCACGAGAGGTACAAGTGAAGTTTTGGTAACTTTTGTTAATCTCTCGATCAGAACAGATTGTCCGAAGTGCAACGAACGTACATAAGCGTAAATGCCCGCGACTCTCACCAATGTAACCAAGTTACAAGTTGCAGGTTATCGGTTTAAGCACTAGGTCACCCCAAACTTAACCGAACCCACTGATCTTCCAAGCTTTAAAAGCGGTAAGTGAGTTTCGTACGAATCCCCAAAATACTGACGAACACATCATAGCAAATTGTATATCTAACCACTGATCTAACCGCAATAAAATGGTTCTATAGCGTCATGGGCTGGACCCGCCCTGCCAGATCCTGATTCGTGAAATGTCTTCTGCACTGGCTAGGGCGAATAAATGACAGGCCCACTACCCATGGTGGTTGTAGATGACCATCAGTTGCAAGTGATGGATTCATATAGTACCCAATTATATGATCCCAATCTGCGAAAAATTGTAAAGAATTTCCTTTTCCAAACTAATTTGTTGTTGGTAATGGTGTCTAAATGTACAGGAAAAAAGAGCCGCGGTACAAGATGGGGAACCTGTTTTTTTTTTTTTTTTTTTTTGTTTTTTCCAAAATGGGTGTCAAAATGGCCGCCGAATATGGAAAAAATCGTAGAAAATGCATTGATCTATCGAAAGACGTTAGTAAATTTCAAACAAATTTTGTACAGATATTTTCGCGAGCACAACCGACATTCCATGCTACTATATATGCCATAATCACGATGGCGGCCAAGATGCGGCCAATATGGCCGTCACTTCCTTGGAAATTTATAACAAATCGATGATGTAAATTGTCTGGAAAAGTGGTGCACGCTCCAGACATAGATAACCGGTAGATAAATAACAGACAGACAGACCGACACACCAGATAGATAGAGGACAGTACCTATAAAGAAGGCTCACTAGAAGCTTGATGTTCCATAATCTGTGATCCAGCTTTTTTTCTGACGCAGAGGTATCGGCTTTCAGCATAAACAGCTGATGTAAAGGCCATGAGGTCACGTGTGCACCAAGCCTTTCGGGGGAGCGACCCACTATGAAAAAGGCTAGACAAAAGAAACGGGGGAACCCCATTCTATTAATTCCACTTCCTACAGCGCCGAGGCCCAGACACAGAAATTCCTCCTTACTGACTCGGCACCAGTCGTTCCGACTGCTTCGCTCTTCTCAGCCGCATCCAAGCACACTCCCTTTCTGTCTCAATTAAAACATTTATGAAGGCTTCGATGAAAAGCGCTGTATGAGTGCGATGTTATTATCGTTGTTCCTGTCCACCACCGTTCCTCCTTGGTTGGTACTTTTATGTCTGTCCCTCATATCTCGGGGTACTACCCGGACTCTCGGAGGCGAGCACCCGTCTGTAGGGGGCGTAACTCCGTTTGGTCCAGAATCTCTTCCTGCTGTTGGCCATCTAAGTTTTCTGGATTATCCCAGTGCCCCGAATACCTGTACAATCTGGGCCTTGGTATTTCCACATCGTCCTCGTCTGGATCCCAGCCGCCGTCCTGGATTTTCTCCACTTTTCTTTTCTTTTCCGACTCTGTGGGTGTCGTGCGTATTGCCCACGGTCGAGTTCGAGTCGACTACTACATCCTGGGTCCTCCGTGCGCTGATTTACTCCACCCGAATCTCAGAGGATCTTTGCCTCGTCGTTTTCCTCCGTCGGTTTCGGATCGTGGGCACGTATTTTTTGTCCTTTCCCCGGCTGGATCCCGTAGTGCTGACATATTCCGTGGTGTAGTGCGGCTGCTACGTTGATATGCCTTGTCATATACATCTTCAGCGATCGTCCGATCAGGCCGTTGTTTTAAGAGCCACCGTTTCTAACATTTCGTGGCACAATTGCGACATTTCGGGTTCACTCGATTGCGGGTGACTTTTCGCCTGGTGATACTTGGTGTTCAGGGCCTTATCTTGGATACATAATCTTGTTATCAGGCCGACCCCGTCTATCTTGAGCCCTGTATCTTGTTGCATCCATTCGATGGGCGTTCTGTTATCGACGTTATATCGGGGACCTGTCGTTTGGTTTTTGCCGGTGTAGCGGTTTTGTTGCCCACTTGTCTGTACAACTCTTTCTCGGCCAATCGGCCTTTGTCCGCTTCTCTTCCTTCGTTTTATACCCCCGTGATTACCTCATGCCACCACACACCCTCTATCAGTGGGTCTCTGTCCCTGTTTTGCTGGATGACTTCCTGGAGTACAGCGCATTGGATTTCATTGTGGCGCGACCCCCTTCAAGGCCCTCCCCCATTCCTTCGTGGGATGTAGAACCAGTGCACGTCGTCTCGTGTGTGTAAAGTCCCCGTACATGTTCATCGTTTCCCTCCCTCGTCGTGCGGTCCAGCTCAGCCATCTCTTGCTGCGTCCAGTCTATTATGGCCCGCCGTATATTGCTGCCATGCCGTGCGTATGTGTTCATTGCATGTATCTTGTTCTGCCCATTTAGCTTGGACTTGAGGAATCTGACGTAGCTCCCTCACTGTAACGGCTGCTGCCGATGCCTTGTCTTTGATGACCTCCCTCTGTTTGTTTCCTTTCTTGGCGTATACCCCAGTAATTTGTACTCCCTCGTTAGGGTCGCGTCTCCGGATTTTCCGTCGATCGGTCAAGGCACGTCCGGTAGCTTGTTTTTTTTCCTCGGTGGATGATCTGTCGCTTGCACAATTTTTCAAGTCCGACCTTCATGGAGCATGGTTTGTCGCTGAATATCCTCACTGTGCTCAAATCATTGCTGTGAGGTCATTTTTCATTCTTGCTTACAATTTCAGATCAATCCATGTATAGGAAGGTGGTTGATTTTATGGTTTTATATCTGTAGTCGATCCCCCCCCCTGCCAGTTTTGTGCGCCTTCCTCTTCGACTCTCAGGTGAGAGCTTTATCGAGTAGTAGCTGGTCTTTTGTACCTCGACATCCGTGTCTGGCCCCTTTCTTGCTCGTAGTGCGATTCAGATTCGAGTTTATAGCCTTGTAGCAAGACAGCGGCCTCCTTTACAAACCACTAGCGACTTAACCCTCAATCATTGGGAGACCCTGATGAAGAACTTGCCTGCACCACCAAGTATGCACGTTCGCTCACGACCTACACACCCTAGCATGCGAAGCGGCGCCTACTTCTGTTCCACCTACCTCCAGGTTCCTACTTTTTTACCCGTGGGTAGTGTGACATTCTAAAAGACATGCCTTATCTAACAGTACGGCGCAATGCTGCCCTTTGGCTCTCAATGGGGTTCGAACTCGCACTCTAATGATCTATTGATCTTGAACTCCGCGCCACCGACTGATCCGCCTCCGCAATTCGTGTCACGTTTGTGGTGAATTTATTGTCATTAATGTTGGCCTTCTTATTTTCTCGAACTTATTAAACAGCAACGAAAATGTCGTGTTTCCAATTAATATGCCATGAGTGCTATGCCTAATGATACATATATCACATATGCCTGAACCTGTTCACGAGTTCAACTGGCTGACCCATCTCACACCTTGCTATGTCCTTACAGCTTCCTCCGTGTTTTTAAGGTTCTAACGGCTTATTGGGCGCCATCCTTGGTTCTGGGACATGGTAACAGATTGGAAATATTTTTTTTTCTCTCTCCTTGTGTGTTAGCAATAACCGAAAGTCTGATGAATAGCATTTTGTTTGAAACTCGCAATCACTGTTTTCGACTTATCTGCGCCTTTTCTTAATTTCACCATGCTTGGCAGCATTTGGCGGCCATTTGAAAAAAGCGGCTTTCCCCATATTGCATGGGCGGCATCTTTTTCTGAAGGACTAGACACCTTTGGCTACTCAAATCCGTTGAAAACTGATTCTTCACATTTTTTTCGCAGATTGGTCAAAATCGTCTAATTTGGAGCGGTTACTAAATCTATTACCAGGACGAAATGTTTCGCTGGAGGAAGCGGCAGCACCTTTGTTGCACTCACGACATCATGTTCTGGTTTGAGCAAGGACTAACTGCGCTTATTTAAAGACAAAAATAATAGCGTTTATAGAACAGGTGATTCGCGATATGCATAATGGTCAATGTGAATGCACTGTACCATGAGCTTCTATCAAGGCGCAGTCTCAGGGTAACGATAAAGGGCTCAGGAAGGATAACAGTAGATCAAACCAAGAGTGGCGCCATACACTGCTGGCCAGGGTGGGGAGGGGGTGAAGGTCACCGACGTTGGTGACGGTGGCCATAGCTTATATCCCGACACGCGACCTCACGCTACCCTGCCTCTTGCACAACAACAACATTTCTTACTTCTTCAAACTTCCGTACTCACCAAAACAGAACAGGTTTGGGAATCCGTGAATTTATGAATACTTAACCCACATGGACTATGCACCCACGCCAATGCCACGTCGAGCTTCTGGCAATTACACAAAATGCGGGTGGCCACCCCATCGCCCTTCTTTTTTGCCATGCTAGTGTCAGTTCCGCGAGTGTTTGGCTCTAAGATTTTCGCTCCAAAAATCGTTTCTAGTAGCGTTTTTTCTGGCTTTCTATCATCTTTGGAAAAAGAGAAGAGCGATGGGGTGGCGAACCCGCATTTGTGTAATTGCCAGAAGCTCGACGTGGTATTGGGGTGGGGTGCATAGTCCATCTGGGGTAAGTTGGATAAATGAGATAGATTGACATATATTTTCGCCAAGTTCAAAGCCTGGCTGTCATGGATAAATATCTAAAGTGAAACAAATAATGATAGCAGGAACTTAGTGCGACCTTCATCAGTGGCTCTTCGTTTCCTATAGGGGATTACACTCTAGAGCACTTCGCCAATATATCATATTCATTTGAAGATACGTAAGCGTAGTGATCCCTTGCCATATTTATGATGATACCAGACTTTCTTTTAACGGCCTTGAAAATGAATGACCTAGCTTTGATGGCGTGATCGTTTTCATGGGAAAAAAATCTCCTCCATGATGTACGACCTATCCTGAATCTCAAGCCACGTTAAGAGTTGTCATATTTCGCATGTACAACAACTATTTGGCAGTTTCTGGTCCACGACGTGTGACAAGGATGACCTTCGATGGCATGACTATTTGAAACTAGAGCACAATAGTGCAGTAGCTCAAACCTGTACAGTGTTTTGTTGTATATATGACCCTTCAACTGTTACCTCCGATCCCAGAACACACACATAATGGCCCCTAATAATGCTTAACAACTAGCTTTCTCGACCATCCAACTAGTATGAGTAAGAATTTCCAAACCACCCGTGTATTTGGCACACAGAGCTCTATCACATATCAAAAACTTTACAGTTTACAGCAACCTAACCGAGCTAAAGAAAACCAACTTTGAACCCCGATATCTTCACACACAAATGTCAAACGAGGTCAACCCATGGGCCATCATGGTCAAAGGTCACACGGATGTAGGTCAATTAGTGGAACGCATTGATGCACCTTCCAACTTGAACAGAACAGAATTGTGTTGTTCATGTATGTATAAAAAGAAAAGACCTCTGACTGGTTCCGTTGCTAACGCAAGGAACCAATTACACTCTTGAAAATGTTGTGTAAAAATTCACACATTTGTGCAGATTATACATAATGATTGTGTAATTACTACTTTGTCAAGGCCGAAGGTGACCAACTCCACCGAGTTTAATTTACATTTAACCAATTTCGAAACTGTCCATAAATTGTGTAAATTGGACACATTGAATGACCTTCATTGACTAACAACCCAATTTTGGAGAACTCAGCACCTTTCAAGCCGTAGGCAGACGACAATCCATTAAATTTAGTGGAAATCCTACAGTATTCCAAATTTGTGTGAATTATGCAAATTTTGATCTCCAATGACTCCCAATTTTTGTTTAAATTTATCAGCACCGAAGATCACATCCATCAAATTTCGTGAGAATCCGACACACAAACAAAATTTGTCATGAATTATACATTTTAATTCTATAATGACTAATTAACATATTTCAGGCTGAAAATTTAAGCAGTTCTTGTACTACATATCCTGTACGTATTTGCCAAAACCAATCACTATCAACTACGGTTCGTCCGTAATGGCGTATTTTTGCTCGTTACGTACAACTTGCTGTTTCGAAGTAGTCCTGCCGCTATGGAAACTATGCAATTTGGCATTATGCAAGTGGGAAATACAATGCAACAAACTTGCAACCTTGAGACAACTAAAAAAGAGCAGTATAAATACGCATAAAAAAAGCACTATAACAAACACCCTGAATACATTTTATCACAACAATACTCAACACGTAACCTAGTTACCAAATGACACGAGTGCAAATGCTGAGGTACGTTCCAGCAGAACCATTTAAATTGATGTTCAAGCATACGCAAAGAAAGGGACCGTGACGGAGTTCGTCACATGTACAAAGTGATTGCTAAGTCTCGGCTTGAAGAATGTTCAGGCGAGACACAAGAACTTAATACTGATTGTAAATCGCAGCACAGGTATTGTGTCACACACAGTACTGTAACTGAAAGTAGCTATAAAACGATGTTGCCTACTGCACTACTGCTCATCTAGTGCGTGTTGCCGAGAGTGAAAAAGCAAACCCCATTGGCGTTCTTCTTTGGACCAGCAATTCGATGTCAACATACCCTCCCCAGATTCGGTTAGTTTGATATTTGTTCAAATTAGATTATATGTCGCAGGTATGTGAGGAAGAGAATCCCATTTGAGCTAGTTCAAGGCAGAGAGGTCAAAACCTGTATAACAGGTTTCGAGCATTATATTTGAAGAGCACAAACATTAATTAGGTTTAAATTAGGCTTTTAGGTCGCAAAAATATTGTAAGAAGATCCCATCATTTTGTGGGCCAGTTGAAGGTCAAGAGGTAAATTCCGGGAATGCTTGCTAGTACAACATTTAGAGAACGCACACATTCGTTAGGTCTGAGTTAGGCAAATAGGTTGCACTTATGAAGAACTGAGGAAGGACGAAGAGCCATTTCCACCAGATCAAGGTAATAATAAAAAAGAGGGCAATCCCCGGAGTTGCAGGATCTCATCGGCAATTGTGTAACTATTAATTTGTTTCTACTTGCTACCTTTTCGCGAGTTGCGAAAGGACAAAATTGATCAAAATATGTCTGAAAGCAAGTCCATTCTCCCCCCAAAATTGTCATATTCATGAAAATTTCAGTTAATTTACAGCCTAAATGTTGGGAACCCTTTGTTTTGATACGTTGTACCTTCTTCTGAAATTTGGAATCATTCAGTCCTCCCGATCTCTAAATCTGAACAGATTTTCAAAAATTCTCAAATTTGACCAAAAATCTATTTTCCCCCCTAAAATTGGCATTTTTGGTAATTTTGGGCTGATTGCATTGGGAAAAGTTGTTTTTTGTGCTTTTCCACTTTGCTACAAAGTTTGAAATCATTCAGCCATTGGAATAAGGGATTATCTTGGAAATAGTGAAAAACGTGGCCCCTTGAGAAATTGCCCCAAAATTTGTCTTTTGCCTCCTAAATTCCCCAATTTTGATAGTTTCCGTCTAATTTCGAGAGCAACTATGTGTTTTGTGACTATTCAAGTGACTGTTCAGCCACTCAAAATCGAGATTTGTGTGCGAAAAACCATCAAAAATCTGACGGACACACACACACACAAACACACACACACAAACACACACACACACACGCACACGCACAAACGGACACTTTTGCGCGTGCACCTCATTGCTGGATCACCCGCACCTATGGGTACCCTACCAATGGGTACCTCCAGTGGATAGTTCCAAACCATCACTATGGCTACCATAGCAACCGTGCTATGGCAACCAGCAACAGTAAATTATTGGTGAAATGGCAAAGTGACTACAATTTCTCATCTGGCCCTTCAGGACGGATGAGATAATAATAATTAACAGAAATTAGCCCCACGAGACAACTGATGGCAGATGCTCAGAAGGTATTTCCAGGCTATTGGCATTGTTTGTGACTGTCATATCTTTTGTTATGTTACAGATTGGGATTAGGGTTAGGGTCAGTGTAGTCAATCACAAAAAAAATCGAGACAGTCCAAATGACCGTCCAAATGAAGGAGCGGGGGGGGGTGGAGGGCCATACTGCAACCCCATTTGACGTGTACGTAATTTATCCCGTGTAGCCTACTATTATTATTGCCCACTATTATTATTGTTATTTTAGTTATTATTGTTATTTTGGTTATTATTGTTATTATTATCTCATCGGTCCCGAAGGGCCAGATGAGATATTGTAGTCACTTCGCCATTTCACCTGTATTTAATGTTGCTGGACCATAGCAACAGTTGCTATGGTAACCATAGTGGTTGTTAGGTACTATCCACTGAGGGGTACCCATTGGTGGGGTAGCCGTGGGTGCCGGGTGATCCAGCAATGAGGTGCACTTGCGGAAGCGTCCGTTTGTGTGTGTGCGTGTGTGTGTGTGTGCGTTTGCGTGTCCGTCAGATTTTTGATGGTTTTTCGCAAATATCTCCATTTTGGAGTGGCTGAACAAAGTGAAATTCGACACGCTTCCATAGTCACTAAACACATTATTGCTCTCAAAATTAGACAGAAAAATATCAAAATTGGGGAATGAGGATGCAAAAGACAAATTTTGGGGCAATTTCTCATTTTTTACAAGTTTTTTCACTATTTTAAGACATTTCCTTATTCCAATGGCTAAATGATTTCAAACTTTGTAGCAATGTAAAAAGATTTTTTGATTTGCCGATGAAGACCTGCAACGCGGATTGCCCTCCTTCCTGTTTCTTATCATTGTTATTTTTTTTATATTAGATTTTATTTATCAAACACCGGACGCATAGGCCTACTAGAGTTTAAACCTAAACACGGTGTTTGTTTCTGGAACCATTGTTCTAAATGTCAACGATAGCGCCTAAAATGCAATTAAAACTTCACAATTGCCAGGTTTTGGATATTTAATTAGCATAAACTTGACACGTCAATGGTTTGAACATGAAAACATGTGTTCACAAATGGTTGTCCAGCAGTTAAAAAATGGAGAGAATTTGTATAAGATCTCATTACGAGTGTTGAAACAGTTAGGAGTATTGCTTGGAAACATATTTGAACAAAACATTGTTCTCTACTCTGCACTATCGGGCTACAAGCAGTAAGATTGCAGGGGAATCCCCGGAAATCGATACGAAATACCACGCGGGCAGGCGGGCGTGGAAAAAATCGCTACATGACGATTCGAGAAAACGCCCGCCGCCGGCGAGTGCATAGAAAAAAACTCCATTGGAAATACGGTGTGAGCGCTTTACCGCCCGCCGCGTGCATGGAAATGCCGCTTTAGGCGACATGATCGCTTATTCCGTTCTTTCTCTGCTGGGCCGTCGAGTGCCCAGTGACAGTAGCGGGGCATATTTAGCATTGGGAAGGCCTGAGGCTGAGGGTTTTATTCAGCTCCCGTCTAAATAGTTTTTAGTATAAATCAAAGTTGTCTCGATGTTGATCTTCTATAAAGAATAAAAAAAATCAGGGGCGGATCCATAAATTCGGTTACAGTGGGCGCAAACGTTTTTGACAAGGGAGGATTACCTTTGCACTATCTAAGCCGAGCGCCGCTGTCGGTTGGCGCGCAGCGTACATGAAAATCGGTGACTTTGCCTTTTGGCCAGAATGTTCTATATAATTTATCACCAGTGCGCACGATGCGCGCGATTTTTGCCGATTTCCGGGCTTATCGAAAAAATCGGGATCTCTACTAAAATTTAGAACATTTAGCCTGCTCTAAATCTACTGTCCCAACGATGAAATGAACGCCATGCCAGCTGAGGCAGCTCCCTAAAGAAAGCTCGCATTGAGAATCCAGAGCGAGGCCGCCTGATAGCTACCAGGCTGAAAACGTAGGAGCGCAGGCCGCGTGGACCCATGACTGCGGGAGGGGGAAGGGTCAGCTCGGGGCCCGCTGGAGAGCCCAACAGATAAATGGATTTTTTTACTCAAACGCACGTCTGTGCTGTACCTTGGGAGTGAAAATGTACCTTATAATGCCAGACAGTCATAATCATGGCTACAATTTATTTGAGAAAATTACCGCCGGAATTCCGGTCTCTTGGTTGTAACCTATGATTAGCATTATATTTGAAGCATGCTTGAGCCTTGTATGGTAAACGCTCCTTTTTTGGGTCAGTTTTGACCCGGTGGAAGATTTGTTGAGGGAGAGGACGTCTAAGACACATTACAGAATGGACAAGACTCGGCATTACAGATGCGACCCATGCAGCACAAGAAAGGAGGTGGCGAATCATCGTCGGCGCCAAAGTTTTGAACAGCATGCCACCCTAAAGTAAGTAGACCATTTGAAAATGGAATATCGATTGAACATTATTTTAACCAGATCAAAGGTGAGACGGAGTATCAGAAGCCTGGCCACACAACGCGCATGGGTAACATTTTATGCTAATCTGGTGCAAATAGAAAAAGTGTGACTTTTTTTTGGCCCATCAGTAAGCTAAGGATTTTACAGTCTTCTCAGATACCTTGACGTGGCACGGACAGGGGCGGCGCCAGGGTTTTACGATACGGGGGCAGATTTTGCATGCATGTCTGACATGGGGGAGGGGTAGGGGGTATAAGGGAGGGGGTGTTCCCCCTCCCCTTGCGATTTTTGAGTCATTAATATGCTTAGATGACAAAATGGTGCCACATTTGATACACTTTGCAAGTGTATCTACGTCAGCGAGTCTCGATTTTGAGTCTCGATTTGAGTCCGATGAGAACGATAGAAAAGAAAACCGTTATAACGTTATTTTGACACGCCACCCCACCACGACGAAAAACGTGTGCATTAAAACATAATTCTGTCTATTTTATTTTTTCGTCACAAGTTCGCAAGGCAAAACGGTATGATTAGAAATTGGGGAAGCTGGGGCACAATTACCTCACATTACCTCACTAAGACTTCGTTATCGGAGCAACTACTCCAAAGGCGTCGGTAAAAGCATTTTTCTAGATTTTACGAGCCAGCATAGATATCAATTACTTTGTCGACGTCAATTGAAATATCCTTGTGAACATATATCAGGTTCAGAGCATTGAAGCGATCCTCTCCCATGGTGCTTCTGTACTAGTTTTTGATGAACTTCACAGAAGAATTTGCTCGCTCAGCACCTCTAGATGTTACTGACGTTAACAGCAACATATGCAATATCTCCGTGATGCCAGGATAAATGACCGGCATGTTCTTTCATCCTGCAATGTGGACACAATATCCTGTGGTCTCTCAAATTGGGGAGTGTTCAATAAGTCTTCTCCACAAGGCAAGCTCCTTCTGAAAGCCATGAGCCATGGTGTGGAATATCTTCTCGATAAAATCCAACGATATCATCAGCTGACGCAGGATCAGACTGGCATCAAAGCGGGGAACCAAACATTGCTCAGACAGCTTTCTCAGCCAAGCCATTGAAAGCAAGTCGAGAAGCAAGAACATCTGATCGGATTATGTCGTCGCAAATTATAGCCTAGGACAGCGCACTCGGTCCAGTCTTTATTTATTTATTATTTTTGGCGGGGGGTGGGGGGGGGGGGGGTGGGGAACAAAATGCAGAAGATCATCGCGGTACTTCTTCTTGATGGTGGGCGCGTTGAATAATTTTCCTCCGCATATAGAGCGAGCTGTGCGCAGTGCCATTTGCTCTCCATTCTTCGAGGTTAGATCATGCTAAAAAGCGTAAAGAGATATATGTCATCTGTTTGGTCTGTCTACTTAATCAGGTTGTATGACGAGTCGCTACAACTGTCTTGTTATTTTATTCTCTGGAATTGTGGATCGGGACTGTCCACCGGAAAGTTGGTAGATGGGACTTGTGTCAACTTTAACTCAACATCTCAAGCCGGCCAAAAAAAAAAAAAATTGCTTTTACATTTTTTCCTTGAAAAAAAAAAAAAAAAATCTCTAGATTTTTTTAGAAGGGGCGCGCGCCGGGCCCGCCCCTCTGAATCCGCTCCTGAATATGCATAGATAATTGTCAAGGTGCTTCATTGTAGCTGTTCTATTAAAGAGGGAACAAATTGAGTTTTATTATTCAATGAAGTTATTTATGTAGCCTAATTATATAGCGTCCCTCGCCGAAATGCTACATGCGACTAACAGTATCCATTCATTTTTACGCCTTGCCGAAGACGGAAGGAATTTATGCAGTCATGTCGTGCGCGCGCGCGCGGTGTGTGTTGGGTCTGTCTGCGTGTGTGTGACACCCCCTTTTCAGCACGATATCTATCGACCGCAAACAGGTATCAGGTTGAAATTAGCACGTGGGGTGCATAATGTAGATAGGAAGAACCCTAATGTTTTAGTTCATTCACGGACACGACACGGCAATTCTTCTATATCTTGGCAATGAAACATGTTAGAGCAATGTTGTAAGGGGAAAATTTGTTCATCTTGGTGACTTTGGGTCAGTTCTTCGTAACGACCAGACTCGTCGCATTGCAACAGACTAATAAGTCGATTACACTGATGTACTAAGCACTTCTATCCAACGCTATCTCATTATGTCCTCTGTAAAAGGGTGAAACAGCTTTGAAACACTGATAAACCGCATGTTCGACCTTGACTACTCGGCACTTTGAACACCATGTCAGAGGAATGGAAGTTTTGTTCGGGTTCGTCGGTGTGGCTACCACTGGACCTAATTTAAATATATGGCTTGGGTTGAACATTGACAACCACTATCTTTTGTACATAATGTTCCCATTCTTGGAGGAACGAAGCTTTTGAGTAATACATAAAATACATGAGTGTATTGTGATCGCTCATTATACAAGCATAAACAGATAGAAACCCCTGCTATTTCCGGAAGGTAGGGATTATAGGCACCAGGTATTTTAAACAAAATGAAAAACACATACACACACCAGTATACGACGTTATTATGAATTGAAGGTGACAAGTTTAGTATTAATATTAAATCACGGGAAATTAGGCCCTGCTCGACAGGTGACTATAGGGACTATACGCACGTACCTATTTGGGGGAGGCGCTACCGAATGAAATTCATGCTAAGTGACTGTATGCTCTGCACTATAACAACTACAGGAAGGACCCCCTTTGAACATTCTTGTTATTCTCCTCTTTGAGGATGTAACTAATAATTGACGAAGGAGGCAGAGGATGCGAGTTAATTTAGCACGAGGAAGTCGTACGTCAACGGACAAATTCGTACATCCAACATGGGCGACGGTACAGTCTTGGCTTCCCAACGCACTGTCACAGCACAGTTAAGAGAGAGGGAGAGAACAAGGAAACTTCCAATATACCACAGCGGTGACCGCAGTTTTATTAGCCTTATCCTACCAATAGGACCCCCCCGAATTCATCGGGCAAGCGTCTTGTTACTTCTCCTCGTCACTTCTCTGGTTGCGATTGACCCCATCTTGCTTCAGACTATTTGAAAATATTTCAGTTCGAACGAGCATCATGAAGACATCTCTGGTACTACTTCTGGTTGTATGTGCGGCGGTTTGCGGTAAGCTTACCTATTTATTATTAAGTTGAAAATTTTGTCTCTTCAACGGTTTATAGCAGTATATATTGACACAGCGTACGCAGGGCTGGACACAAGGTATGGTAAAGTTACGTGGGTCGGCAAAGTCAGTATTGGTTTATCATCTTTCACCTATTATTTCAACGGTGGGTAGGGGAGGGGGCGACTCCTCACCACTTCATCGCGGGGTTCTTCCATGAACGAAAATATTTGAGATCGGGGGAAGATGGTGCAGCCGACGCCCTTTATCAGATTCGGTTACGTATTGGGAAAGGTATCGATATCTCGGTCTCTGAGTATAGGAGAAAATCCGGAAGGCTCTACATTGCGGGGTAATAATTGTAGATTCAGGTGCCACGTCGGCCACTTCAGTTCAGCTCCACTGTTTAGAACATGTTTTTCGTTTTGTTACCAGTCAGTGAATGAATAATATGATAGGACATAGACGTTTAACAATGATGTTATGTCAACATGTATAGTCATATATATGTATTCGTGTGTATGACATTCCCGATGACATTCCATGCCTGTCATGAACGGTGACGGGGATACAAAAATACTATTAACATAAATTGTTGAAGTTGTCGTTGAAATTTACTGACCTACCCCGGAAGTTGGTCGATCAATGAGCGCTCCAATGGAGACTTCCATGATTTGACCCAACTTTATTGGGTCAATGGGGGAGACAGATTAGGTTCGCGTCTGGCAGTCTGGAACGCATCGCCCATTACCCTCTACACCAGGGGTTTTCAAGTGTTTTTGGCTGAGGACCAATTCTGCTTCAGTCTATAATTTTAGTAGCCAAGGTAGGTGATGGATGATACAAGTCTAGCACACATACGGGGTTCCACCATCATTGAATCTTCCGCGGGCTGTTGATGTCCACATCGCGAGACGTCACTTGTGATGCCCTGCTCTGGCACTAATACCTACCGTACACTTTTACATTCATTTGTTACAGTTCTGTTTGTTTCGAGCCAAAAATTCCCCTCTTAGTTGGGATGTGCTGATAATATGACAACGATACGATTTGGGGAAGGGGGGTATGTCGCAACTTGAGTTTGGGGGGTTGAAAAGTGATGGCGATGGCAAGAATTCAGTGGCCTGCTTCCGTTAACTTTGTACAGTGGTTGTTTGGAATGACTTGACTGACACCATATTTTGGGTTTATAAGACTTGACTTGAACAAATTTCCTCGACTTGGTTACAACTCTGCCTCTGGGGTCCCGTAACTAGAACTGTGACCATAATATCTCTGGGCATCAACAAGTGGGGAACATGCACTCACATTGACATTTCTACACAGTAAATTTTCTGGACATCAGCGGAAGACAAATCATCCACCCGACGGGAGAGGTGTGGGTTCCGACGGCCCCCCCCCCACCCCCACTCCCCAGTATAGCACTTCATGGTCTTACGAGGCGGAATACAGGCACAGATGTTAATGACAAACACTTTCTCCTCAAACTTCTCGTACTCGGTGACACTTGGCAATAATCCAGGGCTACTTCGAGGGAAGACTTCAGATTCTAGTAGTTCTGAGACAGGTGGGAGCAGAAGCAGACGTTCGGTTGGAAATGATGTACTTTGCCTATATGCGAAAATTATAAATAATTAAATACCCGTAGAAGCAATTTGATGCAATATTCATTATCATTTAGAGGTGAATTTCTTGCACAAAATTTGTCGTTTTCACATAAGTGGAGAATATGCGTAGAACTTTTATTCGTACGCTTTACAGGGGTGACGTTAAATAGCAAAATACCACACAAAAAAGCTTTGTACTACTAATATTAACATACTGTGGGTGTCGAAATACTCTCTCAAATTATGTCATATGTTTGGAGAATCGCTGATTTATTTCCTTTTGTTGTGCACTCCAGTGGCGTACCACGGGAGGGGGGAGGGGGTTAGGATGGTGGTCAGAACCCCCCCCCCCATGACCCAAGTGATCAATAATTGTTTACACAAAAACTTTTTCCAAGTCAGTAGAGGTTTTGCAGCTGTTATTAGCAAATATGCAGCAGAATGCGTCTAGGGGCCCATGAATTGTACCTATTTGCCAATAGGGAGGGTGATGCCATTCATGAGGGCGCGCTTGAGGGCGCACTTTTCTTGGGTTCCGACCTCACACCCCCCCCCCCACACCCAACCCACCCACCCCACCCACCCCACCCACCCCCCCCCACCCCAAGGCAAGTCTCTCGGTTTCAACCCACCCCACCCCACCCCACCCCACCCCACCCACCCCCCCCCACCCCAAGGCAAGTCTCTCGTTTTCAATCAATCGAACAATATAAGGTTGTCATGAGTCCATAGTATCCACGTTCATCAAGTTGGTTTGTGTTACAGTGTATACACATTGTTGTGGTCAGGGGGTTTGCAAACTGAGTAGGAAGTGTGGGTCTGTGCCGCCGATCCGTATATGTCTTGACCGATACCCTGCGTGGAGCGTTCGAAAAGATGTGTCCTAAATTGATAAACGAAATAGAATACGGTAGTTATTCCAATTAGGTTAATATTAATTCCAATTCAAAGGTATTAGAACAGCTCTAAAAAATTAGTAAAATTATGCGCTGGTACCATTCACGAGCATTTTGCAATTTTGAAAAAAATAATGGTTGATTGAGCAATCGTCGTTGATTGCCTATTCAGCAGGAAAATCATATCACTTTCGTGAAATATAGCTATTCAGCGTGGTGGCTAGCGTCATCTTCCGTAGGGGGCGAAAAGCCTCTAACCTCTCGGTACTCGTTTTACTATAGTCTAGAAAACTCTAGATATTATTCTAGCATGTTCCGTACAATTGTTGGTTGAATTTTGAAGCACACGGTGCCTCTCCCGTGTGAAACTCGTGCTACACTTTATAGGCCTGCACTTGCAACTCGGAAGTTGTAATTACTCCCAATTATTACCTTCCTATATAGGTATACCAAAGCCTCATGTATTATGACGAGAGGATGTATGATGGCTGGCTATTTTAAGAGTTACCTTTCAGCGCCAGTCGATGCTGCCCTGCAATTAGCACGATCGTCACAGAGTATATAGATAGCAAGGGATACCGCGGATGTCCTACTCATTATGGACGCGCAGTTTCTAAACCTGGGTATCATTCAGACTAATTTCCAATTCTCCAATCGATCATTTACAGTCATTCTATTTTGTATTTTTCTTCATGTAGTTTTCCAAGGCCGTATTTCGAACCCACTGAATATACAATGAATCGCATAGGCAGTGGGTACCCACGGGGGGGGGGGGGGCAGAATCCCTCATGACCCAAGTGATCAATACATTTTTAACACAAAAACTGATTTTTTGCAGTTCAATTGAGGTTTTGCAGCTGTTATTAGTAAATATTGCAGCCAGTATGTGTCTAGGGGCCCATAAATTGTACTTATTTGCAATAGAAGAGTGAGGATATTTATGTTGCGCACTTCTCTTGGGTTCCGACCTCAACCCCCCCCCCCTCCTCCCCAGACAAATCTCCCGTTCTTAGTTCCTTACCCAGAACTATAAAACACCGAGTCAACAGTATGGGCAGACTCTCAGAGACAACTTCCCACTACCCGTCTAAAATGATACTATCAATACCTTTTCTGTGGACTTTATCGGTGTTGCCACTCAACATGCCATACATACAATATGTCTAAGCTGAACTAATAACGGCATGATACAGTAGCATGGATTTCCTAATAATGAATTACACGAAAAGTGATGAAATTTTTCCCCGTTATCGAAATCGCACCCTACTTCGTTAAACTTAGTGATTGATTGCCAAATTAATATAATCAATCTCGTGAGTGAAGTCACTGTGAATCAGCGACTGCAAATGATATTAAAGACAACTCGTTCATTAAACTTCAGCGAGGAGGCGTTCCAGCAGACAATACCGGTACATCAGTTTAAACCCCGCGCTTCAATGCGGTAAGGTTTACCATGCATATCTTCGAAGTGGTCGAGGTCGCTGGTATGTCTTTCACACATTATTCGAGTATTAATACTAATCTTTTAGCGTTCAGAAATATTCTACTACAACTTTCATTATGTTTATGTTAGTCATATTCATATACAACATTTGGTTCTCCCCAGATCAATCTACTGAATCCATGGTAAACTGACGTTATCAGTTTGATTCAACCACTTTTTTCAACAGTTTCTCTCGGTATAGTCGTAGTTCCTGTAGTTCCGAAAAATCGGCAGAGATGGAGAATGTTCATATCTTAACACAAATGTACTTCACATCAGGACATGATCGAGTCCACTCGATCAGTCCAATGTCAACTTCATTATATAACAACAACAACCCCCCCCCCCGAGGATTTTTTCTGTAAAACGTATAGATAGTCGACCTGTGATTGTTAGTGAAAATCTCTCAACACCCCTCCCTATATCAATTCGTTATTCATCTATTAGCCAATGTCGCTGGTATTTTGTCACATGAGTGTTGTAAGAGTAAAGAAAGTTCTATCAGTGTTCACTAACCTCTTAAATACAACATTAATTCTCACTTTGTTTCCGGTATAGTCAGTCTGTGCAGATGATCAGTCGATTGGTTCTCCACAAATTGAGCTGTCGACCCCCCCCCCCCCCATACACTGACCGGTTGCGGTCAATATTAGTCACTGAATTCTATGATTTCCTCCGTTTATACTTCTAGTTTCTATTGCGGACAATCAGCAAATAGGGCAGGGCAATCCATATCTGAGCACACATCGCCCGCCCCGCTCATCGGCCCGTGTGGTTATGAAATTCATCATGTCCTATGTCAACGTCCATGTTACACACACAAAAACGAACATTGTTTTAAAGGGAATCTCTGCGTAGTTATTGGTGTTAAATTTTGATTCGTGTGTATGGGACGTGGTCGACCTGTGTATATCAGGTAAAAACCTTTTCGACACCCCCCACATGTTCATTCTCCATTCTTTTCCTCCTGGTTAGCGATGGCGCAGGTCCCGTCCAGTGCGGTCGTCCCCGACCAGCCGGGCGGTTCCTCTAACAGTGCACAGGATCCGGCCGGTCAACAGTCACAGATGGACGACAGTAGAGAAAGCAACGATGATGATAACGACGATAGCGGATCTACTAGCGGTAGCCCTGACTATGGCAGCTCGGCTATGTGGCGTCAAAGGACCACAACTTCTCAGCACGGGTGGCAAGGCCGGTGTGGCGGTTGTGGCGCTCGTCGGTGTGGGTGCGGTGGCTGCCGGCGTGGCGTTTGTACTCATCAGGAGAGGTTAATGCCGAATTGAGAGGAACTGATGAGCAAGCTGCCTTCTCCATATAGAGGCATGACGGACAGACGAGCGACCGCGTCCTGGGTTCCAAAGTGTCGCCGATCAACAACAAAAAAAAGAAGAAAAAAGAAATTGGAGTGTATACCCGGTAGTCTTATTCACAGGAAGCTATGTACCCATCTTGGATGCTGGGAGCAAAAATCGGAACCACCAAAATACATAACCTCCCCACACCCCTATATCTCATGATACCGAAACACTAAAACGAGGAACGAATTGCCATATTTTGTTTGCACATTATTACCCGGAACTATGATTTTCAAAGCTCCCAGAGAGACGAAATCAGTTAGGACTGTAAATAAAGTACGATGAGTTCACCCATTGAATATTCATATAACTATGTGTGCATGAATCAACGCTCAAAAACATCTGGGACAGGATGACCCAAGAATTTGGTCAGGATGGAACGAATTCAAATTTCCCAGGTTTGACCCAGGATAAGTTGAATTTGACCTGATTTGATCCAGATGCTTTCAGAGTGTGAATATAGGTGAACAGTATATTTAGACAGTTATATGAGAAACAGAGATATGCGAAAATATTTTTGTAGCCAGTTTTAATTATATATATATAACCTAGACATGTTCGAAATGAAGCAAGGTGGTGCTCTTGCCTAATTACGAATATAACAAATTCTAAAGTATTTTCTATAATATATTCTATTAAATTTTAGGGTTTCACAACTTTATTCTGATATACAGGTGAAGTATAAAGAGTCAACTTTAAGCTACATGTGTAATGTCACGTAGTGTGCGTGTGTGTATGGTGTGTGTGTTACGTGTGTGTATGTGTGTGATAAAATAGGAACAATATCAGAATCCCACTAATGAACAAAACTTTGGAGTTGAAGATCCTTCCTTAAGATGACCAGCTATTGGCATTGGAAACATGATTAAGTATGTTTCAATCGAAAAAGAGGTACAACGAACCCCATAAAATGCATTTGAAATAATGTTAAATGATTTCGTTATTGATTTCATTTTCATTTCGGATTTTATTACTTTGTGTCGTGTTAGTTAATGTAGATTCGTTCTAATGTCGACCTGTCGGCCGGGATATTGCAATACGTTTTGTTTATTTGTAGTGTGTAGTCTGGTAGTTGATTATGCCGATGTTAGTATTCGCCAGTTAGTCACCCACGCAGTATGTGCATGCAATTTGAAAATTAACCTGTTATTTGACCCCATTCTAGCTATACCAGCTAACATTTTTACTTAATGGCGTTCGTTCGGTGTGACTTTTCAAGAGGTATGGGAGATACATGCAAAAGTGTAACCATGACCATCAGAGAGTGATTTTGAAATGAGTAGGCGTTCGAAATCTTCGCTTCGAATTTATAGCCTGCTAAGAAGAAGAAAAATATCATTATTCAAAGGGAATTTCCGAAAGCGGAGCTGCAAGCATATACCCTATGCTATCATAGATTCCTAAGTAGGCCTACGTCGTTGGTAAATTTACAGCTATGTTATGAATTACTAACATATTGATGTAGAAAAATAAGCACACTCATTTATTGCTTACACGCTCATTTGGCAAATAAATAAGTTAATAAAATTATCCTTCCACATTATTACATTCGACCGACGAGGCGATTTTTCTTTGATTTATTTGCACTCACACAGAAAATCAAAAGAACAAAATAGAAAAAAAACACAAGATAGAAAGACCATGCAGGAAAGTGAAGGTGCAGAGATAGCTCAGCAGGCGCGTGCCGAGAGATTTGTCGGGGGGGGGGGGTGGGTGTGAGGTCGGAACCCAAGGGAAGTGCGCCTCACCCTCCTATTGGCAAAAAGTACAATTTATGGGCCCCTGGACACATGCTGTTGCAATATTTGCTAAATAACAGCTGCAAAACCTCTCCTGAACTGCCCAAAAACAGTTGTTGTGTTGAAAAATTATCGATCACTTGGGTCAGGGGGTTCTGACCCCCCCCCCCCCGTGGGTACGCCAGTTAAGCTCAGAATGGCGATAGTTTCCACTGTGGTCCCTATGAATAGAACAAGACAAACAACACTAAGACACCCAAGGGCATTAAGGCCAGACGAAGTAATAATACAAAATATGGCGTCCTCTTCTAACGAAACCATATGTTGATAATTTGGAGCATATTTCTTGTGCTTGAGGAAAGTCCACATGACCAAGAAATACTGGCATAATCCCATTGTTGAAAAGAACCAGAGAGTTTGCCAATAATCTCCTGGAATTTAAATCAAGACAAACACTTCTCCTATACATGAACTTCAACCTAGCATAACTTTCTTCATATCATATTGAGTTATAGTTTCACCAGATAATTCTGAGTCAAGCCATAGCCCAAAAGTACTTCACACAGGGAGTGGGGTTCACAAAAATATCATTACAATACACTTCAAGATTAGGACAATTTGTCAATTTCCTAAAAAGACCAAAAGGTATTGATTCAGTTTTTCCAAGATTTAATGACAGTTTATTACCAAATATCTAGGTGTCAAATTTTCGTTCGAGATTCTCATAATATCATTTACCAACAGAGCGGAATCGTCAGCAAATAGGATTACTTTACAGGGAACAGCAGAGTACATATTACTCACATAGACTGAAAATAAAAGTGGATCCAAGATAGATCCCTGGGGCATTCCGCTGTTTACTGACATCCTATCTGATGAAACACCGTTTATGTCAACAACTCTATTCTCCTCTTGAACCAAGAGAAAGCACTTCCTGACATCCCGTAGAATCTGAGCTGACGTGAAATACTGTCATGATTAAAGGTATCAAAGGCTCTTGGGAGGTCAATAAATAACACCAACCCAGTGCAGTTTCCACTAGGTCATTCAAATATTAGGGCAAGGTCCTCGCAAAGAAATCGGACGAAATCCTCACTGGAACTTGTAAATGAGGGCTCTCTGGTCGAGTTATTTGGCAGTTTGGAAATAGGCAGCCCTTTCCATAATCTTGGGGACCACACGAAGGGTGAAAATGGGGACGATAGTTGCATTCGTCCGTTCTTTTCCCTTTATTGTGGAGGGGTACCACTCTGGCACTGTTCAGATCACTAGAGACATTGTCTGATTGCAATGAAGAATCAAGTATATGGGACAAAGAGGGAACAATTTCGATAGCACCATCAATAATAAACCTGGCTGGTGAGTAGAGTATCGATGCAGATTTTTACCATGGATTACTTGCTTGCTTGCTTGACAATGACCTCCCAACCAAGTGAATGTGTCTACACATTTATTCTTATACAATATGACGCGTGCGTGGATAATCAATGCTGTTTAGCCGTTTTTAGACAAATATAATGCTCTCCATTGGAGGGAATGCATTTTACATCTTCTTTCTCACAATGATCATAATGCCCTTCACACAATAACTTACCATTTCCCCTCAATGACTTTGGTAAGGATAAAGATGACTACCTGTTACAATGAACTAACATAAAGTCAATTAGTTCATTCAATTTCTGTTGAACTTAAATCCCTGAATATAAGGTTTAGTACCATAGTCCGTGATAACACTGACCGAATATGATGGTAATCCAACTTAATATGTAGGAAGAGATTTTTTTTACATAATAGTTCATTATGTCTCTTTAATGACCTTGGACTTTAAAATCCCGAATACCGGGAGATACCACTAGTCCATGGTGAAATTGACCGAGTATGATAGTAATCCATCCTAATTTGTAGAAGAGAATTCCACAGATTTTCACCTCTTCTCACATTATAGCTCAACATGCCCCTTTAGTGACCTTCGACTTCAATCCCTGAACCAAATAACTAGGTAACACTAGTCAATGATGACACTGGCCAAGTACGATGATGATAATCCAACCTTATCTGCAGAAGGAGGAGCATTTTGCAGTTTTCCACAGAATGGTCAATGGGCCAATAAACATTGTGTTTAAGTCGAGGAACGAACATCTGTGAGCTTAAAAAGCAGAAGTAGATAGATAGATAGATAGATAGACAGATAGATAGACAGATAGACGGATAGACGGATGGATGAATGGATAGATAGATAGATGCTGCGCTCCAAGAACAGTAAGACCAAAATTGTCCAGTGTCGGGACAATAACTAGGTAACACTAGACAATAATGACACTGGCCAAGTACGATGATAATCCAACCTTATCTGCAGAAGGAGGAGCATTTTGCAGTTCTCCAACAGAATGGTCAATGGGCCAATAAACATTGTGTCTAAGCGAGGAACGAACATCTGTGAGCTTAAAAAGCAGAAGTAGATAGATAGATAGACAGATAGACGATGGATGGATGGATGGATAGAAAGACAGATGCTGCGCTCCAAGGACAGTAAGACCAAAATTGTCCAGTGTCGGGAAAACATAGTCCATGCGAAAAATTTGGGTGACGAAAATGCTAAATGTTGGTGAAATTGGACAGAATCGCCGTGTTGTGCCAACCATTTAGCATTCTTATTGCCCAACATTTATTAATAAATTTCCCCTGTCGGCCGAATCCAAGCACCGCCTCTGCTACCATTCAGGTCCGTATATAATCGGAGCAAGACTTCCCCTCAAGATCGTGTGCTAAGTTCGTTGGCGTAGGAGGAATTTGCCGAGCAAATTCCACAGAGCGACAGCGCAATCGATTTACTGGGGCGAATATCCCCAGCTGATGGTTGGCTTAATTTTTCACCAGGATGGATCTGGCCACTGGATTCCTTGTGAATAGGTTCAGGGAGCGGGTTAGGGGTGCAATCAGGAGGGTAATGATGTGGCCTGATGGTATGCACACATAGATAGAGTCCAGATTCAGGATGACGAAAGTATCACACTCTAAAAGGCATAGTTTACAGTCTTTGATCACATACATCTGGGCGAAAACCATTCCTTCTGGTTTACCTGATATCCCTACTTATTCAGAAAAAATAGGGGCATGATTTAGTGAAACACAGAAATGAGGATAAGGGCTGGTGTCACGGGATACCAGCCGGGTCAGAATTAGCAGGAAAATATCCTAAAGTGAGGATGCTGGAGAATCGATCTGGTTTCCATTATACCAACATTTGCAGTATATTGGCATTATTCAGGCATATCGACCTGCACGTCCATTCTACGCAGTCGCAAAAACGGACGCCAAGAGCCTGGCTTACCAGGCAATCGTCATTCAGTATTATTGGTAGGGAATGCTAAAGAACTACGTAGAATATTGCCTTCATCCCCATTTATTACGATTCAAAAGTAAAACGAAACTCCTTACGACATCTAGATAGGGGGGTCGTCATTTTGCGAGAAGGATGGCAGTGTTACTGTATGTCAGCTCAAGGGGTGCAAGCGTCACGGTGGTGTGCCTACTGTACTTATACTTCATGAACTGGGGTTATGACGCATCTATTGATCATGATCATCATTTTTCGGTGACCAACAGTCATGCAGTCCATGAGAGCAACGGAGGATAACAAGGATTTCAAGTGGCTCACAACATGGAGAGGGTTTCTTAGGCGCCGTATTTAAACTAGATAGCTAAAAAATAGTGGCATAAAAACCATATCTGATAGTAGTAGTAGTAGGTTGAGTCTCGTCTATCCGACATGCTCAGTGATCAATCTCCGCACGTATCACGATCTTGCGCAAAGTTTACTGCTTCCTCGAAACTGTAATGTTGATGTCCCTTAATTGCGATTTGATTTTTCCGAGCAAAGTAGTCACAGTTCTCCCACCTGGCTTAGTAGTATGTCACAGGTCACAGGTCTCCCAACTGGCTTAGTAGTATGTCTCAATGCTTCTCTCAGAGCGATCTTCGCTGGAGCTTCTTCTTGGAGTCTCGCGACTTGACCAAAAAATCTCAAACGTCTATGTGCTACTCGGAAGACCAAGGGATTTGATTGGTCACATCATAGAGTTCGTCGTTTGGTATCCAATTGTTATTGGTCCATCTGATGTTGAGAACATTGCGGAGTAGTCTTCTTTGGAAAGTGTCAATTTTGTGATCGAGATTCTTCGTTCACAAGAACCATATCTGATAATTTATTCTAAATGCTAAATGTCGAAACATTTCTAGCTTCTATTAGCTTACAAATTCTTAAGACACAGTTGGCAAGAAATTGCCGAGAGAGAGACATCCTCACCGATATTGGCATCAAATCGACCAGCCTAGCAGATGATGGCTGATGGAGGGAAATTATAAATTTATTAATGTGTGTGGCATCCTTGTAATATTTCAACTGAGACTTAACTTCGTTTAGTTGTGATTTCTTTAGCATGGTTATGATCACGTTTTGGTGGCTTCCTTATTGGAAGTGAATGATTGGTGGAACGTCTAGCCACACATCAAAATAATATGCAGTATAGTGGTTTGTCTTTATTTCAATCTTCACTGGAGGTTAAAAACACCGATAATTGAACGCATGAACTTTTCTTTGATAAAATGTATTGTGATAAAGTGGCAGTGTGTCGTTCCGAATTCCGAAATGTCAACTGACTAACACCTATTCCAATCTGTTCTAGTACAGCGACATCTATTCGCTTCACTGCCCCGTGCAGCGTTGTATACAGGAATCAGTAAGAGTCACACGTTGTTTTGAACAGTTGTATATGACTCAATTAATATTGCCGCTCATTAACTTTGTCGATGTCGTTGAACATACGGGTATCGTAGAGGTTGGTTAATAACCTGAAGAAGGAACGAAGACACATGAGCAAGTTAAGCAGATATCCTTGAATAATGTAAATTGGTTTGTTTTGGTCAACTGATCAGCGATTTTGTGAGAAGAAAAATCAGGTGAGAATCACTCAATCGACTTGAGAGAGAACATTATTTACTGCCAAGTTTCGAATAAATTTGTAACCATTTTTTCAGAAGAATTTTGGAGATATTCGGAGATCAGGTGAGTGAAAATGACAAAACATATATCATCTCTGTAAGCCTGAGTAGGAAACCCTAAGCAGTAGAGTTTCAGAAGGAAGAACAAATCATATTTTCCACCGAATCTTGATTTTCAAAGTTAGCAGAGATAAAATAATAAATAAATAAAAACTTGTCAGAACGTTATCTGAATATTACATTTCAATCAAATTGAAATTTCTAAATTTAACGTGTGGACTATATATATTGCAAAATCTGAGAGAGAAATACCCATTGTGCATGGTGCCAGTCAATGTCATTCGATGTCAGAAGAGTTCGAATCCTGAAAAGACTCAGCGTTGAAAAGTACATGATACATATTGGTTCTTAATGTTCATTATTAGCACTTGCTAGTTTCCGAAAAATGCCAACATTAATAAGTGAAAAAGTAGGTTACCGAAATGAAGAAGAAGAAGAAGATGTATCCTATTTTCGGTGCCAATCCAGGATTATTCAAGGTCAGGAAATGTCCAATTATAAGAAGCATGTAGGCAAAATATTCGACGGATGCACATATCAAGTTAAAATCGACATGAAGAGGAAGATGTATGTTATTTTTGTTGCCATTTCAGGGTCATTCAAGGTCAGGAAATGCTAAACTATAAACAGCTTGTGGGCAAAATATTCGACGGATGCAAATATCAAATTAATATATCCGTGAAATCCTTCCCTCGCATTACAATCATAAATATGTTAACATGCCAATAAATATTACCATCAACACTACCGATATCACGTACATGGTCATGTGTTAGTACCCAATTACCTCATCCATACCTTCCCACCTGGATATACCTGGCTGCCATCACTTTCCTCAACGTAGTCTTGAGCTGGGACGGTTCTGTTCTTCCGCGGTCCAGCAGACCACACCACAATTTATTTATTTATTTATTATTTATTTATTTATTTAATTTATTTATTTATTTTTTATTTATTTATTTTTTATTTATTTATTTTTTATTTATTTATTTATTTATTTATTATTTATTATCTATTCATTTATTTATTCATTTAAGCCTACAAAACACGGAGAAAAACACACATAAAATATTACACATTATATGAGTATATAAAAGAACTCAGAAAGATGGATTTAAAAGGTACACAAACAACATTCATCTGAGTGAGGATTAATAAATCCTGCGTGAAAAATAATGAATCTGACAGAGTTCGTGACCCCATTGGATGGTAAATCAGTTGTCGAATCCCTTAGCGTTGAAAAGACATGCAGTCTATTACAGATTTCTTTTGTGAGATACTCCTGCTGATCAAAGTTCCAGGAATAATAATATATAGCGCATAATATCAGTATTTACGTAGCGAACAAAACCGTCTTGAAAGGTTCCCTTCCACTGTAGGTAATGACGTGATCCACCAATCACGTTAAGTCGAAGCACCCGGACGCGGAGCAGGCAATACACGCAGTCAGTGTTTCGCGTAGTCTTGGGCTCTGGTGCATTTGATTGACACTCGTACTCGTATAGGCTACACAATCCATAGGCAATATCTATGGACTTGCTCACAGAAACAACTCCAGTTCAGTACACATAGTTCAGGGACCGTATATAACTTCACGGGCATAGGTGCAGTGTGAGAGTTTTGGGCTAAGAAAGAGCCGTGTAGGAACAACAATCAGAGCGTTTTGAACTAGATTATCCTCCAAATATGACTGCTAATTCCGCGAAATGTATTATGTAGAGTGCCTTAGAGAATAACCGAGTTCATGTTCTGTTCGGCCAAGAAGACTGCAGTCGGTTATTCGCAAGAGCATATGACACGTGGATTGTCTTTGATCTACTAGGCCCCACTACTGTGATTATTGTTACATGCAGTGAAGGGAGGGAGGGCTGTCAAAGAGTATTTTGTACAAGATCGTAGCTATAAAATGGCGGGAATTATCTTTGAAGCACTTGTCTGTATAAATCATGGCAATATGGTGATTCAGCTGAATAACTGATTAACGACAAGGCGAAAGGTACTCAGCTGAATTTTGAGTTGAGACTGTTTATTATACACGGTAAGGGTTTACAAAATTAAGTACTCAGTAATCCATAACTCTCCGATGGAAGAAAAGTCGAAGCATCTAGAGATGAGGTATGTACATCTCTAAAGGCTGCCTGTCTCTAGATGTTTCTTTAGAGGCCTGTGGGCAACCCTTTGTCAGTTAGTTAGTTCGATCAAAGTACATATGAGCAGCGTAGCGGGTCGGTTCTGTGCACAGAGTTTCTTGAATACGTCCTATGCAAGGCCTCAACTGCACAGGAATACCACTAATACCTCAATCTAAAAGTAGAACGGCGGAAGAGTAGTGAAGCAGTTTCATTGACACTTCCCGTGCAAGAGGTCCCGGGGTTGAGTGCAGCAAGCACCGGGTCTTTACCCAGATATGGCTCGGCTCCAGCTGTGGAGGAGTTATTGGTCTTAGCTTTCTGGTTCCGCTGTCGTTCAGTGGACTTGAGTTCACCGATCGTCCATTGGATGGGGGAGGGAAATGGCGCTCCCGGAGCAGTAAGGAATTGGTGACACCACTGTCTCGATATCATATGAGCACAAGTCAATGTTCATCCACGATCACACGGTCCCGTTTACTTGATGAGCCCAATTAGGCTTCCTGAACCCAAGGCAATCAAATTAGAAGAAATTTAAATGTATTTTTGAGAATTCGACGCCTGTGCAGAACACCTACATCGGTCATGGAACCACTTAAAATTCATGTAGTGAATTCTAACGTGTTCGTCAAATCCAAACTTGAGATATTTGCGACGAACACGCAAAACATATGCACGCACAAACCCACACGAACAGGCACTGTTCCAGTTGCCCCTCGTTGCTCCGATGCTGAGAAGCGCTTCAATACACACGGCAGTGTCATCTTTGCATTCTCCAGTTCTCAGGAGTACTACTCGAGGACCTAAATGGCTCAACTCTTATAGATGGGAGCCTATCAATCAACAGGGCGAAGGTAATCGCAAGTCAAATTTGCGAAATTCATGCGATTTTCCAAACATTGTCAGATTTGAACGGATTAAACTTGGTGGGTGGGGACTACAGTTGATCCTCATAAAATTAGAAGTCATCTCAAAACCATCGTGGGTCAAATTTTCATAATTAATGTGCCTATAAACTTCCATGGATTACAACAAAAAATCGTGGATGAAGTTTATCTTGGTTTCTGACCAAGATTGTGGGGTGTTGGATACTTCCTCCCATGATTGCTCAAAAGCGGGGATATCACACGTGGCCGGTTTACCCCCGCCTACACCATGTTTAGTTTTTTCTGGCATTTGATTGGACACATCGTTGCGCACGCGTGTCTCTCTTCTGCTCTGTCCAGTCAAATATGGGCGCCCTTTTAATCAGATGGTTATGTGCGCACACGTCACGTCGCACTCCACCGGCATCACCTAATGTGGCCGCGGTTTCAGGTAGCCAACTGTCAGTGACGAGCACTGCCGTGAGCGAGAAAGGGCGTATGTGCAGACATATCACAGTCTGATATGATGGCATGTGATTAACTCCTCGAGGCCGAGAAGAGCCTCAACACGCGCGGCAGTAACACCTCTGCATTCTCAGAAATTCAGGACTGCAAAGGTCAGGTACCTCCATGCATATGCGCTTCTTTGGGCATATGGCGCGCTTCCCTGTGGACGATCCTACCCACGTGTCCTGTATGAACCACAACGGTGCGGAGACTGCTCGTGGACTCTACCCAGTAAATGGTACAATTGTGCGCACCGTCATCGTCCGCAAGACGGAAAATGGCATTCCTACAGAAATGAATGGGATGGATATTCATATCCGGCGAAATGTTTAGTAAAAGGGGGGGGGGGATGGTTATTATTCATATCCTGCGAACTGTTTATTCAGATGTCAGTTATTGTTAATTTGTGTCAGGGTTCTGCATTGGGAGAAGGCAGAGTTGGTGTGCGCGGTTACACCACACTATATCTTCGAATGAAATTCGGTCGAAGTGCCTGATTCATTTCATATAATCAATAGAAAGTGTGGAAAGTTAAACAAGTCAACTTTACATGACCCATGGACAAAGTGACTTGAATATTCTATACAAATCAGCGTATCAAGGAATCACTAACTCTGCTGTTGTTTCTCTTATTTCTAGGATTGAGGCGTCATGGTTTAACCCCCATGACAGGTACATACACTGGGCAATTTGTTTTACCCCGCCTGGGTAAAAATTTACTCAAAATTATTAAAATATTACCCGGACTGGGTAAAACAAATTGCCCAAGTGGTATTTGTACCCAGATTTTTTTTTTTTACAGTACTGTATATCTAGCAGGTACCTGCAGGTAAAGGGGGCTATTCCTAGATATACAGTTCAATCATTTACCATGGACGGCCATCTCGCTCGCATAAGGCTGAGTGGGAAGCTATTTTTATAATTTAGTACATCCCGTTGACGTCAGTACCCGACAGGGGCTTCTTAAACACCCAGAAAGGGAAACCGATATTTATGTTGATAGCGCTCCTATAATTATTTGACATCATAACTTTGAAGGATATCTGCGAACCCATTGACTGAGAGCTATGTCAAAGTACAAGAATTAAATGAATGCGCCTGATCGCGTGATCCCTTCTTGCTCCGTGTGGGGCAAGGGCCTCAAGAAGGGATCCCCAGTCACAGCATAATGACCCTGTTAAATCAGTAGGCATATCCGTGGCCTATGTAATCATTGGACCCCCATATCTAGTATGAATGTCGTATGTTCATCTGTGGAAGCCACAGAACAGGAGAGCAGTAGTTGGGATAACATATTTCAATACATACAGGTCCATTACGGACCGGGAACCAAACAAGTGCTACAGCAGAATAGGACGACGCCCTAGGTTTGAAACAGATAGTTTCAAATAGATTCAAATTTCTGTTAGTAGAATGGATTCTATAATGCCAACGTGCCTCGTCTGGCCAATCACATAATGGAATGTTTGATAAAAAATCGGAATTCTTTCGAAAGCAAATTGATTTTACTGAACAATTCGACTTTCATGTGAGAACCGTCAAACGATGCCTTGATCACTAGTTGCATCATCGCCCGAGAGCACATCGTTAGGTCGGAGTGGAGGGAGTGGGGGGGGGGGGGGGTGCACCTCACCGTTTATGAGGGCATCCCGATACAAAACGGTGAGGTAGTTTTTCCCACACGACATGTGCCGTTACTGCTCCCCCTGACCCAAATTAAATATGTCTATGTTCACTGCAGTAACTGTACAAACCCCCTGATGTATCGGTTGAGGGGACCAGTGTTTGTCGCAATATATTCCATCGTTTTAGCCCTTCTTGTGCCGTCAGTACTAACCGGCACACTTTCCTCGAAAGTATTTAGAATGTGATATATTCATGAATTTATGTGAGTCTCTGAAAACAGCTGAATTGACTATTCATGTTTACGTTGCGTTCTCCTCAAGTGCAGTATTTCGATATTGGTATACAGCGATAAAACCACGGTCAGTTTTCTCCTCGCTCCCAAGTCCTAGTCTGCCTCCCAGCTGCGTTATTGAACTTAGTGAGGTTAAGAGGAAAATGACCCATTAGAAGACCCATTCTTGTCAATAGCAGCTCTCCAAACGGATCAAATCAAACGTCATTAGGAAAGGAAAGCGTGCCTGGGGAGATTATACCTTTAGTTTACACTTTCCCAAGCGGCACAGACTAAGGCAATGTTAGTTTACTTCTTTACACTTTGCTACTCGTCTCGCAACCCCCCCACCCCCACCCCAGCTCCCTCACTCCGAACGCAAGGAACAAAAACGAGCAGAGGATCGTTTCTATCAAGGACCAGCAAGATGCAGACCTGAAATGAATCCATGTCAGATGAGAATCCTCACAGGTACACGGAATAAGCAATGCCTCTTGGCCCGGTACGTAACAGTGGGGGTGGCGGGTTTCTCAAGCTGACGGAATCTTGCCAAATGCCTACCCCTCGTTTGGCCCCCTGCTTAATACTTGTGTGAGCGTCCAGCGAGAAGCAACAGGTACCATTTAAAGCTTTGGTATGACCGACGAGAGATGAACCCCGGTCTCCCGGCTGCCGGGTGGAACGGCCGACGAAGCGCTACCAACTTTGCCAAGGCACTCGGTTTTGAACAGGCGTTGCGTTGGTGGTCGTGGTGGGGGGCAGGGGAGAGGAAACCAGGCAGGACTAACGAGACCAGAATCTAACAACCAGTAGCCCAAATTTGAGCACAGAAAGAAGGAAAAGTAAAAAAGTTGCTCGATTACTATACACATCATGGTTATACAATTCAGGCAACTTTTTGAGATTCTGACAATTCTTGCCTCGCTCGCCATACTTGAAGTGTTCATATATACCAATGTACAAAGGAACCATACGACGGGGTGTACGAGGTGTATAGGAGGCCAGCCTGGCAGTCCGTAAAAATGCTCTAGGAACGAGAATATAGCACAGTGAACGACCACATTTCTGGGCACGATGAAATGTCGAATTTTCGATTGCATGCCAACACCTGGAAAATATTAGAACACACATCAAAACTCAGTAGGGACTTCGAGGAAATTTGTTCTGCTTTTCCTCCAATCGGAAGGTCTCTCGGTGGTATCATCATGAACGAGAGAAAGAGAGGGGGGGGAAGGGCGGAGGGGGGAGGGGGCCGTCAGGGGCGGATCTAGGAAGTTCGGTTAGAGGGGCGCCAAAAAAAAATATAATCTATTGGAGAAGATATGGGAGCGCAGGAGGCTCGAAGCTCCCAAATCGTGGGGGTGCGCTGAATTCCCCTAGCTACTGAAACTGTAATTTGATTTGAACGCACGTATATGATCGGTTTGCGTAGCCCGAGATTTTTAGTAGGGGAATGGGGGCGGTGCGAGGTATGGGAGTGTGTGGGGCCAGGCATATGAGATTCATCATGTGACATCTAAGCGGAGCGCAACAGGGGTTGGCGCGGTCGGACGAGAAAATTTTGGTCTGAGAGACCACCCGATGGCCGAAAACGGGCATTTTTGTGTATTTTGTTGAAAAAAAAAGCACAAAACAAGAAATTATGAATATGATTGTTTCATGGATTTGGAGGACACCTGGTGGTCCATTAAGACTAGCTCCTGTATTTAACACAATTCAACGTTAGTACTGACTACATTTCTGCAAGTAGTGATCCCAATTACACATCTTGGTGCCGGTTGATGGACAAAGTCTTCAAAGAGATTTTCCACTGCGCGTATGGAAGTTGACTCTTTTCCTTAATCGGCAATTTGATGAGTGAATGAATAATGTTTTGCGATGAATTGAAGGTCACTGGCGATCACGAGGGTTTACCACTTGCACACAACGAGCACAACATCAATTGCCCAGAACAAGGATAAATTGACGTGTCGAGCTTTATGGAGGGGGTGGGGGGGGGTACGAACATATATGGTTTTTTCGTGTGCGTAATAGGGTAATTGAGAAGATTGTGAGAAGGTAATTCTAGCCAACATCGGATTAGCCAGAAGCTTGCCCCGAAACGCCAGATCAAGCTGAAACCTTTCCTACTGAGTGTACAGGATCCTGTGATGGAAATGAAGGGCATTCTTAGAGCAAGAGAAAATTATGAACAGTTATATTTTGTCAAGTTGGTATGTATGATAAATACGATAACACGATCCCACCAACATGCCATGTACGTTTGTATCTCATCCCATGGTAAGTAAAAAGTGAGTGTGGCACCTTAGGCCAATATTTTGATCAGGCATGGAGATACGATTTTCAGGGGGGGGGGTGGGGTGGGGTGGGTGTGATTTTCGTGATGTGAATAGAGTACAGACAGACCAATCCCTTGTGTGCGCGCATGCAACCAGTAAAATCCGTATGAGAAAATCGGCAATATAAACAGTACACGATCAGTCGTCATTTACACAGTAGATATCCACGACCGAAAGGTCGTCGTGGGACATTTACCCACGCGTGACGAAACATTAGCTACAAACAGGGGACGTCCGATCCGTTTTGAAAAGGGGGGGCGGGGACACATCGAATGCGGCGCAAAACAAATTGCTGCACTTTTTGGCTATTCGATTAAAATTCGAGAATTCGGTTTGAAAACATGGGAAATCCTTCGAATTCGGCCCTAGTCAGGACCAGATTTTGTTTGGTAGACACAAAAATGAATCAGTTAGAGTGATACAAATCCGGCATGGGCTATTATTTTTCATTACGGTACGGAAAAAGTGTGGGGGGCAATCGATATGATATCCCATCACTTGGGGGGACAGTTCCCCCGTCCCAAATGTTGACGCATGGCTACAAATCTGCCGACCGGAATGTTCTCATCATAAAGAGAGGTTTGTTTTCGCAGACAACATTCAAAGGCGCGTTTGCCGCCTACCCGGGGGGGGGGGAGGGAATCACCACAATGTCGTCTCGAATCAATACTGCCCTGGACAGCGCACTCGGTACGTAAACTAAGAGCGAGGGTTTGCCGGGCCTAGATACGCGATGAGATGTGAGCGCGAAGACTACCAACAATACAACCCCTCCGCATCGTGGTGCTTCTTCTGATTGGGGGACAGGGGGCAGATTGGGGTTGTGTCAACTTTAAATCAACCCGACTCGGGCGGCAAAAAAAAAAAGAAAAAAAAATCCTCTCGAGATTTTTTAGGGGGGGCGCGCTCCGGGTGCGCCCCCCTCTGGTCCGAGCCTGGCGTAGCATGCATATATTTGACTTGGGGTAAGTTGTAAACTCCAACCTGCTGTCCCTTTGACAGGTCTCCAATATTCCAATAGAATGATCCGGGCTCCCCCACCCCTCACTATTCAATGTTGATAAAACGCACATGATCTGGGATCGGCGTTGAACGGAGAGTGGACGTGCCCAAGTATCGCTTCTACTTGTTCAAAGTGCTGAATGTTATTTTGCCATATAAATTCGTTCTCATTGATCCTTGCAAAGGAATCTAGCAGTCAGGCAATGTTATGTGTGTGGGGTGTGTGGTGGTGTGGGGTGTGGTTGTGACAGATTTGAGATTGCATCGTAACGAGCAAAACTCGGAAAAGTAAGCGTCAGGAAGTGGTATTCGTTGTGTAGGTGCGCAGTGGGGGGTCAGATGAAGCCTATTTTGCTGTTGATAGTTCGGAGGTCATTGAAGGTCAATCAGGGGTCAAAAACTAGAAGTTTTGAATTCGCAATTTCTCAAGAATGCTAATCCTCTACTTTTATTATTTCGGTCCATCACCATAGTAATGCTTAGTACTTGAACTCCCTGAATGTCATCCATTTTACAAGGTCATCTGTGGTAGCTTAGGGGTCAGCAACCTAGGAGATGCCAAACTCCATTGCACTGACTTCTGTATTCGGCAAGCTCACAAAACGTTCATGTCTTCAATGTGGGTTATATGGCAGTACGCACGTGATATGGTGTAGATGAGCCTAGTTGTCTGTGTAGTTTGGGAGGTCATCTGTGGTCACTAGGGGTCAAAACTAGGAAATCTTGAATTCGGCAATTTTCAAGAAGCCAATCATCACAATTCTTATTTGGGCCATCACATAGTAATGATAATTACATTGACTCCACTGAAGTCCATTCGTTTCAAGTCACTTTGTGGGTTTAGGGGTCAGAAACCAAGGTGGAGGGATGTCAAAATCCAAGACAATGAAAACTTTGTAATCAGGCAATCTCACCAACGTTCATGTATTCGATGTGGTAGTCTGGGCATGTAGCATAGTGATGTGGTGTAGATGAACCAGTATTTTTATGTTGTAGTTTGAGGTTAGATGCGGTCCACTAGAGGTCAATAACAGGAATCTTTGAATCCGCAAATTTCCAAGATGCCAATAATCACAAATTTTATTTGGGCAATAAATAAATGATAATTACATTGACTCCACTGAATGTCATTCGTTTTCAAGGTCATTGGGGTTGTTAGGGGTCAAGAAACCAAGGGCAGTCAAAATCCAAGCAATGACATTGTAATCAGCCAATCTCACAAACCGTTCATGTCTTCGATGTGGTATCTGGCATGTAGCACATCGTGATGTGGTGTAGATGAACCCTATTTCTGTTGTAGTTTGGAGGGGTTCTCTGAGGTCACTAGGTCATACGGGAAATCTTTGAATTCCGCCATTTTGTTTATGAAGGCTAACACCACAATTTTTTCTTATTGGACTGTCACATAGTAGATGATGCGTTCTTGTACTCCACTGAATGTTGTTCGTTTTCGTTTTCCAGGGCATTTGTGCCCGTTAGGGTTCAGAAACCCAGAGGATGCTGAAACCCCTAACACTGACCTGTAATCCGGTGACCTCACAAAGCGTTTGTGTCAAATATCAATGTTGTATTTGGCTTGTACATTGTAGTGGGCTTAGATATAATTCCTTCTTTTTTTAAAGAGGCATGACGCTGAAAACCTTATTCATCATTTCTAATCTGCACAATGCAAGGCATTAGAAATTGTTTGCGTTGGCCATCACCTCTCATTTCCCCTTTGCCATTTCCACTCCTGCCCTCCCCCCAATCCCACACCCATCCCCGCTGTCCCAACGAACTCTTTGTTCTCCCATCCCCCAACAACCCCCCCTCTCCATCCCCCCCACCCCTGCCTCCACCCATGAACCACAACCAAAATCTACAGTCACCAGTGCCATTGGAATGTGCAGGGATCCCATTATCTGAGACCGATTGACAAGTTCGTTCCTAAAAAACCTTTATAAGCATTTCATGTACAGGTAGTTACAGCTTCCTGGAAGTTTTGTATCATACTGCAGCTTGGTGGCAATTATATGAGGACCTTATGGGGATCATGAAAGTAGAATTGTGACCATTATCCACATTTCCCATCAACCTCGATCCCCCTCCAACCTCCCCCTACCTATTATCCATTTCCATACCCCCCCTAATTCCCCTCCCCCCTCCCCTCTCCCCTCAGTCCGCATTATCTCGCTACAAGATAACAATTCAATATCACTTATGTGGATCGATAAAATAAGATTGGACCATTATCACTTTCCCATCAACACCTAGTCCCCTCCAACCTCCCCTAAAGTAATGTACCTCAGTATTGCCTGAAAGTCCCACACGCACTCATATCCATCCTTAACTCACATTCGAATTATCAGGGCACCGCTCCTCTGGATCCCATTCCCTGAGAAATCTCTGGCTGAGCCCCTGATTAGGTGTTCCCTCCAACTAATGTATTTATTCTTGACATATATTCTAAGATGTTCAGTAAACCATCCATCTTCTGCCAGCTACAATCCCCTACCTACCCTCCATCTATTAGTAGTAATCCTGGATACCTTGACGGACACATGCATGCCCGCCACCTGGCATGACCAGTGATTCACCCACAGTCACCCTAATTCTGGTGAATTTCATTCTAAGGACCACTATATAACGAACATGTGTTCTCTGTTCAACATTCTAACCTACCTCGGGGCCCTTACAAGCTGCGGATAGTATAGAAACGACCTGTAGTGTTTCCTACCATGTCATAATAGGCGAACCGCATGTGAAAACTTGTAAACCCCTCTAACAAGACCATATAGTAAGCATGTGTTGGTTGTTCACCATTCTTACCTACCTCGGGTAGCCCTACACAGCTGGGGACAGCATAGGAATAAGACCTGCAGTATTTTCCTACCCGTCATAAGAGGCGACTGAAGGGAAAAGTTTTCCCTACCTGTTGCGCAAAGACTACTGAATTGATACTTATAACCTCTTACAAGACACTATATAGTAGCATGTGTTGGTGTTCACCATTCTTATTACTACCTCGGGGCCCTAAAGCTGGGGAGACAGCATGAAATAAACCTGCAGTATTGCCTACCCTCATAAGACGGCGCTGAAAGGGAAAAGTTTTCCCTACCTGTTGCAAAAACACTGAATGGGATACCTTATAAACCTCTTACAGACACTATATAACATGCATGTGTGTCGTTTGAACATTTCAGCCGACTTCACCACCAACCACATTAACCACACGCATCCAGGATAAAACAACAAGTTCAATGGTTCAGGGGCAGGCCCTCGATGAGCCCCACCAGTCGTAACCGCGACTACATCTATTTGGTACACACCTACCCCCTCAAGACACAGAAAAGCCTACATGTACAACGAAAAATATGGCAAGGAATCACCATGCACAGTTGCGTTCTTGTTCTCAATGCAGCTACGTCAAGAAAAACACGATTGCTATGTTAGATGTCCTGGTGAGGGCGTGAGCTTCACAATAGGGAGCAGCGGGTTGCCATTAATAGTTATTCTCCATTCTCCTTGCGTGACGGAAGGTCACCACCATGATGTTTTCCTCAATGCTCGTTTCCTCGAGCGCTCTGTTGCTGGCCTATATCAATGATCTTGATTATGCCGTGCGTGTTGAAGAAAAGAGAAGCCTTCAAAAGAAGATATTTCGATTGTTCACAGGGAACTTTTTAGGTATAATCTGTAAACGGTCTTCTAACTGGCATGATGTCTCAAGAACATATGGTAATGCATGTCGGTTTCCAAAATCGCAACGCTTCCTCTGGTCTGGTCTGGTATGATTATCCATGTGTGATTAGGAAAGAAAAACGAAGAACGCACAGCTTTGCGTAGTGATTCCTTGCCTTTTTCCTGACATGTTCCCCTTACTCAGCTTTTCAAACCTGCAAGAGTGTTTTGCCAACTCAAACCAAAAACTTGAACCAAAACGATCACCTGCAATATTTACTCAGCGCATGAGATGAGAACTGTGCTTTGACAAGGTCAAAAAGTCATCTGAGGGCACTTGAAATGAAATACGAAAAATAACCTGGTCAGTAAAGTAGATCTTCTGGAAAAGTGAAGGTAAAGTCACGAGTCATAAACAGCGAGGGGTCAATGTTTTCCTTCAGTTGGGAAGTCCCAGCGACCTAACACTACGTCCGCCGATGCGGGCACGGCTAACTGATGAGGATCACTTTAGCACATTCATTAATCATAAGTGACTGGTGTGGTCAACGCAATAGATAATGAAGTGGCAGTTTTTTGAATCGGCCGACCAACATCATAATTAACAAATGTGAAACAAATATCTTTTTAGGGGGATATGTGTGGGAAAGAGAAGTGCCTACAGGGCCTATTATATTATCTTGCATCCTCCACTACCCTGGACAAGGCGAGGAGTCATTGTAGGTCAGTCAGTGTCCAATAGCATGGTGACACATGTTGGTACATTGTACCATATGTCGTTAATCAATAATGTGAATGAGGGGTAAAGTCATTGCCAGTCAATCCTTACAATTTGTACAGCAGAGTAGTCTGTGGGCTTTCAAACTGCGACTGTGGGTATTCAATTTCATTATTTTTCAGGCGCAAGTGCTGAGGGGTCATCCTTTTGTTTGAAGTGCAATGACTCCCCTTGTAGGGGGGTACAAGGTGGGGGGTCATGCAATGACAAGTGCATACCTGTTCAGGAATACTTTTATCAATAGCTATTTTACCAGTCCATCCAATGTCTTAGTGCTATTTGTAGGGTCAAACTTGTCCACAAGGCCTTCAATCACATTATTCTATACTACCTTTGGTGGGGTTGAGGAATGTCCTCTTCTATATTGACCCACCCCCATGCAGCACCTCCCATAACAAAATATATCTGGTGCACGATAATATTTTATACAATAGATAATAGAAAGACAAGATATTTGTAATTTTCTAGTATATAGGCCCATGTTGAGACATTTTCTGAATTATGGTGGGCTCAGTTAAATGTTGAGCCAGTATGACTTCTGGGCCAAATGTTACATGTGATTATATAGCAATCCCTTTTCCAATAGTATATCAAGTGACAGTCAACACCAGATAGAGAGGCATGGGGAAGAAGAGAGGGAAGAAGAGAGATACTTTATAGACTTAAACCCCTTGCCAATTTCGGCTGGGGGTACAGGGTAAGCCCTACTTTTGCTATGGTACAGGTAAGCCCCTCATCTTTTGCTCAATAGACAAAAAAATGCCACAAATGTTGTGCCCTTCTTTATCTCAGAAGTTTCCTTGACCTGCTTTCTCTTCCTCCCAAACTCACTGATTCTACACACACCACAGTTAATCCTCTCATTAGGGCTTGACTATGAATCACAGGTAATAATACCCAATGGAGTCCGCCCTGTTCAAGTCATTCACAACCTGAAGTGTGCGCTGTCGAATCCCAGTAGGGAAGGTAAAACAATCAGGATAATCAGTAGACTGAGTGCCACACAGAAGAATAATTGGATTAACCCCCATCTCAATCCTCTGAGCATTGCCAGTGCCAGGTAACCATATTTCCACACTGAATGTCGGACAGGGCAGTCTCAAGTTTATTCTGTGTTGTTTACTTCTCACTTCCTTGCAGGACTCACACACCACAGCTTGAGAAGATTAAATCCTTTTTTTGAGGATTGGGAATGTTGACCAGTCAAACTGAAGGCTGATGATAGTATACACACACAATTGCCGACAGGGGTTTGAAGAGGCTAATGGCGGGGTTACATAGGTGTTCTAAATGAATCAGCAGGAATTTCCTGTGTGCATTTCTGCTGTAATAATAGTTAAATGGGAAATTTGGAAGAGATTCATATTCACCGTTTGAAATTAATGTAAGCAACAAACTTGGCACTTTCTCTCTCGAGTAAATAGAATATACGCCTAGGGAAGAAGAAAATGACAGTTTTGTCTACCCCTCCATCGATATCCATATATCGTATAGAAGTATACGCAAGAAGAAACGTAGCTGCCTGCCAATTAGGAATTTGTCAATTAAAGCAGTGATGCAGGCTTCAAAGAGCGCGACATTTTCAATTTCATAGGCTGAATATGAAACTGGGGGAGGGGGGGGGGGGGGGGGTGGTGCATGTAGAAAGAGGCGTATCTGCCTGCAATTCCCCGCCACCCAGAGCAACACTTGCCCACTACTGATCACGAGGTACATACATACATACTAGGCTGGTCACTGGTGCTAGCAATATTCGGACAGATCAGAATATATAAAATGACAATTGAAGAAAGAATTTGTACTGTCTTCACTAGGGGAGAATACTTGTATGGGGACGGGGAAGCGGGGAGGGGGGAATGGAGGGAATGGAAGCAAACCCAGTTTTTAGGAAGAGGGCAACACACCACTTTGGTGGTCGAAAAATGTAACACTAAATGACGAGGAGGTATACGCAAGAAGAGGCGTTTCAGCTTTGCAATTAGGAATTTGTCATAAAATGCAGTGATTGCAGGCTTCAAAGCGGGCTACATTTTTAAATTTTCATAAGCTGCTATGAAAAAACTGGGGAAGGGGGGGGGGGCGTGCGAGACCAAAATTGCAACCCCAACCCGTAGCACCACCACTATGGTCAGGAGGTCATATAGGCTGACATGGGCTACTAATAAACATGACCAATTCAGAATTTTAAGTCTTGTCTAGGGGAGGAAATATTCGGTGCTAGTTCAATAATCAAAACTATCAGGAAAACAAGTAAAATGACAATTTCAGAATTTGTACTGGCTTCATTGGGGGAAATATTTGTTGGTTGGCTATGTTGTTCTCACTTGTACAATGCAGTCGTGCAGAAGATATAAGGATTGTCCTATGGTGCCTGTGAATGACCTCTGACCTGATACCAAAACAATGTAGTTCCTCATGGTACAATCACACACTTAATTTGAACTTGATAGATCTGCATTCAATAGGATATCTGCTGAGGAGGCAGATGCAAATGCCAAAGTTATCCACATTCCAGTGCTGTAGCTGTCTGACTCCACATTCATTGAGGATAGCTTTTCGATAAGACGTATCGTAGTATGGTAAGTTGTCATTGCCTTTTTCGTTTGTCTTAACACGACGCTTCCGGCCAACACAAAAAAGCATTCAAATTCACCAGGTCAAAAGGTCAATGAGGGTCAAACGGTCAAAGGGCAAATGAGGTCAAAGTCTGGTCACAGATGTATATTCACCCAGACAAACGAAACTTTCTATTATGGACAGTCTCCACAAAGGTTTCGTTGCCGAGATATATGACAATTTTAGCTCTGTCTTGACCTTCACATTCATTGATAGCTTGTGATAAGAGATCGTAGTATGGTGCGTCAGTGACTTTTTGGTTTGTCTAACAAGACGCTTCCCGCCAATTCAAAAAAGCAGGCAAAATCCTAGGTCAGAGGTTCAAATGAGGGTCAGGAAGGTCAAAAGGTCAAATGAGGTCAAAGTCGGTCCCAGATGCATTTCAAACCGACGAACAAAAAATTTCACATCTATTACAACATCACTCTAAAATGTTCGTTGCCAAGAGATATAAGATTGCCAGATCGATGACCTTAAATGCCTGACTCCACCCAAAAAAACACTCGGGGTCATCCCCGCCTGGGTTACACCTACATTACTCAAATTGAATTTCAACTGCTTGCGATTCATTAGATATCGTGCGGAGGAAAAACTTTTCAAGTTTGACCTATCTATGACCTTGAACGACCACGATTATTGCTTTACCAAAACAATAGGGGTACATCCCTTCCATGGTGACACTCTACCTGATAGGATCACATAAGAACGGCTTGCGTTTGTGAGATAATCGCGTGGAAAACGAAGTGTCACATCAACACACACACACACAACACACACACACACTACACAAACCCACACAAACACACACACACACACACATATATACACACACACGCACACGCGGACTGCATAGATTCCTTATGGCTTCGCCAAGGAATCAACAGCATATTAGAAAAAAATTGAAACCTTTTGAGCAGTGCGCAGAAGCTGTAAGAGAAAGGAAAACTGGGATTCTTGCGTATCAAAGTCAATTCGGGTTTCCCAGCTCAGTTAAAATATTGTTGTCAAGCTTTTTGTGCACTTGTGAACCTCACTCGAAGAGTATTCTGTTTTTCAAGGGTGGAATCCTCAATTCTTGAAAGGCAGCAATTAGTCGAAAAAAACGTCAAAACACAGGCTTGTTGGTGAGAAATCGCGCCGCCGTATGAAGAACGATTGAGGAATCCGTTGACCACGATCAGTCTGAGACAAACTGGAGAAAACTTTATACCCGAAGGTTCTCCGAATGTTCCATGGGTAGTCTTTTCTTTCAAATAGTGTTAGCTTTCCAATGTTATTACTAATATGTGTCATCGCCTCAAGTTTCGCGGCGAGCCTCGAAGATTAGACCCTCCGGAAAAATTATTTTCGCGAAGAATTCTCAATGAGCGGAAAATAGCCCTTCCAGAGATGTGTTGTTGATTATGTGGATGCCTTCAAAAACAGTCTTGACTTGTTTCAGAATTGAGAACGTGCTTTAAGAGGTTTGAATAATGGGGTGGTGGAGAGGTCGTCTGTGAGGATTTATCCAGTCCTGACGCTTTCGGATTGGGAACTGCCTACAATAAATTTAAACTAAACTTTAGTACGACCGTGAATAAAATGAATACATCCTCAAAGAGACCAATGACTAGTGAAAACTTATTCCATTTAATGAGGGGACTCGAACGGAATATGTAGTTCAGTTTGCCATTTCGCTCATATCCACTCTGATACCGATTCTCCATAGTACGATTTTTAATAACAAGCGCAATCGTAAACGTCTGTTAGACTATGGGCAAATTGCCATAAGGGTAGGATCGGTCAAACTGGTTGGAGAAAGAAGAAGAAACCGATTTTTTGTTTATCCCTAAACTGCATCTCCATACCTGTCAACTATGGTAAATCTGACAATTACACAAGTGAAGCAACTAACTATGAAAAACTGGAACCCAAAATGTGGAGACACTCTTTGTTCTGCGTGACCCGTTTTCATACCAACCGAAACTGGAGCGGGATGTGTTGACAGACAAATCACCTTCCCCCTGGCACAATCGTTCATTTGGAAATAGGCTTACTGAGGTAGATTATCTGAGCCTGCTGCCAGATATGATAAAACCACTACCTGATGCATGCTCCGCGGAGATAGGGAGTAATGTAAAAAAACCTCTCTAACGGAAGTCAATGGGAACGCTGTGATGGGAAGACTAATTCTGGTTCTATTGGATTAATTAAAATCTTAATAAACTATGCAAGCAAAAATGCATGTTGACATGCTTAATTCACCCACAAGTTTTAACCTATGCATGTACGGTTCAGAAGTTTGAAGTGAAAGAATGGGAGGACAGATCGGACGAACGAACAGAACGCACAAACGAACGGAAGGACGAACGGCCGGACGGACGGACGGTTAAGTGCCATCATGAGGGACTTGTAGTAGAGATGCTTACGCGCATCTAAAAATTATGGTGGTGAGAAAGTTTTATTGAGCGGTGGTGTGTTACAAACGATAATGAAGTAACCAACCGATAACGAATCCATAAACGATAAATGATTATAAAAATTGACCGAAATGACTCACTACCGATAATGAGATAAAAGTGACCGATAATGAAGTACTTTTCAAACGATAATGAATCATGGGTTCTAACCGATAATGAAGTAACAAGTTTCTTACAACGATAATGAATAACCAATTTGACCGATGACATGTAACTTTTTTATGAATCACTAACCGCTAATGATACAAATGTGAACCGATAATGAATCACTAACCGATATTGATATAAAATTTAATCGATAAAATGAGTAACTTTTTTCATTTTTTCGCGGAATGGGTGGTGTGAGGGGGGGGGGGGTCACGGAAAACGTAACCATAACTCGTAAACGAGTACGATCGGGCTGAAAAATGGTGCCAATCGATTTATCATCAATTTCTATCCGACTAGTATTTTTAAACCCTGAACGGCGGAGGTACCGAAAAACTCAAGTGGCGATTTCAAAACAAATATTGTGGACCAGGTAATTCGGACCCGTAGAATCCGAATGGGGGGAGTGTCCCCGTGATGAATTGCACTTCTTCGATTTGACATGCTCCGATTCGCAATAGTTGCCTATGTCAAATAGTGCTAAAAATGCTATGTCATGCCGATTGAGGCTAGGAAATTGCTTCAAACCGCTTTGCTAATTGCCCCATGGACCGAGTTGAAACACCAAGTCGGACATATATGCTGCCCATCTCTCACGCCCGGATCCAAGAGCTATACCCAAGCTCATATTCATATTGCAATTTACCCCCGAGTTTCATCAGTCACTCAGAAAAAAAAAAAAATGCTAGATTTCAACTAACCATCCGCCTTAGTGAAAAAAAAACTAACAAGGTGAGGAAAATGAATTGCGCCATTGTGTTCGCCGCCCAAACTATCCCCGGTTCCGTTATTTTAATTTTGAATCAGGAGTGGCCGTCTGATTTTTTTAGGATCGACTTTTCTCGCCACCGTCAGAGTAATCAAAGAATGAAACCATTGTACTTGAAACTCCCATAATTTGTGTGACAAGTGCAATCATCGTTAGATTTTGCGTGTTGACACCGGCGTTTGAGCATTCTCATCCCGTATCGCTTCATTGAACACTATGTATAATACGTATACGTCAGAATAAGGTCTGACGTACTCGGTCAAATACACAACGAGAGCTTGGTCTAAGCCTATAAACGAAAGTTGGCCTTTATTTAGAAATCCTGGCGCCGCCCCTGCTTCTGAATCCACCAAGCGCCGTACCACTGGACATCTTTGTGGTGCAATGTGTTGGGATGATGACTTGTATTATTCTTGACCGTTCTCAACAGCTGAATCAAAGATGTGCGCCCGTATCCGAGGGGAATAAACTCGTGGCGATCATAATTTCCCCCCAATGATAGCGACACGAGGCCAGGTTGTGCCAGAAGTAGATGTGATGTGGGTTGTAAGACTGTCAACGGAGGGCTATACAAATCTAGGTATGCTCATCAATATGCCCTCCTCACAAACCTCAAATCCTTTGAACTAATACTTATGCAGTTCAAGAATGATGGCATGGATCACTTGGGTTCTGAAATGGGATTTTTCCGTTTTTATTCAGAAATGTGAAATAAACCACGCAACGATGAAAATCTTGCATGGAACAAAGAACTTTCCAAATACTATAACACTGTGAACTGCCTGTGGTCCACGTTTTAAAAATTAAACAACTCTCATCCACGGAAAGTACATGGACCTACAACCAGGGAGAGTACATATATTGACGTTTCGCAAAAAAATCGTCGAAACTGTCAACACAACATATAATGACGGTATTTATATTTCAACGGAGAGACGAGAGGAGAGACTATAATTTGAGTCATAGATGTAGTGGTACTCATTGTTGGCCATGAGATCGTATGATATGCGAATCTCACCCAACCTCGTGACTGCCTTGTTCCTTCGGCACTTCGGGAAGAAGTAGTTGCGCGTCATTTTAGAGGAAATAAATATAAAACTTTCATGAGAATAAGAACAAACAAAACATAACACAACAATAAAAAACCATTTGGGGTCAGAACAATGTTTATCTGCAGACAATCTACAATATTGGCCCCAAAACTATTGCGAACACCACTGATTTCGCTTTCCTGCAACAATGATCTCAATACGTGCAAAGAGTATAAAATTGAACCACGGGAGTATGCTGGTTGAGGCCTGTCCATGCCAAACTTCTAAGGGGAAAGGGCGGTCAGGATGACATCACCTTACTAAACTGTAGAAGATGTTCCAAAGTAGGTTTTGTCCAGATTCTAGGAAAAACGAAAGTGTCCCGGAGCGACCACGTAGATGTGCACAAATAGATATAGATGAATGGACAAAACCGTACGCCGCACATTATCGACAATGAGTGGAATGACCATTCTTGCTCGTCATGACCTATTTATTGCATTGTCTATCTCAACAACAAATTAAGTTATATGCGGATCATAACCTATCGGACGCCACAATACACTGATTTCCGAAATTGCGAATTTCATCGTGCGACTTAGATTATTCCGGTCGCGGAGCAAAATTTATGGAGAAGTATCTCGTATAGCGAATGCCTATAAAAATGCCGCCCCAATCCTGGTAAATGACACCGCATCACACCTCAAATGTTGTCAATTTTTCTACGAACGACTTCAGTTTTGAATTTTAATATTGAATGCATGCATGACGGTCACACTATACCCAAAGTCCTATTTCACGGGAGGCATTTTATATGCGCATGATGAAAGTACCCCTTCAATGTGTGACTGAGGAATTGAAAACATTCCGAACAGTGTTTTTGCAACTACGCCTTGTAAATACCCCCGATAGGCTACAAGACCTATAAAATTGCGCGGAAGTTCAGGCGCGTCACACTGTCAATTGCTTTGCCTATTGGCGTATTCCATTTGCTAGCCACACAAGTAGGGGGGCGTGAACCCCACACACCCCGCGTTCGCGGACGGCGGGTGGTTTTGAACCCCCCCCCCCCCCACCCCGCCCAAACCCACGACCACACACGGTGGCCATGATTGGACTATGTTTTCATGAATCAGGTGACAACTCAAGATCGAAATGCAAAAGAAAAGAACAGAACTGAAGGCCGTTTGGCCCCGGCCGGCAAACACACTGGCGCAATTCATTTCCCCATATCATGTTTATTTTTTTTTTGAGGAATATAAGCGACGGCAGCTTAGGAATCTTGCATTTTGAGTGACAATAATGAACTCGGGGTATAGCTGATTCATCATATATGTCCGACTTGTGTATATTCTACTTGGTCGCTAAGATAAATTCCGAAAACGCCGTTTGAAGCCTTCCCTAGCCTCATATCGCCTGAAAAATCCGCATTTTGAGCAACTGTAAGGTGACATAGAAACTATGTAAATCGGAGTTTGTCATATCGATGAAGTGTAACTTTCATTCACCTGATCACTTTATTCGGATTTCAGGGATCCGAATGACCCATTTCCATTTTTTCTGCAATCCACCATCTTGTCCGCCACTTTAAATTCTTGCGTACTCGCCCGTAGAAGGTTAAAAAAAAATACATGTAGGGGGTACAGCCATTGGCATGAAGAAATCGATTTGGCAATCATTTCCATCGCCCTCTCGGACCTCCTTTGACGGAGTTATGCTTACGGTTTCCGTGACCCACCCCCCTCCCCCACCCATTCCTCGAAAAAAATGAAAAAAGTTACTTCATTATCGGTCAATTTTTATATCATTATCGGTTAGTGATTCATTATCGGTCAAATTTGGTATCATTATCGTTAGTGATTCATAAAAAGTTACTTCAATATCGGTCCAATTTGGATTCATTATCGGTAGAAAATTTTACTTCATTATCGTTTAGACCCATGATTCAGTATCGGTTTGAAAAGTTACTTCATTATCGGTCAATTTTTATATCATTATCGGTTAGTGATTCATTATCGGTCAATTTTTATATCATTATCGGTTAGTGATTCATTATCGGTCAATTTTTATATCATTATCGGTTAGTGATTCATTATCGGTTGGTTACTTACTTTCATTTCGGTTGTAACAGTGGTGCATGATAGCCCTACATAATTTCCCGTTTGCGTGTGCGTGTGGGAGTGTGTGGTGCGTACGCGCGCGAGTTGTGTGTGCGTGTAATCTCTGCGTGCGTTAGTGGTCTGTCAGATTTTTTCCGAGAATATCTCACGTTCGGAGTGACAAAACCCCCCTTTGTTCACATGTTAGCAATGTCCCCACAAAATACACTTTTTTCCCACAAGAGCTAGACAAAAAATGTTGAAATTACGAAGGGAAATGGAGCGTTTTTGAGGACCATTTTCAAGTTTGCTGATTTTTTAGGATAACTGTACTGTGATTACATACCTGATTGATTTAATAACAGAAGTCCACAACATACGGCCTTTCTCCTCCTCGCATTCAGGCGAAAATTGCCCACATTGTTAAATACTGCTGGGGGACTTAGCGTTATTTTTGGCCAAGTTGATGGCTGATCATGACTTCAAACAAGTCACGAACACGGGTCCTCACTTGAATTCCGGCGGTGGTCACTTAAAGGATTTCAATCTGGGGTGGGGCAAAAATCTCTTATTTTGTTTTTGACTGAATAGTTTCACATGTTTGAACAAGGTACGGATTACATCAAACACTAATTATAACATTTTGGTGTGTTAGTTAATAAAATCTGGTACAAGTTGAGATGTAGACCAGAAATTATTATCAGCAAGCAGGGCCGATTTTTATTACAGGTGCACTTTTTTTACGATATTTTATGAAACAAAACCTATGGAAACCGCACGTTTTCATTCAAGCTGCTCCATCTGTGCGGTCGGGAAAAGGTTGCAGAAGTGATATAATTCGGAAAATGTTCGGCGTTGCATGAACCCCATTTGCTTAATACGGACGGCTCGTCGCAACGTTTTTCAACATCATTTTTTCTCTCGATCGAATCGAGTTTAGTCCTACACAACAACCGTGTTCTCCGTGTGATAATGGCATATACTTGAATTGCTACAATCCATTCCTCTCACGACAAAATATACTCTAACGGTTAAATTATGCAATCGGAAGTTCCCCATGTCATTTACAAATCCGAGTTTGGTCCTACAACCTGTTCTCTCGCTCCCTCCGTGTGATAAATGGGTTCTATGCTCGTATATAGGCTTACATCCTCTCATGACAGATCTATCCTCCCTGCTGTTTAATTATTCAATTCGGAAAGCTCCCTCCCCATTGTATCTTTCATCAAATCGTGTTCATTCTCACACCTTGTTCTCCGTGTTATGAATGGCTATATGCTTGGATATAGGTTACATCTATATCGGACCAGATCTGTCTCTACTGTTGATTATTCAAGGTCGGAAGCCCCATTTCTAACGGTGATCGTTTCGAGTTTTAGTCCGGCTGTCCCAACCACTCTAAATTTGAATAAACGGACAACTGCAGGCTTGGACAACAGAGGTTATATCGTGAGAATGGAAAACTGTATCTATAGTCAATCTCATACGATGTTTCCCTTTGGAGTTATTGTTTTTTTTCGAAGTTTGGTCCATGACGCATGACGTCACCATGGACACACCCGGGAAGTTATGTTAAGTATTTCATTGTTTCATTTTGTGTATAAGTCACATTAGTGGAAATTCTGTTGTATCTCTCTCTCACTAAGTAACCATCACCACCTACCAATTCACTACAGCATCCTCTCCCTAAATAAAAGGCTTCGCGAAGTGAAATAATTTCAATAGAAAATGAAAATTGTTTGGCAGGGTTGTGCGTGTATGACATCATTATTATTGCATGATGGGATGCTTTCCGATCTTGCGCCTAGCACAATGCACAAACTTCAAAAGACTGTAACTCCGTAACGGAAAGTCGTATGAACTTCGGGTTTAGACTGACGCATTCAGTTTTTTTCTCTAGCTAACATATTCGCATCTCTGGAATGCATCATGCAGTTGTCCTTTAATGGCATTCACGCTCTCGAAACTTCCAACTGGGTCCACGTATGTACCTGGCATCCTGCAAGTGGTCCTTTAGCTTGATGTGGATGACATCATTCTTATCATACATGGACTCGCAATTTTGTGTGTAACGTTCTCACCTCATGTATTAATCAAATTCACATTCAAAACTATAGTGGAAGCTTTCCTACGAACATTGTCAATGCCATCGATATGCGCGCCAGTGAATCGCCTCAACAGATTCTCCCCCATGTCAATACTGATAGACAGATAGATGACATGAGCGTCCACCCATTAATCCGTATTCGCTTGCCATTCCTTCTTCTTCCGTTCTTGTTAGGGAGGGGCATGGGATCACTACATGATTTGTTATATAATTCAAGGAGCTTGTCTCGAAGTGTTATTCTTATCTACCGTGCTGATTAGTAATGAACTGCCGCATCTTCTCTGATTATATATGTCTCTTCTTCATCGCCGACTCGAGCTCGAGAGAAGAAGCTATGGAGTCAGCTGTGATTGATCAGTTCCGTTACTCTCTATACCCCTACCGAGATCTGAGAACGTTTCCTTTCCCACTGTCCACCGCTGGCGAATGTGAAGCCGGCATATAATTGTCTCAACACAGGAAAATTGCCGATTGCCTGCGGAAGTTCAAACTAACACCTGAGATAGCTGTAGATTGTTTCAAAACCTACATATGCCTGCATGAAGAAAAACATTCTATAACCCTGAATCCATCTTTCTTTAGTTTTCAACTCATCCCGTTCTTGTGTATTTGCATTTGAACAAACAATATCTTATCGTAACCCCAGCGAATAACGGACGCTGCTGTTTGCATGATATAAGAGCGAAAGTATCGCTCGACGGTATAGTGGAATGATTGCATTGACATATTACAGTAACGATATACCGTGCTGATGATGAATTGCGGTTTTCAGAAGGTATTACCAGAGGGCATCCTACTATCGTGACATTTTGCAAAGACTCATGAGTTTTTGCTGCCTGACTTCATCATATTCTACCATTGTTGTCGTTTTTTGTTGTTTTGATTTTTGATAAACAGAAGGGACATACGTTGTTTTATATTGTGATGAACACTACGGGGTGATTAATAGGCTGTTTTTAATTCGTCACCGATTCACCCTCTCTCATTTTTCCCTCCCCCCCCCCCCCCCCCCCACCACACACACACACGCAACACTCGCTCGATCAGCGACACTCACACTCAGCGCTCTGAATATACATGTGTCGGAAGACACCCGACTAATCCTGGCACAGTGTCATGCAAACTGTCTGCTAATTATTGCCACATCCTCAACATTTGCTGATGATCATGACACTACGTGACGACACGGGAGTTGGGAATGAGAGAAAAATGTTTGTAACTGCTTGTTAGGGAGTTGTTTCTGTGGGATACCCTCTTCCCACTCTTCAGAAGAGCCTCCACACTGGATCGTGTTCCCACTTTTCGAAGTTTTTTTTTCTCTCTCGAATTGCTTTGGAGCAACAGTCCTCCATATCGAGTGTGTGCCGATTCTGTTCATTCTGTTCCATATCGTCTTTCCACAACATTCCCCTCCTGCGCTTGGACCCTATCACAGGGGTTCTAGTGATTGTAAACAGTCTCCATCCAACGCACAGACTGACAGAGTGGAAATTGAACAAATAATATTCCCAAAAAACAAAACAATACGTAGTTCACCTGATGAAACAGCTGTTCATATTCATCTCAGAGAAGTTGCTGGTTAGGATTTATCAGGTGAAGAAGTGTGAATTAACGCCCACGTTCAATAACCCTACTGTCCGAGTTCTCGTTTATCCTATATTCTATGAAACGTTCACATAACCTATGTGACTGTTTATAGATTTCATTGGTTGCGTCATACTTCTCATGGGACCTGGATGGATATACAGCTGGGAGGCCGATATGATGAGAGGAAGCGTGCCTCGTTATTTTTAGTTCCTGTGAGGAAGGGGAGGGAAATGTTTTAAGGGAAGCCGACTGTTAAGTGACATATACGGCATGAGTAATTCTTTACTTGTCATTCGTATTCATTAATCTGGTAGGTTTCCTCTAAGCCGAAGGTGGGTGTTATATATTTATAGTCCAAGGCCTCCTAGTGATCCCATAAATTGAAGAGGGTCGCCCACATCTCTCCAGTCAGCTCGTCAGCTTCACCCACGATGGACATCCTCGAGATAAAACAAGATATAGGATACAGTTCCAACAGAAAACCATCATGAAGACATTGGGTACATATTGGTTCTTTTCGGTGAGTTCATATATTTAAACATTTTGTCCAATGCTATTAAACACGTCTAGCTGATAAATTACCTCGCCCGAGAAAAATCGCGCAAGTGCAATTGACACATTTGGCCATGATGGACTGTAATCACTGTTGATAATCATCTTATTTCCACCCATGGTCACTGAAATTTTGAAAAATTTTATCACATATTAAACTGATATGAAGGTGCTGCGCACTGCTTGTTCAACGAATTTGTTGCAGGATGCCATTTGGCAACGGCCAAATAACAATTGCAATTACTATATGCGATTGGCAGATTGGGGAAAGGCACACAGATTATATGGCTAGTCACTAGCTGTAGGCCCAGCCCCCGCTGCGCTGTACTGAAGAACCCATTCAAGTTGGCTTCCAATTGAGAAGTCGCTGTGAACCCACAGGGCCCTCTCAGAAGAATCGGAAGATTTGTACAGATGGTCACCTAATGTGATTAGGGATTGAAAAGTTCCCCCTCCCCTTCCAATTGAGGCTTCATGTTAATTAGCTTGATATCCCCTCCGTAAAGTTGTATTTTAGCCTCAGTGATGTTTTCGCACGAACCCAATCGAGTCGTATTGTTGAATATTGACTTAATCATCTGTTTCTTTCTGCACTAGACCTTTAAGCTTCCGTTATGCTGTTTTCAATTTACTGGTCATAGGAACACTAACCACGGTTCTAAGCACGTGGGTGTCGCCAAGTAAAATCGTTGTCACATTCCGCGCGAAAATGAATAATATGTTGTTGATTTTCTGTGGGAACGAACATATTTACAATCTGTTGTTGTGTGCAATAACAGTCTTCAAATGGAGACGTTACTGGTGAAACACTGGCTCCACGAACTTCCCAAGGTTAGGGGATAGGCCTGATTAGCTCAGCCGCCATGCTGTAGGCATGATTGTGATCTACTAACCTTTGGGGACCGGACCCAATTTTGCGAGCGATTTCCCAATTTCCGAGACTTCAGCCTTGCTGCTGGTAGGGTTAAACGAATAGGGGTCATGTGATATAATCAGTGGTGGCGCCAGGATTTCCCCGACGGGGGGTCCGAGTTCCCCGACGGGGGGGGGGGGGGGCAAGTTCCCCGAAATGGCTCACCCTACCCCCTAAGTCAAACCTGCATTTTGTGTTTTATTTTTTGAACATTTTTCTTGAAGAAAAAAAAAGAAAAAATGAATACACAGGTTGAAGAGTATGATTACTTCAGTGCTTCCCACTCAAATCAGACGCCCTTATAGTAGAATAGGATCAGGTATTACCAATAAACTGCACAGGAAATACCTGGGCACTGCGTCGTGACAAGCCCACCACTCTACACAGAGCAAAACAGTGATAGACGCAGAACGATCATCCACCCCAAACGAATTTTAACGTTAATCTCTTGCAGGACATTTCGAAGATATCCATAAGGCTTGTGTATCCTATCTATTATATTCACGATTGTATAGTTTCTGTAGGAAGATGATTACGCTGTACTTAAACTCGAGCGAGAGAACTTGGCATTACTATATATAGAAAGATGTATGAGGCGCGCGAAGCGCGCGGAAAAATTTTTCAGCTTCAATATAGGAATTTTCACTATAAAAGAAGTTTGGAAATATATACTGTCGGGGCAAAGAACCCTCGTCGGGGTGTGTAATTTTAGCGTACCCACCGGGGCTCCCCGACGAGAGGGAAAAATTCCCCGGACGGGGGGGCCAGGGCTTCCACCGCGGGGGGCATGCCCCCCTTTGCCCCCCCCCCCCCCCCCGCTTGGCGCCCACCCATGGATATAATGTTCGTTTTTCGCATTGGTTGAACATGGACCTGTTTCTCAGCCTGGACGGTGTAACATTTAAACAAATTTTATAGTTGTGTACAATCTTTCAAAATGTACGGCTGAACAGAGGAGAAAGGGGCCTGCATGTGCAGTATTAAGATGTCGAGCTTTTGCAACGAATTACACTTTGAGTGACGACATATCCAAAAAAACCATAAGACCGTCGATAATCGTTCAGCTCAACGATAATGATGGAAAAAAAAATATGTGATCATCAAAATCCTTCCACATCGGAATGGTTGGCAAATTTTTATCATTTTGATTCCTTTTTTGTGTGGAAGACGTGTTTAAGCCTTGTTCGGCAATCACCGGAAAAACGGATCGTTAATAGACGACACGATTCGCTGCAGTGTCTTCGGCCATTAAAGTACAATAGTCATGCAAAAGATCATCTTCAAACTGCCACAGATGAAGAAAGAGAACATGTCGAAAAATCCCTCAACCCAAATATGCGATTCTGGCATGTTCTCGAATTATTTATTTCACCTGAATGAATTTCAAATGAGTAATGATGCAAAGGTCACTCATTGACTTTACACAGTAAACGCTGATATTTTGCCCGTATAGCAGGAAAATATTAGTTAAGATTCTAAAATGAAATTATTCAGTCATATCATTGTGACATCTTTGTTAGTTTCATTCAGATCCCCATTGTTTAGTATCCTTTTTCCCCTAAGCTGACTAGGGGTTGGTGAAAATACATGTTTTGGATTGACTCTGTATTACACAGGGCCTCCAGGGTTAATCTCGTGACGTCACGGGCACATTGCTCAATAGTCTCCTTTGAACACTCGGATCGGCTTATATTCTTTCTGAGGTTCGGGTTTCCTAAATATACTTGATATAAGACACCAAAAGTTATGTTTACATGACCATTATACTTTAATGCCATAACAATTCTAGCAATGAGTACAATTGATTCCTATACAATGCTCGCTTTCTCGTGATCATACGCCCTCCTTAACGACCCTCACTCTTTTGTCTCGAATGTCTGAATGTCGTCTCCCTCTTTGAATTAACATTTGTATAACAGCAATTCGTTCATTTTCCCAATTCCTAGAACTCTTTAAGACAACACGAATTAACGGTTATCTACGAAAACTATTAATGACAGATGAGTGGTTCCGCTTTTTATTTTATTCTGACGCTGACTCTACTCAAAACCGTACAATAATTTACCAGTTCTTAGTGATTTACTGGAACTGAAAAATTATATTTTGTTTGCCATATTCGACGACCCGAAATTTTGCTAGCGCAGTGCATTCTACGATGTGCGTTACAGGGCCTATATATTACTGCAATGGTGTTTCATGGGAAGAGATATTTTGAATAAGGGACTTTTGAAAGTGCAAGTTTCCTCCGTAGGGGATTGCGGTACAACTGATATAATAATAACACCCCGTTGCACTATAACCAAATTAGGACACGTTTTATCACCTCCAATTGGAGACACTAGAAGTATAGACATACCAACTTCGCTCCTAAAATGTGTTACGATTCCCACTTGTTCTGATGTTTATCACATTTTGTTGTGTCCGAGAGTGGCATACACCGTAATGTGTTGAATCAATGTGATGTGAATATACCTCTCAGAACACTGATGATAAACTGCCGGTAACTAGGGTGTTGAACGGAGTTGGCAGTATCGCACAGCTTGTAGTATTTTTCCACAATGAGGCAACCGATATGACGTATCAACAAGAGCACCAATGGCGCTGCAGCTTATACTATCTATTTAGTACATGGACGTGGACTTATTGTGGTGTAGATGTAATGATCAGTTCCTTTGTCGTAGCCATTCGATTGTTCGATAGCAGAACCACAGAGCAGACAGGTAGCTATAATAAATGAGCGAAGTTAGACAGACAGAGAGGTTAAGGCACTGTTTAAAATGCTGTAAAATCGACCAACCTTCTTCCGGCAGGTTGGGAGGAGCAGAATTTGATTGAGGTACACCCCGTCTCTTGTACGTGCTGGCAAAAGGCGGAGAGACTGCAATTGGCAATCATGTCAATTTGTTATATATTTTGTTTTTCAAACTTCAGCTATTGCGATATCGTTTGAGGGTGCACCAGGGAGGATAATTCAACCAGGTGGTCGTTGGAAGCCGGAAAGTCGACTCGCCACAGCAAGTCGGTGGACCAGCTGAGCCGGAGCAAACGCAGGGGGGTATCAGCCACACGGGCATCCGTGCCGCCGACCAGGCCCCTGCTGGTGGCGCTGTGATCCTGCCAGCGGCCGGAGGATCAAACTCAACAGCGTGAAGCTGGAAACAACGGCGGAGCTGGCGCGGGACAGGCGATCCTGGCTCCAACTATTACCCGAATTACCCCGACTCACCAGACAACGGGGCTGTCGATGGTGGCGCCCCCATAGTTGCTGAGGGATGAGTGGCGTTCGGAGGTCCACGTGGAGGTCCAATGGAGGTCCCAAGGTGGGTCCAATGGTGGGTCTAATGCTGGTGGTGGAAATGCAGCCGATTCTTCGACGCCGCCCAATGCCGCCGCTCCAGGGTTGATCGTGTCTGAGGGATCCTCCAGTGGGGCTGCCGTCGCTGTGTGTCGCCGTAGTCGTCTTGCCGATGCTGTCGCAGCAGGTGTAGGCTTCTTCCTGTACAAGAGGAAGTAGATCATCAGGCATTCTAATTACATCCTAAAATGAACTAATTTGACGACCCTTGAATGACCTTTGACCAAGACGCTGACCTGGGTCATAACAATACCTGCACAAAGACACACACATCACTCCTACGGTAGACACTACACCAAAGTAGATGAGTTTTCATTTTTATTAGCAAGCTGCTTAGCATGAATTCTCAGTTCAAGTATTATTTTATTCGATATGCAAACTCAGGTTTAACCATTGACAATATCAGTAATATTATGTTTAATATTTTGGACATAAATATTACTGCGTTACGTGAGAATCCACGAAACCCACTGTATGAAGCAACTATCCCGGGCCACATGAAACCGACAAATCAGATGTAAAGAACTATTTTTAACATGTTTTGGGTATGAACAATACTTCATGACCACAGTTAGAGTAACGACCCTGTCCAAACTTTCAGAATTTATTTTTGTTTATTTAATAAAGCTATGAGAATCTAACGCTCTTGTGTAGGAAGTCCTCTTTGAGTATACACCTCTTTAACAAAGTCATTGGCCCTGCCACATCACCGAACTGCTTCGTTCAATACTTCCTTTCGACGTGCTGGGGTACGGGTCTGGTTTCAAAGGTCATTATGAGATATGATTATTTTACCGTTTGTTTGATTTGATCGTTTCGATTTGTCTTTTCGCTGGCTCGGTAGGGGTAGGTTGGTGGAGTACTAAATTTTGGACTGTCGTATAGGCGTCCATCAGTCCTGATAACATTTATGGGGGCATTGAACCACACGCTGCTGTGAATACCACCTACACGAAGTTATGTTTACCAGCAATTCCTGGTGAATTACCCAGTGGACTTATAATGTTTGTGGATCAGCGACGTTGGTACGGGAAGAATGCGGGAACATGAACAGGAGCACGAGAAAGTGCGTTTCCCCCCCCCATTTTTTTTTTCCAATGCCTGAATCGGAATTAATACTTAGAAAATCAACGACTGGGTACTATTGGAGTCGTACGTACCTGGATTTATGTCGCGAGTCTAAAGTCCGCCCCAGGACGACAATCATTAACAGCCCTTTGTGCCCCCCCCCCCCCCCCCAACAAAAATCCAACCTTGGCTATGGCCCTGTTATGAACTCTCTCGGGTGAGATTAACCACAGTATTCTAGTCGAATCAATCAGAATTGCGTGAGTGGTAGACACCATCCTCGTGTGATATTTTAGGAATCTAGTTTCAGTCGCCTATGGCGCCAGGTGCGGAATGCCGTATAGGAAGTGATTGTTACCTCTGCCCAGCGCAAGCGATGGTTGAATATGCGACTAGAAAAGCAAGCGATGGAATCATGAACTATGATTTCTCTTATCATACCTCGGTTATGTTCATCATATCGTTTTAGGTTCAGGTCAGCTGACAAGGCACCGGGTTGCGTCTGGTGTTCAGTGTAAGGCCAGGATTCCATAGATGCAGATGCGGGTCCGGTACGCATATGTAAAATCGCCAATTTACATGAAATGAGATGGGACCAGTGTCTGAATTTGTCCTATTTAGTTGAAAAGATCAATATACGTTCCACAGAGGGGCCAAACGTTTTTAATGAAGGCAAACCACCTAAATAGGCGATGAGCACAGTTACCAATGCGTATACGGATGCGTATCACTGCGAATGGATTCTATGGAATAACTTCCTTAAGACGCCAATCAACGACAATATACATGAGCTGCTGCATTTTTATGGCTTCGCGCATGAACTTACAGTGTTTTACTTCTGAAACAAACGTTCGTTTTCGTTAATATGTGATGTTTCACACCCGCCCAGACCCGCATACGCCCACCTATGAATCCTAGCCTAAGGTATCCGGGATGGAGTAAGTGAAACCGCGCATTAACGTACGAAGGGGCCGGGGGTACTTAGGTATCCCAGAACCGATTTCTCCTATCAGAGCTCCTGACGGGCTGAGATACTTAAGAATTAGACAAGAAAAGCCGAAGATCAGCTTCAATTCAAGGTTATTTCGACCTCTGTTCATGTGTTTCTAACGTACCGTTCTTAAGACGGACTGAACGTTCACAGGGGGTTAACACACAACAGAGAGACCGATTTGCCCGACCCTTAGTCGGGTCCATGAAATGAAAACTTAGGGACCGAATGCCGCTCAGTTCGGTACACGGGGAAAAAGGATCCGGGAGATTGTATTCCTGGCCTACGAAACTATAGGCATCAGAGAAGAGGACATATTCCTATGTCCATACCTCGGGAACGAAGTCGTGTGCCCGACTTTCTTTTAGCCTACTGTAAAAGAAGCATCTGCAAACAGTGGGGTACATTCCTGGTTGACTAATGCCTAACTCTGTCAGAATAGGGCCGACTGTCGTAAGCCTGAAATCTGTCCTTCCTAACCAATTCCATTTCAACTAACGGAGAGAGACCTGTCTAGGCATATCACATATCACACCCGGGGGGGGGGGGGGGGGGAGTTCGCGTTTCCCCCCCTTCTCCGCCGACTAGAAGTGGATCGCGTGCTATAGTGGCTGGTCAACTTCATACCAGCTACTCAAGAATGGGACCTCCTATTCCTTTGGAGGGGTATAGTCCTTCGCCTAAACATCGGGAAAGAAGAAACTTTCAACTACCTCAAAGGATGCGCTTAACTTTCAGCCCACTGTATGTATGATCAAGCAGCTAGCTGGATCATCGGGAACCCGTGGTTCGATTCCTGGTAGACAAGTGGCGTGCGTAGCCAATAGGGAAAAGGAGACGGCTGTCCCCTTGGCGATTTTGTGTGTGTGCAGAACTATGGAAAACAAAACATCAAGCTCCAAATAAGACATGAAATGCCAAGCCTAAGATGTATGTCCGAAGGATTCGGAGACCTTTAGGCCTGCGTGTCTTCATACGTGACAAGTGTTCGAGTGAGAGTGAGGCTTCCCACCACGTCACCACGTCGCTAATGCACGTGCGTAGTTCTAACCATCACGGAAGGGTTGATCAGAACAGTCAATCCTAGGGTATGGAATAAAACTGCGTAGGAAGTGAGCACCATTGTTGTAGGCCTACACCATGGCCCGTTTTTCGCTATACAGTGGGAGCTCCCAGAGGGTACGTAGGCAGCACCTTTAGAAAGCAATTTCTTTTAATTCAGTACTAAAACTAATTTAAGGTTGCTGGACGATACGTCGGTGATTATCGTACGAAGCCGTGCGGGAGGGTAGCAACTCACCAGAAAACCGGGCCCCAAAACAAACGATTATCTACTAATGAAACGTCAGGCCGCCCGTGCCTGTTTCTGTTGATATAATAACAATAACAAGGACCTTCCCCAGGGCCCTCAGTGTGCCTCTACATTCGTGTGCGTGCTTTCTATTTGTGAATGTGATACAGTCATCACTAAGAATATATTTTCTCAGGCGCGGCGGATCACTGATCAACGAAAAAAATTAGCAAATATAGATATGCGAAAATAGGTGCTAGAATTAGTTATCTTAGTACAACTGGGATTCAAATTCTCTTGAAGGAGACCGGAAACTACTGTTGGCATGTTTGGTGGCGCGTGGAGCTCCGTACAAGCATCGGCTTATGGGAACTTCTTACAAGCATCGGTGTATAGGAACTCACCCATGCAGTACCCCACGGCTGGAGTGTAGTCTCGACATAAAACAGAGGCTGGACATGCTCAAAAGACAATCTCGAGCGAAGGCCTATATTGTCATCGTGTAATCAGTTCGGATTCGAAAATGGTTATTGGGGACAGTAAGTGATCCAGTTTTAAACCACCTCCTGACGAGCTAATGAATCCAGTCGCTAAGGGATCACATAGTCAGAAAATGGATCCTTCATAAATGACTCCGCGGTGACTGCGACGTAGAGGTTTATACAATAGTTGGCGTGACATACTAGGAAAAAGTTAAACAATAGTCTCCAAAATGAGTCAACTCGAAGCCAAGACACCAAATTAACAACATCCACACCATACTCTTCAGCCGAGGACAGATACAATCATTCAGACGGTGAACCTCGTACGTCCCTAATGTATATGCTTTGATGGATTTTCATACCTATTATGAACAAAAGAGGAGACTGTATAGTTTACATTACACTGACAAGGATTGAGGGTGCAACTACCGTGGATGGCGACTGGGGGGAGGGGGGGGGGGGTCATCTGGGGCATTACCCATAACATGCCGTGTGATACAGTGTAGTTTACTCACGAAGCGTTGCTTTTTACTGCATGCTTCCCCCTTCGAAACTTTCAATGACGATTTTGTGGCCGTTTTACTTTCATTCAAGAACAGGCGATGGCCACACAATACATGCTCACATGCAATTGCGAGAATGTAAAAAAAAAATGAGATTTACTCCTAATATGTTTACAGAATGCTAGACGGGAACATGCTCTTTTTATTCAGCCTAATATTCATTAAACTAACATCACGTTCACGAGCACCTAAAACTCAACTTTGTGACTCGCGCACCACCGCTATATGTCGAAACAATCTGGTCTACCTTGTACCTTCCTCTCCAATAGTAAAAGCATTTGCTATGATAATCATGATTGCTTTGGTTATATTAACGCTTCCGAATCGCTGATTCCTCAAGTTGCCACTTGCCGCAGGTCTAATAGGACATAGGCGCACCATTGCGATTTGTTGTATTCGTTTTTCCGATCTAACTTTCCCTTGTGCGAGACATATACCGTAATTTCAGGACGAACGGTCCTGTTTGTAATTTCCGAATTAAACGTATATGATGAAGTGCAGATCCTGAGGTGACCTGCAATTCCTTTGCACGTTTGTGTGTGTGTGGGGGGGGGGGTGGTGTGCTATGTGCGTGTCTGTGGTGTACGCGTGTGGTGTACGTGTATGTGTGTGGGTGCGCGCGAGCGCGCCCGCGCGCACGTGTGTGTGTTTATGTAGCTGGTGAGGTGGGGTTTACTTCGGTGACGCCGATCTTATCATGATGGAAAAAGTTTTGCTTAGTTTGGTGAAAATCTTTTGTGACGCCCTCCCAGCTTTCCCAGTACTCAGTACCGTACTGCAGATTATTTGGCAGTGTGTCCTGTGATAACGCTACTCCATTTTTAATTGGACCTCATCGCTGTACAATAGGGTTGTAGGAAACCGTGTTATGCATGGAAACTAGCAATACCTATCCCTGACACGCGGCTCGTGTAATTATATCCCCACTTTCGGGGATATTTGATTTCGGCAGCGTCGCGACGCCGCCGCCGCCGCTGAAGTTTTCGTGTGAACGCAATAACTCGCTAACGCAATGTCATTAACACAAAACTTTGCACACATGTTAGCCCTCCCGAAATCTCGGATGAGTTCGAATGTGGGCGCAGCACCACTCTGGCAGAGGCCATCTTGGATTTTAAAAAATACGGAACTGAATTGATAGTGGTCGTACAATAACTCCCTAGTGCCTCGTCGGATCCCTATAAACTTTGCACACATGATCGTCTGATGAAATACCGGGTAACTTGAATGTCGAAAAGTGGACGTCGCCCACTGCTCTACGGCGCCATTTTGGATTTTTTTAAACGAAACTGATTTTTTTTGCTGAGTTGCGCGTTTTGAAGCGTGGCGAGCGTTTTAAGACCACTTTTGATTTCGCCCCATACAACCCCGTCCCGGCAGCCATTGACTTTGCGAAATTCAATTCTTCCGCAGATTGACATGTTTTTTTTCACTTTGCACACATGATCGCTTTTGAATAGCTGACACATTGGGCGTCTCCCAACTGCTCTGACGGCGGCCTTTTGGGATTTTTTTTCTAAACTGTATTTTTTGCTTATTTGAGACCAACTTCTGTTTTCGGGGGCCTCATACGCCCCACCCGGCGGCCATTCTGAATTTCTGCGAAATGATTTTCTTTTTTCACTTGACCATTGCATATTCCTGAGCATTGTGTGGCCCGTAACGCACCTCACACTTCTCTAAGTCTAAATCCCTTCTGACAAAAAACAAAAAACAAGACGATAATGTCACCCTCTGATTGATCGAAAGTGGGGCTATACACTTGGCGGTTTTTACATTGGCGATTTTCATGGGTGACCATATGTCATAATGACCATTGGAAAGTCTTTAGCAAAATTTTACAGGTATCGGAAAAAAAGTTTTACCATTATCGTAAGCGGATCGCTTGTTACATTATCGATATTTTGTTCACATTATCATTTCATAAAGTTTTTCCATATCGTACATTTTTTGCACACTAATCGAGCGTTTTTCATTATCGGTAAAAAAAAATTACACCATCGGGTGGTTTTACATTATCCGATGATTTTTTAGATTTTATCGGTTGTAACAGTCGTATTAGCGCGATAGGATTGTGCTCAAGTCAGGGGATAGAGAGGTAAATAGGGCGTGACCATGGTAGAATTTCGACGGACAACAATTTTCTCCCTTGGAATGGATTCGCTTTCGATACAGGAACACTGAAAATCCTCATTATATTTGCATCGCTGTAGATAGCGAGATCTTCAGATTAGATGTAAATAAGAAGGACATTGCACAGTTCAGACTGGGAGTGGAGCCCGCCAGCATGGTGGTTATGTATCCCACTGCGGAGGCGCCTATGTTTCTGAATTAATGGGGACATGACATAGATGGGTTTGATTTGATTTATTTGATTTCTACAGTTCATGAAGCCATTAAGGCCACCTAGGCACCTTGGCCGTATTGAACGTGGTAGCACCGGGATAACTCGCCCACCTGTTTTCTCACTAGTGTTCAGATGATCTCGAGGCAGGATTAGCCAATCCCACCTGCTCTTGGGACCGCCATTTACGTCCTCATCTGAAGTACTATAATTGAATTCCAGTCCCGACCACTTTCTCGGAACTTGGAGGGGGAATTGCAAGTTCACGTGACCCTCAAGACAAACTCATCTCAAGTAGCCCATTAGAGGAAACGATTTGAAATGGCATTGATTAGAGCGATACTCTGCTCAGTGAACGCATTCAATAGACAGATGGTCAATATGTCCATTCATTATATGTGTTTGCTGTTTATGTCTAGTGGCCATTTATTGTCCCAACAATCACCATCTAATATATTTAGCTCTTTTCTATACGCTCTTACCACTGATCATCGGACGCTTCAACGACATATCAGACCCTCGCGTGACTCTCTACAAGACAACGCTTTTCAAGAGGAACTTTCATCTTAACTACTCTATTTGGTGATTTGATATGCGAGTATTACCCATTGTCATAATCAACAAAATGTTCCCAACATAAAGTTGTACATTTGGGCTCGAGAGTACAACCTCACTCGGGTACATCGACTATGCTTAGGAAGATTTTCCTTTAACTTGTGCTAGCAATCAACAGACTTACATAGTGTCTATTACATCCTACCTTTAGGTTCATCCCTCAATTTTTTAGAGTCAGGGCCTATATAGGCTCTACAATTTTCATATATGTTATATCACAACCCATATGATGCTTGAGACTTCAGAGATACTCTAAATCTTCATATGGAAAATTATGATTTTGTATCAAGCAGAAACCAGTGCTGTCTCTTACGTGCCCAAAGGTCTCAAATAGGGGCCTACTATCGATCACAGAAAGAACTTTTGTATTATACAAAACTGATTCAAAAGATACTTGAAGTGTTTCAAGATTGTCACACTAGTCCATGCTCCTTTTTTGGCTCCTTTAATTGAGACGCATTCACGTGGTTTTGTATTGGTCTGTAAGCATGGTGCGCCACAGGGTTCATTTTAGGGCCACTAACTATTGTTTTTCATGTTACTCAGTATAGTGCGGTCTTTCTGGGTGGCGAGGATACATCAACCATTATTCTGGCCGATATCATCACAGAAGCATGTAATATACCTATTATTGAAATTGCCTATGAAGTATTTTTTTTATTAGGAAAGCTAGGGAACACGTGGTTTCATCTGAGCGTTCACATTTTTTTTTTAATCCTTTATATAGCATTGCGTGCTAGCTACCATAATTTGATAGGTCAACTTGATACAATGCCGCCCCTATAGCTTCACTCAGTTTTTATTTGCATATTACTACATTATCCCCGTCACTTCCTCTATTAAACGAAATATATATTTAACTCCTTTCCCTTTTCCTAAAGTTTTCAGCTAGAAGCTATAGGACTTGAAATCATCTGATATACCGCACCACGCGATATAAAGTAATGAACATTAGGATACGCGTTTCGATGTTGACTATATTGCATAATTGTTTCAATAAACATCTTGCAATCTGCGAAAATTCATATAAAAAACATAGGCTTAAAACGATTCATTGTGCTACGAGGAACCCGCGATCACTAATTAATATTTGAAACAATAGCTTAACACATTAAAAATGTTGTGTAGCTAGTACACATATCCCGATGTTGTGTAAGAATCTCCACAACCATTGTGTGTAGCCTAATCTGCACGATTTGTGTATTTGTTACACAACTTTACACAATGTTTGTGTAATTACTGAACAACACCGGGATCGGTGTGCTAGTTACACCGTGTTTGGATAACTACGACACCGCATCTTCAGAGAGTAGGTCAATAATGTATCGCTACTTTTCCCCACTCAAACCGACCAGGATTGTTGACAATTTTCAGCAGAAAACGCATGGCTTCAGAGATTGTTTGTGTACGTTTTTATTGTTATGTCTCCTCTCTTGTAGTTGTTGGCGGTAACGCTGGAAGTCCACTCAGACATCTCTTCATCGTTGTGACCCCGACAACAACAGCGCCTATTCGACTCCACACGGGGGGGGAAGAGAAAGCGTAACGTGATGACGTAGGGCGGTCGCCGTCCGGACGGGACTGACGGCGGGCGACGCAGAACAAGACACCGTGACCGCATCGTTGACGTGGGTCGACGAGTGCGTAGACGGAAGAAACGACACTGTCGTCACACGCCGCAACGACACTGTGTCTTCGGCCGCAACGAAACCGTTTTCCGCAACAGCACGCGTACCAACGATAACGAAGGCAGGGTAATCTTCATAGACGCGAACAGAGAGGTTTTATTCGACTCCGACGCTCCGGCTGGTCTGCAGGCCAAGGGTTTGCTTCGGGCAAGCAGGGCTGTAGTCCTTTGTCTTTCTCGCGGTGTAGCTGTCGTCGCTGCAGGAGTGGAGGGTTCTTTCATATAAGTTCAAGTGAGCTGGTCGCTGATAAGGAGCGATTAGCAACCTACATGTAGTTTGTGGTGCTTGAAGAGGTAAAGTTTCTATCGAATTTTGCACATACATGAAAGACTCATTATTTTCGAGATAGAAACAGGTTTACGCACATGGGCAATATCGCCTTGTTGTACTATGCAAACACATACTTGTAATTTTCACCGCACAAGTGAATATATGAACTGACTATCATAACTATTAGAAAAAACACTTAAAAACTTACCCTATAACACGGAATTGTTGCTTGTAGGGCCAACTCGAAAAGTGTTGCTTCGATTGTTCCTCTTTGCCATGTAGTGACTTATAGGGGCAAGGGAAAACAAATTTCACTCAACCTCTGGTGAATAAATCAATGGGAATGCGAAAACGTAACTGACCAATCTCGCGGACATGATTGTGACAACCACGAATGAATTAAAGATGCGGGGATTACCCCGAGGGTATTCTGGCCCGTTACATTACTTCGATCATTGGCACGAGTATTAGAAATTATGTGATGTTTTCCAGGAGCTAGGTATCACCAAAGAGTAAGATATGCAACTTCATTCTTCACTCAAAGTATGGTGGGTTTATTACGTTGTTTAATCTATAATGAAGAAAAAAAGTTTTCGGAAAGTCATGGTAACACCAATGGGACCATGTGTAAGAAAATCCGTGCATAACAATCCGAGATAACATATATGTCTATTACAAATGATCCAGTGCTTCTCAGAGCAGGAGGGTACATCATACGGCAGCGTAACAGTATGGTGAGTTTTTTCCTAGTAAAAGTTTTTTCAAGCAATAACGTTAATTTATTCGAAACTATTCGTTACTTTAATTCCATCATTGAGAAAAGTGTTAGGAATTTAGAAAAATTCGTGACAATAAACATCTGAAATAACATGTTCTGTGTCCTTATATAAATAATGTATCCTTGTGCAAATGAACACGTGTGTCAGTTTTCAAACGCAAGGGAGCCCGGGTTGGCCAGAATACAGATGGCATTTCATTTTTTTTGTCTTTTTTTCTTTGATCATCGATTAAAACGTGATGAGGCAGATGGAATGAAAATGCTGCAAATACTAATCAATGCAACAACACTTGTTTCTTATCCACGGCCAACTCATATGGCAGTTAAAAAATGAGGGCCGAAATGATAAATGCAAATGGAGTGAGGCGGCCGGACTTGTCAGGACCCGATACCATATAGCCCCATCAGTAACGACTGATTAAAATACTGATTATACATTACACGTGTCCAACCAACATCACTAACTCGTGTTGTGTAGTTCATCAAAATCATGTGTGAGAAAAAGAATTTATCCAGTAAAACTGAGAAAGGTTAGGGAGCACTCATAGTTTTTACTGAAGGGGCTATGAAAATCGGTTGAAAGGCAAAAGTATGCAATCTGCAAAAACAAATCAGGTAAAAGGGCGATGTTACCAGGCATGCGTTGGCCAATCACGAGCGTTGGAACGTTAAACTTGCTGATTTAAGTCAATGATCAATGGACGGAATGGGAAACTGCTATTGTCATGTGACGAATAATCTCCGAATAATAGTCGTGTGTGCAGTGATTTATTTTTTATTTATTTAAACATTAAAGGGTGAGAACTCGGTTAGCGTTGACGGCTAATCCACCCGAGGCCTTGTAAAAGAAATGAATAAATGTAAAAGAAAAAATTAAGGAACATAGAATGACAGTAGAACAGAAACGTTTCGAATTTGTTTTTTTAGAAATATATAAACACGTGAAAAAATATAACTCACATATAATTCACAGTAAAGAAAACCTCTTAACAGAACTCTTGACAAGTCGTTTTTTAAAGTGGCAAGAGTTGGCGCTTTTGCATACCAACGGTAGCTCGTTCCATTCTTTGGCTGCGATGTAGGAGAAAACGATTTGAGCCGTACGGTTTTCCCACCCTCCCGAAACAAGTTGTTTTGCGGTGGTAGACAACAGGAGGACATGTACATCGCAAATGAACCGAAAGATCCTAAGGTACTGGGGTGCTAGCCCATTCAAACTATTTGTACCCATCACCAATCTTTTATAGCTCAGACTTGTTAAAGAGAGGACCAGTTTAGACGTGGAAATAGGACTTCCGACCTAGCGTTGAAAGTGGCATTGAAAATTATTCTAGCGGCAGACTTTGTACAACGCTAAGTCGAGGGCATTGGTTGGCGCTGCATTCGCCCCATACTAGTTACGATACTCTAAATGGTCGATTATCATTTTACGATCGTGTCATGGCAATATATGGTTTAATACGTCGAGGAGGGCTAATCTTGAGGACACAATCTTGCAGAGTCGACATGTCTCCCAGGGACAAACTCGCTATCAAATATAACCCCAAGATCTTTTTTCACTGAGATCATTTGCCAGTACCTTGATCACCAACAACAATATTTACATTTCTACATGGCAAATGAGTTAGTTCTGTCTACAACCAATCATGACGCGACGACAAAAATCGTCCCATTGCAATTCGATAACAATACCGTAACGGTTATAACGCCTATTATGATATGCCCATGTAATATTCTGATACTGAAGTGTGAAGGTTTTCTGGAGTCGTTCGTTTCGTGACGGGTTTTGGTTCGGCACAAAGACTGTAGGCACACTGTTTTCAGTCGTAAAGGAGGTCAGTAAAGGTAATGGAAATGCAGTGATTAATATGTGGGGGAAAGGTCCATTAAAGGGGTGTCATGGTCAAATTACGAGGGACTGATGTATCAAATTGATATACATTTAATAAATATCGGATAGCAAGCATCGAAAAATGTATTGCAGAGGCCTCTAATTGAAATCTCCGAGGTTACGCAAATGTGAATAGACATACGGCAGGCGGGTAAACGCCAACGTGTTGATACCCCCCACTTTTAATCAATCGGTGGGTGGCCAATGGTAATCAACTTTATTTCGGAAGGATTTCCATGACCAAAGGACATATACACTAAGTTCTTTTCAAATGCGACGAGGGCTGAAGAAAGAAATCGCAATAAATTACGCAAACTGCCCCCGGATGACCTCAGAATCACCTCTCTTTCGTCAGCGACCAGATTAGTCTACACCTACCAAACTTAGTGAATCTCAGTCACGTGGGGCGCTCGCATTAGTAGCCATCTAAAATGATACTTTAGTGGACACGTATACCAAGTTCGGCTTAATACGCAATGTGTTGGGAACACACGAACATCTCAGCGACGGTTGTGGCCCCCGGGGCGGCACGTGGTGCGGCGGTGGCGATTGTGGCGATAGTGGCGCGGGCGGGGTGGTTGGGTGGCACGGCGGCTTGGCGGTAGTTGGTAGATGTAAACGCCATTCCGAGGTTAAGTACTAGACGGTACTGAGACGCTCCAGTTGCAATTTTCAGTTCGTCAACTGCGACCAGAGGCCCTACATGTTACATTTCTACATGCAGTGGCATATGGTTTCCAGAGGAGTGATTTTACGACGGAGGGAAAACTTCATTATCAGAAGCCTGCTGCTAATACATTGCGCGGCTAATGACATGACGTTCTGAGGAAGTGGAAATATAAATGACAAATGAAGGACCTGCTATTATGAAGCTCCTCTATTCTTGCAGTTTCCGTGGGGATGATGTATAGTGCGGGCTATCTTATCGAAACGGGAAGGGATGTTGTTAATTAATGGAATGTTTACTCAAAATGTCTGGTCACGTGGATTGACTGACGTGCAGCCTCGCCAGTAGGCTTAATATGATGTCGTTGTTCGTGTCAATCCGCTTGTAAACTTCAGCATTTAGTATAACAAGAACACTGTGAACGTAAGTAGCCTGCGGCTAATCTGTATTCCTGATGGACAAATCACGTTCGAGGAACTGATAAATAATAGAGCGGGAGAGAAAACCAATGTAATTGCTGAATTTGACCAGCACACAGAATGTATGCGCAATGGACAGGCGCTTCGCTAAATTACAAGTAACTTTGAACAATCCTTCACCGCGAACAAGCTTGAAAAACGCCATTAGGAGGGTATGTGCTCGTATTTGCTTCTCTTCAATAATAAAAAACGATGTGGGAATTTGAAGAAATATGTGGCATTGGGGCATAGGCATATATACTGCCGGGTGTGTGGGGGCCTATACCGTTGTACAGGTACTTTCCATGAAACCGACCCCCTGGAGCTCGTAGAGTGTAAATTGTGCAGTATTACGCGGCGATGAATTACAATGCTCAGCTCGTTAACTGTGATAGATATGACCAATAAGAAAAAGTGATTCAATCGATGCGGAAAATTCAGTGTTGGTTATTGTAACTATTCTGAAAAAATCTGACGACCATTGAAATGACCCCTGGACCTGATCACCACCCGATCTTCACTACATCTACGAATTCGTGCCTGATACAGAATATAATCAATTAAATACCCATCACTAGCATGGGACATTTTGGCGTGTGCACATCCCCCCCCCTCCCGCCCCTCAGTGAATTTACCTTGACACTCGCGAAGTTACTAACTCACATGCAGGTACTAGCAGGGGTGGCAACTGTAGGGGTCCATGAATCCTCGAGAAGCAGTTACCGGAGCGGGCGTCTAACTCATTGATACACACCACAACAAGACTTGCAGATGGAAGAAGAAAAAGAAAACCACGTGTCCTGAGTGTCGAGGGTTCTCTCATCGCCGTATGAACACGAGTTGATCGTCTTCCACGACCAGGTTTCAAGCATTTCCCCGTCCTAGCTTGTTAGAAGAGAGGCGGGAAGGAGCCCCCCCCCCACTCGCTGAAGCCCCCCCCCCCCCTCATTCCACTCCCAATAAAGACAATTACTAACTGAGAAAATAATGATGCCATAGACAAGTCAAACTGATACTGCTCCACCCTCGGAACCACCTCCCCCTCCCCATTTTTGAAAAACACAACAGGATGCTACCTGAATACAGAGAAGGGGGAGATTCGCACCCTTTTGACTCCAGGTTGAAAATGCTGGTGGCTTGCCATGATGAAGGACTTGCAACTTCCATTAAGTTCGTATAGTGATTTGTCAGACTCTTGAAATGACTTGCCCCATAATTTGAGTCGATGTGACTTGGAAATGAACAAATTATGGTGACTTGTCCCCAACCTCTGCCTACAATAAGAGCACCACCTAGACAAAGCGGATGACTGTCAGGGAATCAGCCGGGGGCCAGGATCAGGTCCAACACCAAAGACAAAACAATAATATTCCTACGGCAGTGAAAATCAACCAGGCGCAGTTCTAGAGTCTCATTTTTTTTTTGGGGGGGGGGGGGCGTCCGGGGGCTAACATGATAACAGGTAGATTCTTCAAAATATGTATGGATAATTGGCAAGATTGACTATCTAACGGAGTCCCACCGCGGATCATACAGGAAAATTTTGACTTCACAGCTCTCCGATGGCCGAAAACTGCACGGCCCCTTTCACGATGTCTATCCGGCCTGTTTCCCATCCTAGAAATATGGGATCTCGTGTCTGCAAAATTCTCAATTAACGTGAAGTGTTCTGTAAAATAGTATTAATATGATATCACATGGGTTGCTGCGATATCCAATCATATTAGGGGTCATGGTCAACTACGGGTGCCTTCGTGCATTATGCACATAGCATTTCTTCGTAACTGTACCGAATCACATTTGTTTTGTTACGCAGTTGTTAGGCTCGTAGGACTGTTAACCGATCAGTTCCCCAGATTGGCAGCAGTTGCACTTGTCGCTTGAAGCCAGCAGGCGCGGCTCTCGACCTAGTCTTTCGAGGGGGGGGGGGGGTTGAAATGACACAATATGATCTGACTGAACCTTTTTTATGTTCGATCCGAAAATAATCCACCTTTTTACCATATATGTAAACCACTACTGAATTCCATGATTTTCACAGACGGCACCCGTAACACTCTGTACTGGAACCATTCCAACTGTCCAGTGTGATCAGGTGTGAAGTCATTCGACACCTATAAACTACAGTTTCCATTGGCATTGGTGGTGAGGACTACGTAATTGCTTATCAATCCTTGATGAGTCTAACTTTGATCAGGACCATTGGTCATCACAGCACCATTACACATTAATTGATAGGCTTATAGACTAATTGACCTGACAACAGACTGCTCCACTTGAGTAATTGAATGATTGGGTGTAGCACTAATATTGGATTAGGTAGTAGGTACACCACATTTCACTTAGGCTGGGATTCCATAGATGCGTATGCGGTCCGGGCCTGGTGTGATAATTGCATATTTAACGAAAAAAACGAACGTTTTTCCAGAAGAGAACACTATATATCTGGCTGCGCGGTACCTTTCCACATCACAGGTCTCCTACACTGCCAGTGTTTGTGAGAGCGACAACCGGTGGTCGGTGTCGCCACGGTGTCGACACCATGAGGGTCCCTATGTCGGTGTTGGTGTTCGTGTCCGAAGCACTGCGGTGTTCGTGTTGTGTTTCGGTGTCGGACCATTGAGGTGTCGGATTAGCCTGGTTGCGGTCGACCTGACAAATTGTTTTGTTTCGTTCAATTTGTTCTGAGTTTATTGGATATCCTCCCATTTTTATTTTTCAGTGTTCTATGGTTTTCCTATTTTATAACTTGTTTCTTCCTTCTTTTGCAATGCCAATGCTACCCTTTTACTTCATAATTCTCTAGATCTAGACCCATACCACCCACTCTTGCTACTCCTATCACTTCATTCATGCATTCCCTCCATTAATTAATGTCATGTATTTTTAGCATAATCGAAATGAAGCAGCAATTAGGTGGCACAAACGGTGTGCCATAAACAGGACCGGGTTTCTGATTTACAAGGCAGAGGGGTACAAAAATATAAATGATACCACACAAATTCACACTCACTGAAAGCAAGTCTGCACGATTCCCAGCACCGATTTGTCAAAAACTGCGTTCCAACACGCAATCGTCATATCAGAGATAAGGTATCAATAACATAGCATATTTCAGGGTTGTGTAAGATTTGGATGGAGGAAATGAGGAAGGAAAGTGTTTCGCAGTGAATTATGTCGGTGAGAACTTGGTGTTATGGTAGTATCGTAGTACTTATGGCGCGATATTAAACAAGCAAACTGATTTGACTTTTAGAATTTTTGCTCAATCGCGATACCAGTGACACAAAGGGTTGGTGGGGTGAGGATATCACGACAAGAAGTATTACATAGAGAATGGACGTCTGTTAACCCTAGCCTAAGTTATATAGCTGCAAGCGTTTTTGTTCTCTCGACCCGGATTAACCCGATCTGAATATGTGTAACATTGCTATGGGAGACAGGGAGGGTGGCCAGCCGGGATCAATAGGCTACCCCTACCCCAACGCCCCTTACCATGAGCTACTGAGGCGACCCGGCGGGGTTGCCCCAACCATCAGGGTCACCATCTGCGGGTTGGTGTTTCATAGCATAGGCGGCCTATTGTGCAGACAGAAAACAACTGCAGTCAGTGTCACCCTAACTTGACAATACATGCCCAGTCATTACGGAATCACACTCGTGAGTGCAGAACCCATAAAATATTCGATAACAAGAAAGGTTATGGCATCTGCGTGAAACACAGGCGGTCGTAGCACAATTTAACACATTCTTATTTTTAGCAACTCTTCTCGTCGGCAGAAGGGCGCTGTGGGGTTCATAGTTGAATAGGCCACTTCGATACAGCACAGACAGGCCTTAGCCCAGGGTAGAGGCAGTGTTAGAACTAATAGGCAGTACCTCAGGTGGATCTAGCCCTAGGGTGCATGTAACCAGATATATAAAAGTGGTATTGATTTTCAACTTTCAATAATAGCTAAACGTGTCTCGAGTTAATATTGTAGGATTTCTGCCTATGCAATATTCCGTACTCGAAACATGTGTACAAAACAAACATTCTAAACCCTTTAGGTTCAGAAAAATGTGTTGATATCTTAACATGTTTTGAGAGTTTTGGTGTCGGGTGTTGGTGCGGTGGTCGGACCCTTCTGGCGTCGGTGTTAGGCTTCAATTTCTGATACCGGTGCGGTGTTTGTGTCGGTGTCGAAGCTGCTGGGTCAGTGTTGGTGTCGGTGTCGGTATGCCGTGGTCCCGGACCAACAACTGACTCCTGACGTTCGAATAAACCGGAATTGGAGCAAATTTTTCTTTTTCTCCTCGCTGTTTGCCACACCCTACCAATCTGAATGTTTTGAACATCGCGTGTTCAGATATTGGCACTGTTTAGTTCAAGCTAATGTCTGACCTCTTCCGAATGACCGTGACTTGAAAAACAAACAGGATCCTTTAACCAGGCACCCATGCTCCCAATTTGATCTCGATTGATGCCTTAACTGCCGATATCGTGGCTCAAATGGTTTTTTCTTCGTTTTTTACCTCTCCATACCCTTCAACTATAACAGAATCATATCATCTTTCTATTTACCCAGCCTATATACACGCCTGAAAACAAACTTGAACTTTATCGAACTGCTCGCGGTCCGGAGATTTCATGCTCAAAAGACGTTCCACTCACGTACAAACAACGCAGGAACTCGAACACACACAAACACACGTCCCTGCATAGACTAACAGTTTGCCTTCAGAGAGAACATCCAAAACATTATACAAAACTAAAATTATCGTTCGACATGTTTAATTTTACATTGCTGCAAATAAATGGAACATGAGTGGAGCCTGCTGGAAACAAGTACGGTTTACGAGAGAAAATACCAGTTTGGGAACAACAACATATGATTGGGTAGTGAGCACAACACAAAAACTCGGTAAGCGGGTGGAATGTGCTCAATAACGCGTGCACCAATTTTTTTTCCATTTGATATAAGTACTACCATTGACTGCTTTCGTTCTAACTACTACTACCCCGTTGGCAGCATTGTTAGGAGGCATGGAACAGGACAGCAGACCTCTACTAGCTTTAACTGTTCTCTGGTGTAACCGATGAACCTCATATACTTTGTTTCCTCCATCTATACTGCGTTTTGCGTGGACAGTGAAATGAATATCATCAGATGGGAATAAATTGCAAGTTGGTCAGTTTGCATTCCGTCGTCGGAATCCTAGTTTAAACTGACCTCCGCCACCCCCCTCCTCCATTAATTCGTCATTACACCTCCTATCGGCAAAATAACGACGTTTTCTAACTTAGAAATCAAGAACCCTACCACCTCGCGACGACATCTACATCCAGCGATGAGACCAATACACGAGACCTGCGCTGCTGGAAGAACCCTTGTCCCTGCAGACCAGCCGGAGCGTCGGAGTCAATAAAATTCTCTCCGTGTTCGCGTCCCTGAAGATTACCCTGCCTTCGTTATCGTTGGTACGCGTTCTGTTACTCCCAGAGTCGGTGTCGTTGCGGAAGACGGTTTCGTTGCGGCGAAAGACCACAGTGTCATTTCGGCGATGACAACAGTGTCGTTGCGGCGTGTAACGACAGTGTCGTTTCTCCCGTCTACGTCAACCCGTCGATCGTCGTCCTCATCAACTCGTCGACCCCCGTCCATTCTGCGGTCATCGGTGCCTTGTCTGCGGTCGCCGCCGTTAGTCCCCGTCCGACGGCCGCCAGCCCTACGTCCTCTCTCCACCGTTACGACCTTTCTTTCTCTTCGGCTGCTGGAGTAATAATAATCGCTGTTGTTGTCTGAGGTCACACCGATGATGAGGCGCCTGGCCTGATAATTTGGCTTCCAGTGGTTACCGCCAACACTGCAAGAAAGAAGATGGCACTGTTAAGGCAGGACCCCATAAGACGATTCGGATTCTGGTTGCAGTATAAATGTGAAAATCAAATTATTAGATAAACTGTTGACTTCCGAAAAAAAAACCCAATTTTGAGGAATTCACAGCAGCTCAATTAACGGGCGTTGAGTTGGCTATTGAGGACTATTCCGAGATACAGAATCGACGCCGCGTTAGTACATGTAGCAATTTTACCTACGCAGTGCTCGTTCGATTCTATTTGGAATATAAAGTGCCCCTGCAAATCGAACACCGTCATATAAGTACACATATACCATCCATGGCTCACCGAATTCAACCTTTATGGAGCCTGCGGCCCTCGGCATATGCACTTTTGGACGGAAGCTCACTTTAGGCTTGTAGCAAAAGTGTAAACAAGAGTGTAATCCTATGAAGTTTGCAGATCTCATCGTAAGAAGAAGTTTCCATTTGTAATTATGTGTTCATTCGTTCGCCCATATGATTGGTTCTTGTCTTTTAAATTGATGGATTTGAATACTCGCATCATATGTTTTTTTTTTTTTTAATAAATAATAAAGACTTATGATGGGATCGAAAATTCTCATGAGATAAAGGTGCTTTTCAGTGCGACTTTTGACCTTTTTGCGAAATGTGTAACAATTCAGCTATTCCAAGCTTCTTTCAAATAACTTGAATGGTACTAACGTTTGTTTCTATACCAAATGTCATTAGAAAACTGGAATTTCGCACTGTTTTTCTTTGTTACAACTTTAACAAGTGGTTTCCTGAACTTGGTTTCCTGTCTTGCTTTCTTTGCGATCAGCGGTTGTTTATTTTGCCTTCAGTATGTTTCAACCATTCTAATCTTAGAGGGCGAAGAGAGCAATTTTCCAGTTAGCAGATAATAACAATATATTTTGAAAGCATTATATGAAAATATGAAAGATATACTTTGCCAGCCTCTAAGTGCGGCACCTATTACACGGCACTTATCAGTGACCAATTTCAAATTCATAAGGACTAATTGTTGACCTGTCTACCCAAATGAGTACTAAGTTTTGTGGAAATGTGTACAATGTGCAATTATGTAGATAAGACTCCATACCCAGTGACCCATTTTCTAATCTCAGGACCAACAGTGGATCGTACTTTGATCCGTTTCATGGAAATCCAACGAACTTGAATAGTTGCATAAATTAAGGTAAATTATACACATTGAATAACCCCCAGTACTCAGCAATTATGTTAAAAAAACCTGGGGTCGAATTAGACCATAACCCCTCAACAATCGAACAAACTTTAGAATCGTGCATGAATTTGCGAATTAAACACACTGAATGACCACCAGTGACCTCACATCTATGTAAAAAGTTTTTAAGACTAAGGGGTTAAAACCAAACCCATCAAGTTTCATGACATCCGACGAACTTTAAAACTATATATGATTTATACAAATTAGGCACATTGATTACGCAAATTAGACACAATGGCCTATGGTTATACATTCTAGCGTTTGTTGTTAAAAGTTTTCTCTCCGTAATTCACCATTAATACCGACACGTCTATTCACATCGCTGTGCTTCACTTCATTCAGAACATTCATCTGCAACATTGGCCCTTTCACGCCTCTCTGTCGCTTTCTCGATTCATCTTAAGTTGCGCATGAACCCATGTAACTAGACATGTGCAGGCGGTAACCGCCGACATTTATATTCCCGCAGAAACAGCCTTTGTGGACCTCGTTAAGAGGGATGACATTATATTATTTATTTGCCTCCGTGGACTTTCGAATGCCCCACTTGTTGGTCAGGTCCGCTGTAGCCCTTGTATCCACTTCAAGTTTTTTGTTCAAACGACAGGTTTAAAAAGGAAAAAAAAATTGCATGATTTAGCGGACCAAACTTGGACCTCCTGTGACCTTGAAATGACCTTCATGTTGTTTGCGCCAATTTGACCTCTGGTGATTCTGAAAGACCGTCCATGTAAAACCTGCCGAACAGAGGACAGCAGACATGGATTGATACCCACTTTTCGAACAATTTTCTCTGAGATTTCACTGGGGCGGAACATTGTGTTCCAATTTCATTTCAATCGGATAAACTGAAACGTTGAAGAGTTATTGCGCTCACGGGCTAGAGTTCCGGCAACGGCGGAGACGGCCGGAGACGGGGCGGGGACGGAGAACGGCGGCGACACTTACCTGACCCAAACCCAAATTCCCCCCACCGGATACCTCAGTGCTCGCGAGTTTAATTATCCCCGGTGTGGATTGTTGATTACCATACCCGCGGCATATTATTTTTTGCTACCTAGGATCAATTTACTGCACTTTGCATGGACAATATCCTGTTTCTAATTAGCAGATCGAGTTACAGGCAGGTAGCCAGTAAAAATGCGAACATAAAGCCAAGACTATTACGTTCCATGTTTTTTGGTGGACTAGTATGCATTACCTGATGATTGGTATTTTTGGCTTGGGGCTGTGGAGATTATGCTATAAATTCCTATACTAGCGCTATATTATTTGCTCGTAAACAAATTCTATTGGAAATTCCAATAAACATAGCGACAATCCAACGTTTCTTCTTACAATGCCCGTTCACGCGACATGGGAACTTGTACCGGTTGCTTAGGGTTTGCAATGTTTGGGCGGGTGAAAAAAAAAACCTACACACATTACACCGTCTAGGTTTTCAACAATAGTGTAATGCATAAAACAACTCACCAAAAAGCAAGTATGGAGCGTGAAGGCCCTCAATGATGTATCTGGATCAGTCCCTGCAGGTGTCGCAGTGTGTAAAGACTGTGGAAATTCGGAATTCACGTGGTAAGTGGTGGTTGAGTAATCATTGTGTGGAATGATCTTGTCTTAAATACATCTGGTAATACATACATAAACCATCCATGAGCGGCCAGCCATTGGCAGTTATCTCTCCTAATGAATCCGCAACTTCGTACAACGAGTATGCGCATTCGGCGGTTAATCGAAACACATCAGTCCCATTTCCGCCTAGTAACCATTATCGCTCTTAACAATGCCTTGCCATCTCTTATCTCTTCACATTTGCATGTTTTTTTCCATGGACCTTCGTAAAGTATCAAATCATCTACGACCTAGATAACAAACGGATAAAACTGGGCAACGGTCATGACTTTCACGGCCAAGTCAGTGGGAGTACTGAGGGAGGATTTAATCGATAAATTATATTAACGATTGATGACCTATCAACCTTGCGTGGATTTCCTGAACTGGGTTCAACAAAGTCCTGTGTTGAGTCGCCCCCATAATTATGACGGCGGGGCCGGGGCGGGGTCGGGGGGGGGGGGGGCGCAGGAGGGGTGGGTTCACCAAGCCGAAAGGTGAGCAAATGATTTCAAGGATTGTTGCAATATTTGAAACTATTCGTCGTTTTTAATCGGTCCAAATAACGTTTTAACGCCTGAAATCCGCAATTTTTTTTGTGGTAATTTTTGTCCATAGGCAAGAAATAAGTTGTATAGTTTTTTGTGGCTTTTTTTATTCTGTCCATAGTGGTTAGGGAAATCTTGAATCAATCGATTCCTGTAATACCCATAGTCCTAGAAACAGTGAAAAAATAGCAGAGATAACCAATCGCCCCAAATTCATTTTTTCCCTAATTTCCCGAATTAGAAGATTACTAGTTCTGGCAAGGACGGCGACAATGATCTTCCTACGGGGGGGGGGGGCTGGGCAATTTTTTCTATACGGTGACCGCAGCGGATGCACCGTGCCCCATTGGCGTAGCCAATTGTTCAAGCCTTGCCTCTGAACTGGGAGAGCTGGCCTTCGAGGCCCTCCTCGCCCTACTCTCTACATCATAATTTACGTTTCTACATTTTCTCATGTTTTTTATTTTTTATGTTTTTCATTCGTTTTTCTTCCCTTCTTTTTCTTTCTGCGTGCTTCGCTCAACCGACGATCCTTCAAGTTGACATGTTGTTTCCTAATTAGCGTTATGTAATGGAGGGGGTAGTAGGAATTTTCAGGTAGGGGGCCGTAGGGGGGGGGGGGCGGGGGGCAACGATTGTTTGGGGGGGGGGGAAGCCGATTTTTCTGGGGAGCTTCGGTGCTATATAAGCGTCGCCCCACCATGGTTGGGCGCGGAGTGTACAAAGATAATTTGAGATCTTAATACACATAAGAATCGCTGGAAATAAGCACTCGCCGGGCCCTAAACATCTATCATGGGCAATTTTGGGGAGAATGTGTGTGATTGTAATTTATTATCTCTTGTTGTATTGGGAGGACATTTGAGGATAGGAAATTTGGGCAAAAATGTAGTTAGGGGCGGCGTCAGCGTTTCCGAAAGTTGGGTGGGACAAAGTGACAGAGGACCATTAGACGGAGCGTCCACATAGGCCAATGGCCGGAAAAGGCAATCCCGAGCGTCAACCTGCAGTACACAACCTTCAAAATACGAACACCTGCCTGCAATGTTTTCATTTTATGAGAAAACTTATTATAGGAAAAAAAGACAAGAGAATTTGATTTCGGCCTCCAGGATATCTGGAAATGACACCTTGGGGATAAAAAGCCACGAACCCATCTGACTAAGATCGAAGTGTGTGTTTACCATTACCAGGGGGCTAGGGCAATCTAGCCGAGTCACATGGATAAAATTTTGGAATATTGAACTGCATGCACGCGTCCAGGATTTTGTCCTGACGATCGCTGACGATCTGCGCAGAGCGCCACTATGGGTGGCGCGAGCGTAGACATTTTGAGAATTTGGTACCTCCAGATCACTGAAACTAGCACTTTATTGGCCTGAAAATGACAACGACGCGCGAACTAAGAGTCCCCATTACGTAAGGATCGTAGCTGTCTTAGTCATAGTGTGTTTCCCGAAATTTGATCCGTTGCCGTATCGCTAATGTTTTTCCTCCTCGTCCTGGAGTTCGGATTGCCGTAAAAACGGAGCTCTACAATGAAGTGGCCTGGACGTACGAAACAATATTGTCGATCTCGATACCCCTACGACACTGAAACTGCCCTCAGTATCCCACCCCCCTACGGAAACTGTATTCCTGAAAAAGAAACAGCAATTTGACATATAAGCTCCTTTAGTACTACAGTTATCTACTGTCTATCTCTATGCATGCCTATACCCCGCGCTATAACATATCTGAACATTACATATGACGCGCGAAGCTCACAATTTTTTTTCCTCTCAGGGTTTCTCGAAACTATAGTTGCACTATTTTAGCGCTACAAAAATTGTAGTCATGAAACACAAGAAATGGACACAATATTGAGCGCTTTCTACGACACACATGCTTGAATGTTGTGCAAATTGTTCTGGTGTTCTCGAAGCTTGTTGCATAAAATAATAATTGCCAAATTGTATTCGTGAAACATAAAAGTAGAAACATAAGCATCTACCACATTAAACATGTTTGAAGACCGACCTACCCCATGCCTCCCTATTTAGGTAGCCGGTATATCGAATGTATTGGCGCGCGGAGTGCACATTTTTCGTGGGTGTTCCTGGAACCTATTTGAATGAATACTCGGCAATCGAATGGTCATCGGTCATATACAGACGATAAGAACAATGGAAAGAAAACGACAGACAGAGAATAAATTTTCCCTCGCTCTTCCCTTCTTTTCCTCGTCGATATTTTCCTGATCGCAGCCATGTGTGGGGGGGGGGGGCACTGTTGGTCAAGCACTTTCATGGGGGCTCTGGCCCCCCAGCCCCCCCCCCTTAGCTACCCACTGTAGGTATATATATATATATTATATATATATATATTATATAGTTATATATATACTATCACTCCGGGAGACCCGCCCGGGTTCGAATCCCGGTCCGGTCATACCACAGCCTTGGTACTAGTTGGCCTTCTCGCTAGTCCAGCACCAGGGGATTAGAGCAGGACAAACGAGGGGTAGTTAATTTGCATGTTTTCGCCGCTGCGTGTGATAACCCCCACCCCCACGTAAAGGTACTCGGACATTGCCCTGTTCTGAAGGTTTCAAACTGGTGAATAAGGATAGTTCCAGTCACGTCTGCGCCTCCGCTAGGCAGGCGCAGGCTCGATCCATCTGTGTTCGGCAGTATACCAAAAAAAAATTCCATCATTACTGTAAACTCAAGTTAAAAATGCACTGCGGCACATGGTTCTGTTGTGCTGAGACATATACCCCATCTAAATGTGATGGCGACTTTGAGGACGCGTCCTGGCTTGCACGTGCGCTGCGCTGCGGTGCTGACTAGTGTATGGCTAGCTTTAATGTTTTGTTCTTCACTTCCACATGAAGTAGTAATGGTCCTATCATACAGGATATGACTTCGGTACCATCTCAATAGCTGAACATCATTCTCCTATATTCGTTTGGATCCCTTTGACACCACTGTCCACTGCTTTATATTTGGAGTCACGACACCCCGGGGGAATTGTCGATGTGAGTGTTAATTCTTCCAAGCTTGAACACTGTTCGAATCAGATGAAACCTATTCACCTGTTTATCTATTGTGCCGCTCGCAAATTTCGTCCATTAACAAGTCCATCTAACTTCTCAAAACGGTGACTCTCAATTGAAAGTACTGCCGGATTGCTCAACCTGCTGTTTGCCATGGAATAGTTCCTTACGAGAGTATTTCGATGAGTTTTTAGCCTAAAGACTCCTTAGCCCCCCCCCCCCCAATGCTCCTCGTAGTGCGGCACTGGCACTGAGTATTCTCTGTTGGGCTTCGTGGAACGTGTCGAACTTTCATGGTTTTATATTCCAAAGAAAAAATCGGGCTCCGGGGATGGAATGAGGGCAAAGATCGCAATATATTATGCCTACAGGCATCTGTGTTGAAACGCTGATTCATCTGGTAAAAATGTATCCCCTGACAGGATACACAAACTTCACTAGAATTCGATCATTACATCACTGTCAGCTGATCGGACATTCACTGGCTGTAACGCGGCCATTTGCTCTCATGAAAAGCTTTCAAAATTTCTTCAAAATTGATGACGTCATGCAGATAAGTATCTAGAAACCAAATTTGCTCTCTCTCTCCGGGAAGGTGTAAATCGATTATAACTTGCGAGGATAAAGGGCTGCGGCGCTGGACTTGCCTGACAGGAAAGGCGAATTTGCAATTCTTACACTTGTTCATATCTTGTTTCATGGGCTAATTAAAGACACAACGAGAACTAAAGTATTATTTCTCGACTTCTCAAGTGCCTCCAACCCAGTTTTACCAAATCGATTGATCAGCGATTGAGTAGCTTCAACTTTGTTGATGACAGCTGGCTCGTATACTGGCTGGCAGATTTCCTCCAGGGTTGTTCAAGGCAAATTAGATAGAGAAAGGGTATGGCTTCTCCCTCCTTGGAGTATGCCCAAAATTGGTGTTCCACTGGGTGGCCTACTCTCAGCCCTGTTATTTACATCTCCGACGAAAATACGTTTCCGATTCACCCTGATACTGCTGTGAAATACTCTGATGACACTGCCATATCTTGTAATATCGAAGATGGAAGCAATTATCAAAGCTTTGTCACAAAACTTGGCTATTACATGTGATGAAAGAAATTTACTTCTCACCAAGCAAATTAAAGAAATGATTTCGAAAATTTCCACTATTAGACACTAGGGTTATTAAAACAAAGATGAAAAACCGTTTGCTTCGTTGCTCATGTGTCGAGCGTACTGCACCCCATATGATGTATCCAGGAGTTTGCATCTGATGATAAACTAACTTTTACTAACCATCCTCTCAAGGTCTTATCAAAGTGAACATATTGTGTCTACCTTGATGTATATCCTCTATTTCTTTTTTGCCACACAGAACAAGGTTTTTGATGTAGCCATTTTTAACCACATATTATTTATGCTGTTCTTAAAAATAGAGTCACGTTTTGCAGCCAGAATGAAATTCGTTAGACTTGCCAAAAACATTCTTGCCTGTGAAGGTCATCCCCTTTATTCAGCTCTGACATGCAAGAAGAATACGTACAATTTAAGAAATCCCGCTATTACTCCGAGCTTCAGAATTACATTTTTAGAAATTCTTTCATCTATAGAGCTGCAACATTTGTTCAGCATGGACTTTTTGAGCCTTTGTTGTGATCTTTCATCATCTCAATAATCTTATCGTCCTCATGTAATGACTTGCCGCCTTTTTTACATTTGAAATCAATTATTAACTGTAAAATTATTTGTTTTTAACTGTTTTAATGTATTTATCCTCTTTATAAATTTTCTGAAAATCTATACTGGAATGAAAAAACTGAACTGAAAAGCGCGATGTTTGGTGATCGAAATGTCAATAGGTTTGGCCATTTCCCACTGAGGGGCACCTGGGGGTCACAGCTTTGTCGTGGGGGAAGAGGTGTACGTGCCCCCGTGATCCCCCGTAGCTACGCCACTGAAGAGAACTATACCCGAATTGGTAAAACGATGTCGAAGTTCTCTTTTACTGTAAAATATATTTCAAATCTTGTGTTCGCATCAATTAGCGATCTTTCAGGGACAAGCCAGGTGCTCAAAATAAGATGTAGAAAAGAATAAACCATGATACGAAGATACTCAAGGCACCTTTCATTCCTTTGACAAAGTAATAAATGTCCATGAGAAACCATCTGACACATATTTTTGCAAATATAGCCTTCATTTTACTGATAAACGATAACGTTTCTGTATGGAGACCTCGATATTTCAATATGCCAGGTTTTGTATTGAATGTTTCATTATGCAGTAATTTCAACGATCGATTCGTTGTCAAAGTTGGTCAACATCTGTCAATTGCAAAGTCAAAGGCTCCATTTAAAACATATCCTGATGCACTTCCTACGCCTCAGCTGGTCAAGTGTACCAAATTTTTCCAGTCCTGCCTTTATTTTATGTCCTCCCTTCAGACCCTCCCAGTCACAGCTACATACTGTACGTAACTCTCTTGTATTGACTTATACAAAAGGTTGAAACGATAGTATTAGGTCAAAATTGTAATTCATGGAATACGTCCCTTTGGCGAAACATCTACATTTGTTGCGGTCGGCCGTCTTTTTTAAAGTTCGCGAACTGATCACTATTTCCTCCAGATGCAAATGAATTTGATGCTGTAATTTTGATGAAGTTTTTCCTGAGATAAAGTACGAACGATGGTATTTCCATTTTCATTATCATCGATGCCTATTTTCTCGGCCTTTTTCAAGGCTGATAGAACTTTAATTTAATCATAGCACTTTAACATTCCAGGAGTGTGTCTGTTTGTTGTCTTTCTGACGGAGAGTGACACGGCGCCAATGACATAAGGATGGAAGAAACATAATTACAGTTAGAACAATATAAAAGTAAGATAATATATGATTGGTTGATTCACACGTAGTGTGCATCACTTTTTGTGCTTCCTTTGTTTTTATCGTCATTCTTAAAGAATTGCAACTTTTACGATTCACAAGTTTGCCCCAAAGTATAGAGCATTCTGTTGGACACCTCCACCCTAACACCTCCACTTTGCACGCTGCGTTCCGGACACCTGAAGATTCTACAAACTTGTTACCACCCTTTCAGTCCCACCCTTTTCCCTTTGTGTTCTCCCTATTAATTTTGCGTTCATTCGTGTACTGCGCTCACAAACCCCGCGTCTCAGTCCGTCCTTTGGCGACAAATGGTGAATACCGCAGACATTTGACCACCTCGCACACACGCCTGCTTTAGTTGTTCTATATAGTGAATAATGCGAATCTTTCAAGCTCACTCAAGTCGAGGGCCATCAGACAATGCGTGTCGTGCAACGATCTTGATTTTTTTTAGGCCGCACAATAGAAGACTCTTTATCATGAATACCGCTGAAACATCCCCCCTGCCACATCGAAACAAGGTATTTCGTCGTCTACCAAACTATTTACCCCCCCTACTTTCTGATTACATATATATTCGATTTACTGAATTGAGGCTGATCGTTTTATCGTACGATATTTCTACTAGAATTTCCGATATACTCACTTAGGACTGTAGTTTGATTAAAACTTTCGATTTTCAGACCAGGTATCACGAAGGTACACTATAGTTATGACATTGATTCCACACATTCCCCTCCTTCTTGTCAGCCTAAAGTTGAAAAAAAAATGAGCAGTCAGAACGATAAAGGAAATCGTATAGGCGTGGAACCTGGCTTCCTAGGTGCCCACCAGCATGGGAGAATACTTCAGGCATCCGTAACTACCGCTACATCATCCCTCACTGCTATTCGATATAAATAGCCTGGATCTTGTTCTTCAAGATTCGGTCGTTGAAAACTTCCTGTGTCCTCGTTTGCAATTGAAATGACAATCATTTCACTCTGCCAATTGTATTAGTTTAAAGTATTGAACTGTTCCATGCACCAGCTCGTGTATTGGTCAGCATGTGGACATAAGGGATATCCATTTTTTTTGTTTTTTTTTTTTTTTTTTTTCAATAATTGTTCTTTCTTTAAAAGAACCTGCTGGTTGCGATTGCGCAATCAAGGTTGAGTGCAGTGGCCATCACATGTCACTTTGTGGAGGCGGGAATCCATTGTGTTGCGTACGAGGTGCGGGGTGATGGATTTAAAATCTGCGGGAAAGACCATGAAACTACCGCTGCCATGCCATTTGTCCAGCTTTTTTGAGAGGACATTCCATAGAAGGGATTTCCGTTGATGTTCGCATCCGTATACGCATGGTTACATGTGCCTATATAGCCTATTCGGTGTTGGTTGCTTTCATTAGAAATGATTGCCTCTTGTGGAACCAATATCTATCTTTCAACTAAATAGGACATATTCAGACACTCGTTCCATCTCACCTCACGTGGAATGCGCGATTCCTTCGCATGCCTACCGAGTGTAAAAGGGTTTTGTATCTAGCCCTTCTGGTTCGCCATGTAGCTCGTAATCTCGGCAGTCATCTTGACTTGCTAACAAATGAAATGTGTCGGGGGGGGGGTTGCGTGGTGTTTATTCTACAGATACTTCCAACACGATCTCCGGACCTGGATTAAACTCGAATGGGAGCAATGTTTGTTTCCTTTCTATGGTTGCAGTCACCTACCAAATCGGAGTGTTTTGAAACAGCGGATATGCACTGTTGAGTTGCATGTAGAGTTTGACCTTTTCAAATTGCCTTGACTGGAAGAACAACCAGGATTCTCTTCCGGCAAATTCTCCAAATTGATATCCGATTGATTCATATAAACTGCCGATGTAGTGTTAAACTGTTTTTTTTTTTTTTTTTTTTGTTCATTCTCCATTTCAACTGATAATAAAAACAAGATGAGTCCATCTTCTATATATATCAAACCTAAACGCCTAACTCGAGCGGTTTAGTGGCAGGAATGGTAGAGTGGTCGCCTCTGGCAATGCCTGAGGTCCCTTGTTTAAAACCTCGGTGTACGTCACAGACACCAACTTTCACCACGCTCCTTTCTCGTGTGGGTAAGTGGCTGCACGAGTGAAGCTGCTCTCGTCTGTCGGATGGACATAAAATGGCAGTCCCTGGACCAGGATTCGCCCCCCGCCTCATTACTAGGGGCACTCTTCGAAAAGGTAGGCGGAAATTCGCACGGGTCCTTCCAAACCAAAACTGGAGCCTCCGCCCATTTCCGACTAAGGATTTACCTTAGTGTCACCTGAGCACATTCGGGTGGGGATATAAGCATAACACGAGGCGTATAGTCAGTAAGTAAGCCTACTTGGACTTAATCGGTCGCTCCCGGGTCCGCGAGATATGGATGTTTTTCATACGTACAGCACACACAAAAACACAAACACCACACAAACACAGAACGCCATGAGTAGATAACTTTGCCTTGAGAAAGAAATACAAGACGATTAAGAAATTAAAATTATCATCGACCATGTTTATTGTACGTCACAGCAATGAAAACGGAGAATGAATAAAAGCTTGCGGAAAAAGCAAGGACGGCTTACGAGAGAAAAACACTTGGGGAACGACATCACATGGTTGAGCGAGGGACAAGAAAAAATGATGGTACTACAATGACGATTCAATAACGAGTGCTTCTCTATTTCATGTGATATAAGTAATACTAGTGGGACGGATTATCGCTATACCCGAAGGCATGGAGGAAACACGGACGCAAGACCTCTACTAGCATCCAGTTTTCTTGTTGTACCAAGAACTTTCAGATACCTATGTACCCTTATCTACTGCGTTGCGTGGAACAGGGAAATGAATACTCGAGACGATGGGAATGAATTGTAGCTAAGTCCAGTTTGCATTCAGTCTGAAATGCTAGTTACCCACCCCCACCACTCTATCGCAAACAACCCGTAACGTCAAGGTTTTACTTGAACTTATAAATGAAGAACCCTACACCTTGCAGCGACCGACGCTACACCAGCTAAAGAACAAAATAACACGAGACCTGCGCTGCACTTTAAGCACCCTTAGCTGCACAGGACCGCCGGAGCGTCGGAATCGAATAAAATCTCTCTGTGTTCGCGTCTGAAGATGACCCTTGCTTCGTTTCATGGTTACGAGGTCTGTGCGGAAAAATGGTTTCATTGCGGCGAAATGGACAACAGTGTCGGTGCGGCCGTGTGACGACAGTGTCGTTTCTTCCGTCCCCGTCAACGGCGTCGACCCCCGTCAACTCTTCGGTCATCGGTGCCTGTCCGCGGTCGCCGCCGTTAGTTCCCAGTCCGACGGCCCCGCCAGGCCCCGCGTCCTCCGCAGTTACGGCTTTCTCTTCGCTGGTGGAGTCAGCAACTAATACCGCTGTGTAGTCCTGAGGTTCACCGATGATGAAGAGCTGCCTGATGATTGGCTTCCAGCGTCACCGCCAACACTGCGAGAAAATAGATGGCACTGTTGAGTTTAGAATTCCCTACAGCAGCTTCCAAGCATGAACGCGGCGGTAGTGGCCTAATGAGGACTATTGCGATTATGCGGCATATCAACGCCGCATAATACCTGTGGTAATTTTACCTACGCAATGCTCGTTTGATTCTATTTGGAATAGATCGGAACTGCCCAAACCGGAAACCTATGCTATCTCTGCGAATCGAACAAAAGCATATAAGAACACTATATACTACCAATGCTCATTAATTCGACATTTATGGAGGCATGCTGCACTCGGCATCTGCACTATGGAAGCTCACTTTAGAGTTTGTAGGCAAAAGTTTAAAACGAGAGGATAATCTATGAGTTGCAGATCTATTCGTAAGAAAAAAGTCATTTGCAATTATGTGTTCATTCGTTCACCTATATGAGTTGAAACTTAAATAGTTGCATAAATTAGGGCAATATACAACACATTCAATAACCCCCAGTGAACTCGAATCTATGTTAAAAAAATCGTGACTCTGAAAGTAAGACCATCCCCTCATATCGAACCCACTTTACCAATTTTCATGGAATTTATTCGAATTAGACACACTGAATGACCACCGGTGATCTCATATAATAGTCAAAAGTTTCGTAGGACTGAAGGTGACCAACCCACCAGTTTCATTACAATCCTGCAACGTTTAAACTATTAATTATTTAATAACAAATTTGACACGTTGACGCAGAATAGACACATAGGCCCTATAGTTTATATATCTGCTTTGTGTTGAAGGCTTTCATTTTATTCATTCCTCCTCTACCATTATTAACGATACGTCTATTCACGTTCGCTGTGGCTGCCCTCACTTTATTCTGAACAATCATCGGTAGACATTGACCTTCCATCGCTTCCCTATTGCCTTCTCGATTCACATTAAAGGACAACTGCAGTGATTTATACAGGGAGGCTAATTCAACTGTTCAATACTGGATGAAAACTGAATGCGTCAGCCCAATCCGTAATTTCATAGACTTTCCGTTACGGAGTATAGTCATTTAAGTTTGTCGTATTGTTAAGCATGTGTATGCGCAGATCGTTAATGCATCCTCATCAGCAAATAATAAATGAAGTCAACGTGCAAACCCTGCAAACATTCTTTGTTTTCTATTGAATTCAAACATAATTCACTTCGAAAAGCATTTATCTATGGAGAGGATGGCTGTAGTGGGTTTGGTAGGTGTTTGATAGTTACTTTGGTGAGAAAAGACAACAGAACTTCTGAAAGTTGACTCATTCAACAAATTCACAATCAAATAACAACAATACATAATCTCATGTGTTTGTCCATGTGTGACGTCATGGCATTATTGCGCAATGGGAATCTCCCCTTCTTCCTCTGCATAATGGACCCAATCTTGATGGCCCATAACTCCACATAGAACATAGTATTGAATGGGGTTTGGACTATAGATACTTTTTCCAGTCTCCACAAAATAACCTCTGCTGTATCCAGGTCTGCAGTTGCCCTTTTCATTTGCCCATGACCCCTAGATAATTATCCCCCCTAGTGGATTGTTAATTACCAATGGCCCTCCGCGGCATGATTAGTAATTGCAACCTAAAATAATCCCTGGCACAGTGTATGGACAATATCCTGTTTCAGTTAAAGATCGGATTACGAGCAGGTTCCAGTAATGCGAACATTGGAGCCAATATTATTGCATTCCATATGCAATTATGTTTTGGTGGACTAATGTATATAGCTCGATGATTGCAATATTTTCTTGGGGCTGTGGACGCGTCAATGATATGAATCGCCGAGTACAGTGGACATTATGCTATACCGTATGGCCTATTCGGCTGGTTGAATCGAAGTTAGCAAGTGAGGAGGTACGCCCTATAGAAATAAAACGAGCCAAGCGATTCATTCACAGTCGGCAAACTTGAGATTATATAAGAAGGTGATGATGTGTCATCATTTTAGCTGGGAATCTCACAAGAAAACACAAAAACGCGTCGAACACTTTACCGTTTCACTACTCTGCTAATCGAGCGGAGAAACCCGCGTGTTCGTTATACACTGTAGCTATTACCGACCCCCCCCCTCCCTTAAATTTTGGGCAGCTCGCCTCAATGGCTACTAGGCCTTCTGTTACACAACACTATCCATGGTCACTCGGTTTTCCGAAGTTTTTTTTTTTTTTTTTTTTTGAAAATGCCAGATTGCATTTATATATATACACTACACCGTATGTGTTTTCAAACAGTTATTGTAAAGGCATCAACTCACCAAAAGAGCCAGTATAAGGATGAAGGCCCTCATGATGTAATATCTGTCTGCCTTGTCACGTGGTGGAAAACCTGTAGAGACTTATGGTAATTGTACTGTGGGTAGGGGTGGTTAAGTATCAGTGTGTGGAATTATCTTGTCTTAAATACACTGTAATCAAATACATGAACAATCGATGGCGGCCAGCCCATTGGCAGTTATCTCTCCTAATCACTCGACAATTACGTACAGAGAGTATGCTCATGCGTCGTTAATCGGAACGAATCAGTCATCATTTTCCGTGCAGTAAATCATTATCGCTCTTAACCAGGCCTCTCATCTCTATCTTCCTCACCCCTAGCTCGTTTTTCTTTGGACTCCTTTATTTATCAATCATTACGAACCAGATTAGACAATAGAATCAAATGGCCCGGTCATGTCTTTTTTCGGCCAAGTCAGTGGGAGTACTGATGTAGGATTAATACATAGTAAATGAATATGAATGATAATGACATATCACATGCATAATTGGCCTTGTAACTGTTCTCAAGAGTCTGTGTTAAGTCATCCATACATAATTATGACGGCGGAGGCAGGCGTTGTACACCAAGCCGTAAAGTGTCCGTATACAGGGCTAATGAACTGTTGTATAATGATATCTTGCAGGCCAAACTACGAAAAGGTTAGCAATCTCCGGAAGTTTCGGGATTTGTCTGTCCAAATAAGTTTAACCCCTTGAAATCCCATTTTTTGTGTAATTTCTGTCCAGATGCAAGAAAATAGTTGTATATTTTGTGGACTTTTTTTACTCTTTTCGAGAAATCTGATCTACCATTCTGTAACAACCATAATCTAAAACAGTGGAAAATTAGCACAGATAACCAATCGCCCCCCCCCCAAAAAAAAAAAAATCTCCTAAATATCACAAAGTAAAAGATATTAATCTAAGTATGTGAGACGTGTGTTTGGAGGCAATTTAATTTAATGTGGAATTGAGCATGATTGGTTCAAACGAGATAATCTGCGAAAAGCTATGAAAAAAAGACTGACCCCAAACGCGAAGCGCACACATAAACGGATTCACACACCCACACACACCCTGACAAATATGTTTTTCGAGGTGCCTCTCTTTCAGACCACCAAGCCCAGGGAAACCCCACCATAGGGTAACCCTATTCGAGGTTTCTCTCCGGCTGCTATGTGACCTGCAACAGCGAACACAGGCAAAACGACACACTGACTACAATACTCACCTGCTACCGAAAATTCGCACCCGGACCGATGATTTAAAGAGACCTGTACCACAATTGGTAAAACCGATTGTGAAAAGTAAATGGGAAATAATGAACAAAATCATTGTCAATTTGCATTTCTCGAGCACCTGTTTTCAATTGAACATCTACCCCATAATCTCCTCATCCTAATGGAAGAAGCCTCTTGTCAAAAGGTCCGAGAGATTCAGAGGATAAAATTGTCTTCTGTTTGGAGAATTTTGAATTATTCATGCGACTGCCAATTGTATTTTCCTACAATGCAGCGTTCATCATATGGCGATAATATAGGAGGCATTCATTTTCACCCCACTTGAATATTCGTCCATTCCGATCTTCAATTTTTATTACATATTCAGGACCCTTGTTGTCCCAACTACAAAAAAAGCTGGTTGTGGATTGGGTAGTTGTCATGTAACTTCGAATATTGAAATTTTGAATAGGGGAATAGACACTTCCGGTGGTACTTAACTACTAGTTTTGTCACAGTAGTTCCGAACAGCAGTTCATTGTTGTAAATGTTTAGGGTAACTGCTTTAAACTTGCCATAACGTCGATATTAGTAACACAGGCTATGGAAACACACGTCACTGTAATTATCGACCATTTTACATTACTCGAACAGCGTAACGTGTCGTTAACTGTACGACCTGTTTTGTATCTTAGGTGTGCAGACCATGTTTATTCATATTTGTAGTGACATAACGAATCTCAGAATTCTCCCAAACTGTGAAACAGGAGAATCTCCTGGACTGAAAAGCTGATACGCGCCTCGTGAAACCAGTCTCTGGTCAAACGTATTGGCCAACTGACATAGGTTACTATGTCAATAATACACATGCTGTTGTTGAAACGCAATTACCTGCCAAAACAATGGTCATTGTCTACGCAGACGGAATGACATGAAGCATGAGCACTAATAAAAGTAGATTGACGGCAAGTTTGAAGTTAATTGTCAAAAACTGACTTCCGGGTGGGCTAAGGTGAGAGAACGTGAGCGGCGACGATTAATTAGCAACTGATAAAACAAAATGACATTAGGGTCCACATTGTCCACTATTAAGTGAATTCTTTGTACCAGTAGGGGAATAATGGCCACAGGCCATTGATTTGAAATCGTTCCTAAACGAAGATAGGTTAAGGATGTGGTTATAGTTTTTATGTCGCTCACATCTCACTTACAGACACCAGCGCATAAACTGTATTTATACTTCTCAAGTCAACCAGATCAGAAATATCAAGAGAGAACTTTATATTCGTACTAGCTCATTTGTAAGTGATTTTGAATGCAATTAAATCATTTTTGTTCAGACCTGTGGTGTTTGTACATTTGATTGCTGACGTATTTTGTATGTTTAACACAATTAGAGAAAAGAAAACTTGTGTCAATTTCCCAAAAAATGTTGTATTGTGGATATCAGCTTCGAAAATATTTATTCTTCCTTAATTGCAAGGCCAATCGGAATAATCTACCCTAAAGGCCCGCAGTGCCCAACTCTGAAATCCTCAACGTTTATTGAAGTACTATATTTTCTGTGAAGCTCTTTGAGATTTGTATATGTAAAGCGCTCTATAAATCGGACTATTAGTAGTATATTATTATTATTGATTATTATTTGTTTTTTCACGTTAAACGCAAATTATATGGAATACACAACTGGTAATATTACTCCCCACACCGGGGGATCTTAACATAGTCAGAATTTATGAAAACATGTTTTTGTGACGTATAGTCCATTTAGACCTATAAAACGGTTTAAAACACTTCTTGGGTCAGTACGCCAAAGCCGATCGACTATCTCCTGCGTTTATCTTGTGACATTAGCATTCCCGACCAGTTGTCGCGACAATGTTTCCATAGGTGCGGAACGGGGAGGATGCGGCAAATCCCTGACCCAAACGAATAACAGATCCCGCTGCGTACAAACATAAAAAAGTATTCAAATCATTTGATAATGGGTTGGAGGCTTATAGGGGTAAATGGAACGAGCATGACTAGGGCAAAACCACCATGCGGCAATGATGCCGCATACAGCAAGTGGGATCTATGGTATGCCTTCCTCAGAAAGAAAATAATTCAACGTCTGTATCATGGTTGCAGATATGTTTTTTTAGCCTTTTGACCTTATTATTATGTTGAATTCCTTCTACCAATTAACCACGCTCGCAAAATTACGATTTTCACATTCACACCGTAATCCACATCAGCCTCTCAATCATATAGCCTAACACACGAGCGCCCAATTTCCGGGTTGCAGTAAGCTATCCGTATTCATTGACATTGGATTGGTTACGGTATGCGTTTCGTTGGACGGAAACTGGCAATGCCAGCTGGCGTGTGTCTCAATTAGAATGGTGGCGAGTTCACGCACTGGCAGGGGGATCTTTTACAAACCCCCCAAACAAACCACAGGGGAAATCCCTGAGTTGCCGGATCTCGTCAGCATCCCTCCAATATCAAACAGTCAGTCGTTTCTCTTTACAAATCTCTTGGAAGTTTCAAATAGAGAGAATCCCCCCCCCCTCCAAAACGACCGTAGTGATCCATAATTGTTACGACACCCATATGTTTGGCACTTTGTACTTAGTTGTACTTAGTTGTAGTTGTAGGAACTAGCCATTCCTTCGATCTCTGCCTCTGAACCTGTTACCAAAATTTCAAGAATTAAGCCATGAAATCAGAAAAATCTTGAGAAAGTTTATAAAAAAAAAGCAAAAAAAAAAAAAAAAAGTTAAAAAAAAAAGGAAAAGCTACAAAAATGCGTCTCCACCCCAAATTTCATTAATTCCAAATCTCTATAAATTATCCCCTAATTTGGAGGGAAACGCATGTTCTGTTGAAAAAAAACTGCTGTCACAGAACTGCCTGCATGTTATGTGAATGGATGCATGCGTGTATAGGGAGCCCTCAGTGGACAGTTCTGAACAACCACAATGTTACCATAAGAACCAGCAACGTAAATCCGGGACGCATGCATCTGGTCTGTTTGCCAGCTACGGTAGCTCATATGGATATGAATAATATCACGAAACTAGAGACTGCCAATGGGGGCCTATGCAGTACAACCCATTGTAAGGTTGCTTGAAATGCACCTGAAATGATTTTGTATGGCCGGAGAAAAGTCGTCGGTTAGATAATGAACGGAATTGTGTGCTACTCGTTAATCTCGTCACGATAGGCACATGCTGGGCCGTTATGCTTCGCCCCAAAACAATAGGCGATGTTTTCATCACAGCTTTTAACATGGTGTTTCGGGGGGAATAATACGAAATACAGGTACTAACGGACTTTAGGTAGAATCTTTTAAATAATGACCGAAATGATCAAACTCTACTCGTAAAAAGAAGGGTATTCTTTTCAGCTGTTGTGACAACTCATCTGCGTAATGTTAATGTTTTCCCACTACTGCACAATATGTTATCTATCCTTTTCCGTAGTTGTGGCTAGTGGACGCTGGAAGCGAAAATCTGACAGTTGGCTCATCATCGTAAAATCAGACTCCAGCAGCGACAAGAGAAAGACGTATAACGGTGCAGGCAGGGGGGCTGGAGCCGACCGTGGCGGCAGTCGGACGGGAACTGGAGGCGGCGACCGCGGGACAGGCAGGGCGACTAGGGCGACGGTGGCGGCAGAAACGACACTGTCGTTGTCCGTAGCAACCACTGTCGTCACCCGACACCAGCAACGGCAGGCGATGGTAGCAGAGGCGCGGGGACAGACCGGGTACGAGGACAACGAATAGCGATTGGCACGTCGTCTACCGAGACCCTTTAAGAAGAGGTCCTCTTCGACGCCACCAAGGACGGCCCTGCTTTCCTGAAGGCCAAGGGTTCTGCACGAGGCCCCCCAGCTCTCGAGATACGGTTGTGTCGTTCGTAGTGGGTTGCTGTCGTCGCTGCCGGTGTGGGGTTATTATCTGATAAGTTCAAGTGAGGATGGAGGAAGTTTTCATATACACACGGTATTGGCCACCAACTAGATACACAATGTCGTGTACGAGGCCTTTGCCTGTTTGCCCTTCACTTCAATTGAGGCTGGACAGTATTACGCCTACCAATCCTGAACTCGGCGTTGGTGTCATCCGCATTTTCTGGCCGCCAATGTTGACCTCGATACTCGTCGGAAACTCCAGCATTTCACATGACAGTTTCTTAAGAAAAATAGCTCCAAAGCTGCCACCCTCGGAATCTTAAGGAATCTAATAATGACTTCAGCTTCCAAATCGTAAATGTAAGAATAAGTTAGTTGCATTTCACGGCTATGAATATACCACCCAAACTAGAGGCATTCATTAGAGAATTACATGGTTACTTAACTTCCTCGTCCTGTGCGTCTTTTAGAGAGAACTGATCCAATTCTGCGTTTTCAATAGGCCTGGGGCTTTTCAGTCACTTATTTGTCTTTATTTTTATTTCTGGGGGGGATTTTTTCATTGTCATTTTGAGGTGTATTAAAATGTTGGGGCATAACGGCGTAATAAAATTTACACAATGGATAATAAATACTTACCAACTGTCTCGTTCCATTTTGTCTAAGCGAATTGAGTATGCAATATTGGAATTACGGCGTTCTCGGAAAGCCAGTAAGGCCCCTCGGGCAGGCTCGGTTATTAAACTCAACTCCGTCACGACAAACCAATTAGCCGCCTTGTGTATGAAAAGACAATTAAAATAACAAATTGTTACTCTCGGGAGAAAGGGTCATGCTGCCAAGGCTTGGCCCGTTATCGATTAAAGTCGTGCATCAAATTGGAGCGGGTTGGGCTCAATAGAAGCAGATAAGAGACCCATCGAATCGAAAGAGTCAGAGAAATAAGCCATTTTCCAAAGCTCACACGAGGTGCAGATAGGAAAAACTCCATGGAAAGTGGTTTAGAGAATATACGACCTACACTTTAGAGTTCTCCAATGTGAAAGTAGGGGCGGGTATTACCCAGGCTATGGACGAGGTAAAAGGTAAAAGCAACAATCGTAGTGGACATTGTGGGCATAAGCAACGGAGAGTACAAGAGCACACATTCAAGCGCCTTACAACTTGGAAAAACGTGCAGACGCTGCTTACAAGACCAGAAACAGCGTGTCGAAAAACCAGAAGACTGAGATGAATGTAGAATCAGATGTTTACGTTGATGTAGAAGCGAATAAAGTCAACTAAACTGTAAATGATGCCGAGAGGACCATAAGAATGCCGCAGCGAATTTATAAAGGACGTGTGGCGTCATGCGGAAAGAATTCCATAGGAATCGATTGCATTGCAATAGTGCCTGCATTAGCGCCACGTCGGTAATCTTGCCTATGCAGTGTATACTCGTTCCATTTCATTGGATTCAAGTCTGCCCAATGGAACCCATCTCTCATTTTTGCGAATTTTGAATACAGTATATAATCACACTCAACTGTCCAGGCTCACGCGAAGCGACATTTATGGATCCGCAATTAAGGAAGCTCATCTTTTACTCTAGGTGGGAGTGCGGAGCAGAAGGCGTGGGGAAGTGGGGAGAAGAATGCGGCATGACCCATAAATGGCCCCAATTCACCGTGAACTATTGTACCGCACAGTCAATATACAATATTTGCTGTATTCGACTACATGGAGATGGAACTGAGTTCCATTGGGGCACCAATTAATCCCCAATAGAATGGGAAGAGCACTACTAGGCAAAAAAGACACAGGTACGAAATGCAGCCGCTGCACCGCCATGGATTCTATGGGTATATGCCAACATAAAGCCAACTAACGTGCGTTCACCTGAACTGCTGCAGTTCTATTGTATTACCGGCATCTGCTTACAAGGTATTGACCGTTAACTGGCCATTATCAACAATAATTCGATTGTTACATTAGATAATTTATATTAATACGCGTTTAGTGTATGGTGCTAAGCTCGATTTTGAAAGGCAAGTGCTGAAAGGATGATTTTCGTGCGTTTTTATCTATTTTAGGGGGAAGAGAAAGTCAGGAAAGCATAGATAGCATGGTAAGTTGAATTAGTTTCGATTCGGTAATACAACCAGCGATAGTCGGAGATGACAGCGTCTTAATTTTATTTTCGTCGGGTATTCCACTAAGGAGGAACTTCAGGACCTCATGGTTGGTGTGCATATTGGAATTATAGTATGTGTAGCCTGAGTGATAAAGGAGAAAGAAACGCCGAAGAAAATCAAAAGTGGAAAAGGCGCTGGTCAAAGAGTTTACCCCTCTTATTGATTTTTTTGCGAGCATGCAGTTTTTCTGTTCCATTGGCTAATTTTCAATAAAACTTGGCAAGAAAGGTGTTGTTCATGATGATTGGAGGAGAGCAATGTTTCTACTATGTTAAAGAAAGTAAATCGGTTCGTCCTGTGTGTACCAGGCCAGTAAGTCTTACTAATGGCTACTGCAAAGTGTTGGAATCCATTATTAGGGAACATAGGGTCGATTTTTTTTCAATGAGTATAGTCTAATGGGGTTCACAGCATGTTTGGCAAAAAATCGTTCGTGTTGACTAATCTCTTAAAATTCATGGAAGATGGTTACTCGTGTAGTTGAGCGGAAGGCCGTTGCTGGTTGAATAAATCCTAATACTTCCAAGAAGCTTTTGACAAGGTTCCTCATGGAGTACTCTTGTTCAATTGAAAAGTTCGGCATAAAGAGGACTGCCATCAGTGGGGGCTACTTAAATAGGGTAACAACGAGTTGCATAAATGGGCGCTCGTCCCCTCGGCACAAAAGGTCACTAGTGATGTTCCCCAAGAATTGGTTCTTGGGGCCAGTACTCTTTCTGGCGTATATCAACGATATTGACGATGCCGGCATTCCCGAGTTAAAAGTCGCGGACTAGACCAAGTTGTAGGGGGAAATTGCTTGGAACGAAGATGTTGAAATTGTTCAAAGGATCTGATATATTCTCCAAATGGGGTCTTTTCGATTGGCAATGTTTCAATGCCGAATAAGTGCAAAGTTATGCATGATGGTTTCCACAATCGCAAAACGCTTCCTTCAAGTGAAAATGGCCAAAAAAAATCAGGAGAATTCAGAAAAAGATCTCAGAATTCATTTTCTGATTCTTCTTTGAAGCCTTCGAAGCAGTGTGCTGACGCGCGAGGAAAGGTAATTGATTCTTGGCTGGATTAGAACGTCACTTGAGTTTTCTTGATGAAGATATTGTTGTCAGACTGTTTGGGCAAACGGGTGAGACCTCACCTGGAGTATCTGTCCAGGTGTGAGTCAGTACTACTCGAATGGTTAAGCAGGTTAATTGAAAACCATCCAGCGGAGGGCTAACTAGGATTATTTCAATGTCTTAGGAGATTACCTTACGAGGAAAGATAAGGCGTCCGATCTAACTTCGATGGAGCTGAGAACGAATTCGAGGTGATTCGATTCAGGCTTTTCCAAAATTGTCAGGGCTCTCCTTCCACATTTCTTTGAGTTTTCCAATGTTACCACCACTGGGGTCATTGCCTCACGCTTCGTGACAAATCGCTGTAGATGGGAGCATTCGATGGGATATCTTCTCGCAGAGAGTAATAATGAGTGGAATGTCTACGTACCCACCTGTAAAAGCGGGTATCTGGCGAGGTAACAGAAGTAGGCGCCGCTGCGTTGGCTACCTGGGGTGTATTAGGGCGTGAACGAACGTGCATCTGGGTGGTGCAGGCAAGGTCTTCACAGGTTACCAATGACCACGGGGATTAGTCGCTGTCGTTAGGAGACGTGCCTGATACAAGACAACAAACCCGAATCCTAATCTTAACTAAATTATTACGCCCCCGACTGCAAAATTCAGGATAGCACCACAACGGTGTTCTCAATGTTTTTGTTTTTTTTTAAAACCCCATTTGGCTTTTCAGATATTGGGCGCCCACTAGTAAACAACTGGCGCAATTCAGTGCTGATCTAGATCCGTCCTTGTGACAACGAGTCCTAAAAATTAAGTAACCTATTTCCTACATGATTCCTGTATACTATGTTATTTTCCGATGTCTGGCAACCATTTTGGTGCACATTTGGGGATTTTCGAAGTGTTAACAGTGTCTAATATTTCAAGTGGATCAGAGAGTATTGTATTAACGCAATTTTGCATAGTTCCTTTGTGTGTCCTGCATAGTCTTCTGCGATTTTCCTTCTTTCGACACTATTTTGGTGGCCATTTTGGATTTCCTGCCACAGCACAATGGTTCGGACTGGATTCTTTGACCCATAAAACAATGGGTATAAGACCAGCACTATATGGGTCCCACGACGTGAATATGGGTGAAACAAACAGTTCAAAATGGCGGCCATTCAGGAAAATGGCGGAAATGAAGAGTCGATTCCAACATTTTCAATGTAACATGTGAAATATCGTCCTCTGAACAAAATGATACCACTCACGGAAAGTCTGGGTGGGGCCCACGGTGGCCTCAATCTCTCTTATCTCGCGCGATCTACGCTGTCAACACCCCTCGATTCGGAACAATAGCCAATCAAACTGGTCAACCCCTGTCGTGACAGAGGGCGCATCGTCACTTTGGGGAAATATTCTTAAATCCTGAGCTTGCCTAAAATTCATAAGCGCGCGAAGCGCGCAAGACCGATTACTCTATCTATTTTGCGTATTACGCGCGGCCATGGAGCGAAGCATCCGCCATTTTTAGTAAGAAACTCGCGCCGCGGGATTCACTTGCATACCGCGTTGGTAAGTGAATACCAGTATATTTGTTGTGTGTCAGAGGTTCCTGCATGTGGCTGTATTGTCAGAGCCATGTAGAATAGCTGTTCAGTTGGAAGGTACTACTATATTGACTTCATGACAATTCAGGGAAAATTGGACAGAGATGAGGGCCTTTGTGACGAATGAGATGCCCGCATGATATGAAGTTAAGTAGTATTTCGGTCGTAAATGACACGAGTGGTACAATACAGTGGGATCGGGAAATAATGCTTATAGTTAGGCCGGGCTAGGATTGATAGGCGTCAAACCAATTCCCCATTGTGGGATTCGGGAATGTGAGCAGGTGGGCGACTCTCGCCCCTTTCGAGTGCCGGAGGCATGAGGCAAGGGTTGTGGACCCAAGCCAGTGGCGTCGCATGACTTTCCAATTTTTTTTTTTTTTTTGGGGGGGGGGGGAAGGGTGACTTCAGGGAGGACTCCCAGAAGCTTGTGGTCGCCATCCTGGGGGAGGGTTCTAAAATTGGTAATTTGGCATTTCAATCAGTGTTCAAACGACGCAAAGCATTACACACAGTGTATTTGGTTGCATCGTGGTGGGTGTTTGCCATACTCCCACGAGGCATCAGAGTTTTCCTAGAACTCGCGCAATCCATGTCCTCATATTAGACTGGACGTAAACCTTATTTGGGCTGTTGTCCGCCGGTTGCTTAGTACTGTATTTACAACATGACGAGTCCTCTGTGTTCCTTGCCACTATCAGCAACCAGCTACGCTCTTTGCTTTGAAAACATTTAAATATAGGGACTCGTGGCGATCAAAGCAACACGTGTATATCACATACCGCACACTGTTTAAGTCTCTCCGCACCATTCTCCGAATACACAACTAGTTATGATACATTCCCCTACACAAAACGTGTGTAGGGGAGGTGAGTCGTTGTGGAAGGTGGATCGTACAATTCCTGTAGCCTACATTGACGCACCCCACAGTCACTTAGTTAAGTTCAAATTTCCTTTGAAATGGACTCACATAGTAGGGGACACCGCTACTCAGCTAATCCTGTATTTTTTTGTACACAACCCGAGTAAAATCACGCATTCCAGAGTCTGCTTTGTGACAGACCATTCAGGTAAAGTGACGCAACATATGAGTCACCTTGGATATTTGATGATGAACCACATGTGACCGACACTCCGGGGGGTCGTGTAGATTGCGTCTGCAATGACAAGTGCATAATGACAGTAGGCAATGATCGGGAGAAAAGACAATCGCGAGTCGGCGACTCGGCCTAGTTTGAAACGAAATAGATTCGGAAATCTTTCCCATCAACCTTTTCAGAGCAATTATTTCTAGTTTTTCGAGTATTCATACCTTTCAGTGATTGGTGGTGAAATTTATTTGACCTGCATCGTTTTATATCAATAGTTGCAGACTCGCGCCGCGGTTGCATGCTTCCGCCTATGGGAGCCCTTTCCGCGTTCCATACGATGAATCAACGATGCTTGCTGAAATAGGACTCGCAGATCCATTGAATACTACGCGCGTTTGTGTACATAATTGATAAAGTAACCAGCCTTGCGCACTTCAACGCTTTATCATCTTTGAGCTGCACTGGCAGACTAACCGAATCCGCCTGTAGTTTGTGTGTGTCGCACTGAACTAAACTAAACGTCATTAACTCTTACCAGCACATTCTATCCTTTTCCAGATCACTTTGCAAGGTGGATGTATTGTCTAATCAAATGGCGGAATAACGACCCCCGACTCTTTCGAAAGAAATCAAGTCTAATAATTTCCACATATACGTTTCAATGACAAGACAATGGATGACCTGGAAGTTGGGGCATGATTTTTCTTCGAATGTACGTCGTAGGAGTTTGTATTGTAACCGGTGGCCTGAAATGACTTTTGAGTATCTATAATCCTTTGGTAAATCTATCAAACAATAGGAAAAAGTACTTTTGTAACAAGCAAGTGCACTTGTAACAGGCAAAATGTAAATCGGACCGTTCGAAATATTGTGTATAAGTTTTGAATTGGAAACAAGTTTGAGAATAAACGTTAATATGCAAGATTTTCTTCTGGCACCAAATGGAGCTAGTTTTGAATAACATTCAACCAATTTTCCAAGGAAAATTCTGTTTTATGATGTTCACTGTACTACAATTTTTTGAACCTATCGGATTTTATCAGATATTTAAGAAGAAAAAAATGGAAAGTGGAAAAAATGTTTGGTTGAAAACACTGACATTTCAGTTACTCGTCTCCCCGTACTTTGGATGAAAAAGCACATATATTGTAACTGTTCAAGGCTGATGCCAAATTTGAAATAATTTCAGCCAATTAAATCTCCAAGTATCTAGAAAATTGGAGAAGCGTTTTATTTGCGATAATTCATGCTCGTTCATAGAATTCGGAGCAAGTATTAAAAACTAAAAAGATAGTACTGCACTAATATAACCCGGTATCACTCAGAGACACTGTACACAACGAATGTGTGAAATGGTATAGGTTGACAATATATCACATTACCCAAGATATCAATCCACTAGTCATTGGGCTCTATAGGCTACATTCATATCTATTCTTCAGTGAACCATACAAATGGTGCCGATCCATTGGATGTTGCAACATGTTTGACATTTTAACCCAATATCAACGACGTAGGTATTGTGACTGTTCACTGTTCGTAATATTTAGAATAATCGGCAGAATCTGGTATCTATTTATCATAGATGAGTCATCAAAATCCCGCCAGGCATAAATATATGAAAACTCGGTCATTATGTTCATCCAATTTCAGGAATAGGACTGATTTTTGTTACTCGTAGCCATTTTGCGAAATTATTAACCACTGATTGGTACAGCCATCAAGTATATAATGAAAAAGAATATCTATTCTTCAGTGAACCATACAAATGGTACCGATCCATTGAATGTTGCAACATGTTTGACATTTTAACCCAATATCAACGACGTAGGTATTGTGACTGTTCACTTGTTCGTAATATTTAGAATAATCGGCAGAATCTGGTATCTATTTATCATAGATGAGTCATCGAAATCCCGCCCGGCATAAATAAATGAGAACATGGTCATTATGTTCATCCAATTTCAGGAATAGGACTGATTTTTGTTACTCGTAGCCATTTTGCGAAATTATTAACCAACTGATTGGTACAGCCATCAAGTATATAATGAAAAAGAATATCTATTCTTCAGTGAACCATACAAATGGTACCGATCCATGAATGTTGCAACATGTTTGAAATTTTAACCCAGTATCAACGACGTAGGTATTGTGACTGTTCACTTGTTCGTAATATTTAGAATAATCGGCAGAATCTGGTATCTATTTATCATAGATGAGTCATCAAAATCCCGCCCGGCATAAATAAATGAGAACATGGTCATTATGTTCATCCAATTTCAGGAATAGGACTGATTTTTGTTACTCGTAGCCATTTTGCGAAATTATTAACCAACTGATTGGTACAGCCATCAAGTAGATAATGAAAAAGAATATATTTTTCTGAAAGACGTTCAATAATTCTAATCAATTCCACGTACCATGGCTATTCTAAGAAAAATGCGAGTTTTTATGACTGCCAAATGTGAATTCATTTGATCATTCAAATTACCAAATATCCTGGAACAAAGAATTTGTCATTAAAATGAGGATCAGGGGATATTGAGGATTTTTACTTTTTATTTTCATTTTCATGATTAACATTTCGGAGAGAAATTTATGTTTTCACCCCTCACTCCCTTGCCAAATCGGCCATTTCAATCGCCAAACATTTTGGCAATTAGAAAAAGAAGTTGGTAATTCTTGAGATTTGAGAGACGAAACTGTATCTTTAAGCCTTCTCACCTTTTCACAAGATTCGAATACTCGAATAATCTTTCCCAATAACTGTCGTTGCGGCTACCACAGTAAATGAATACACGGGGTATCGCGAAATGACGACATCTTATCTAATCCTTTGGGACGATGAGGTAAACGTGACGAATACGCATTCCGACCAACTATACCCGCCTACATACACACGCCTAGACACGCAGCTGTGGCCCCATGACACCCATATGGGTACCCTACCATGCATCCACCCCGCGCCCTGGGTGTTCCCAACCATGTACACAGCTACCCTAGCAAGTTCATATGGCCATTGACAATAATGGAACGCGTTTCCCTGCAGCACTGAAATATGACCATCGGAGAGATATTGGATCTCCTACATTAGAAAGCAACATTTAGGTCTGCATATAGGTCTTCTGCTAGGATTGCATGCGTACTCTGCTGTGACACCCATGTTTCTATTTTGCAGTATTAGGAGAATAGGAGTCCTCAATGATTTGTTGGATATGAATCACGTCCGCAGGTAAATTGAACGACTTCCGTTCATTTCCCGATTTGATCACAATGTTCACCCTGTTCACTGTCATTCTGTATTTACCTACGTGATAATAATAATTGGCGTCGTCTTAACTTTGTGTGTGTCCCATATAATTCGATAAGAAAGGTGTGTCGCTCGCCCGGTATTGCCTAAAACAATAGGAATGTTTCTCTTTTTTATCAAGGTATCAGTAGAGAGGCTTACTTAACAGTTAATAAAGTGCGTTATTGTGTTAAACGAGAGGAAATTCCCTGTTGAAACGCATGAACCTAGTTTTCTTAGCCAATTTATTTCCCTAAATTTCCTATTTGAGCGAACAATATACCCCAGTCACCCCCATTCGTTTCTAATACGCTGTTGATTGGCAAAATAAATTATGTTGCGACTCAAAACTATTGCCAACTACGATATGCTGTTCATTTAATTAGCATTCTTACAATCGACAATGAGTAACATTACTTGATAAAAACACAGTCCTATTGTCAAATTAAAAACCTATTTGTTTGGCATTTCACTACTGATGTTCGCTGCTGAAATTAGGATATAAATGACCATCAGAAAGGTTTAGGATCACATTAATTCACCGACTATTCCCAGTGTGTTCAAGTAACGTTCATAGAAATCGACATTTTCTTGCGTTTTATTTCGAATCGGTCAGCTAATATCATGAAGGCCTTTATCTGTTTCCTGGTCCTGTTCGGTGAGTGGTCTTTACATTTTTATTGTTTTCTTTTAGTTTTGTGTTGATCGACAGTGTCTTACTATACTGTGGTTGGGCTACATAAATCTTACGCATATGGCACAGTGCTTTATTGGGCATGGGGAAGATATGTTTGTTGTAAAAAAAAAAATCTGTCACAAGCTCAGCGGAGCCCGATATGATTACGAACGGGGATGTCACTTTCATGTAGATATGATTTGAAGAATAAAAGCAAAGACGATTGATACTTACGTTGCTAGCTTGGTGTTGGTATAATTGTGATTCCATGAAGTTGAAATGTGTAATCACGTCTTGCATGCACAGTGGCGTTTCTTAAGAACAATCTCGCATTCGCACTAATCGGAGGAACTTAGCAGTCCCAATTTTCTAATGAAAACACATTTGCAACTTCACCTTTTCGAAAATTGTGATTTACAGTCACTTGTACTGCAAATTGCTGTTCTTTTTCCGTCCACATAACTCAAGTCGAGTTAGTTTAAAAAAAAAATCTCCTCTTTCCCGTTTGTGATCACGACTTGTGTGCAGGCGCGTAACGTGAGATTAGTCTTGGAGGGAGGGGGAGGGGGGCTTCGAGGTCGGAACCCAAGGGCAGTGCGCCCTCATTTGACACATGCTGCTGCAATGTTTGCTATGCAACAGCTGTAAAACATCTACTGAGCTGCAAAAACTTAGTTTTTTCGTTTAAAAATTATTGATCACTTGGGGCATGAGGGGGGGGGGGGTCATACCCCCTCCCCCGTGGGTACGCCACTGCTTGTGTGCCAATTGGAACAAGTTAGTCGAGATCACGGTTAACACGAGCTTGATGAAACACACAATTAGCTGGTGAAAAAAAGAGAAAACGAAAACACACGTGTATCACAATCGTCACATTTGAAGCTACACTTGGCCTGGTAAATGTGGTGAACGTGTCTATGCATGAGATGACATTCTTAGACTTGGTTTGTATTTCTCGAGATCACTTAATTCTGATGATTGTCTATGAACTCATTCACATTAGAATTGGGGTGATAATTGCATCAGGAAAGAATAGATCAATCGACTGTCGAGGAGTCACAAAAGCTAATGTAAATTTATCCTTAATCTTAATCCATCCACATTTACTTGTAAAGTGCGTTTGAAATGTTCGAAGTAGGCAAAGGTATATACTAACAACGAGTTTTGAAGGTAACGAGTCGGGAACCAATAACTTATTCCCGTCTTCTAGCTCATTGACTGTTCATTGCATTCAATACATATGGTTGTAGTTTTGCAAGGTACGTTTAGCTACCAAGACCAATTATTGTTTCCTCCATTCGAATTTTGTATTTTATCATTCTCTATTGCGATTAGCCTATTATACGTTTTGGATTTGGATGCCCAAATCGCATTTATCATCAGGGGAATAATTTTATTGGGCCCTTTTTTACCATCGGCATCTTATCTGTCTGTCGGTCGGTCTGTCTCTCCGTCTGTCTGATTGTTTGTTCCATTTTCTCCATTTTACTGAGAACTCAGTGATTCTCAGTACTATTCTCATACAGACGTACAATTTTAACGTCCAACAGTCCAAGATCAAAGCGAAACGGACACGGCACTGCAACTAAAAAATATAACGAAAATTTCAATATCCAAGCCAGGTCTGGAAATCACGATTTTGGCTCTTATCGTTTGGGTTGGTTCCTGGGCCGCTACACTTCTTGGCCCTTTTCTTATTGTACTGAACGGAACTAGCCAATCTGTCTACCGAAGTATCACACGATAAGATTCAAATAATGTGCACCCAACTCGGATTGCGCAATAGAAAATACTGCAAAAAAATGCAATCCAAATATTCCATCGAATACTGTAACTTCTCCCTTCGCCGGCCGTTAAGTGGCTACTATATAGAAGGATGGCAGTTTCATGTAATATGGAAATGAATTGCGTGCACCCACAATAACTCACTGACTTAAATGCGGTTGTCGTCTCTCCAATGTAAAGATTGGAATACTAGCATCGTCCAGTAGTGACCGAACATGTTTAACGGGAAAACATTTCCATTTATTTGAGCCCTACCTAATAATATCCATACTATTCATTTTAATAATAATAATAGTAACGTTTGGTTGACCAATAGCGCGACTGGTCTCTGTAAACTATTATGCCCTCAAGTATTTCGTCTTTAATAATATGATACTTAAATAAAACGGAATACATTGACATCAGGTTCAATCTGTCTGTTACCTATAGGTTTGACAGCGGTAGTTCTAGCAAGGTCCTCCTCCTCCTCCTCCTCCTCCTCCTCCTCCGAGTCTGACTCTTCGGAATCGACGGAATCGGACAGCCAGGCGGTCCCAGACACCGGTGGAGAGGACGCCAGAAGGGACCGACCAGACGGCTCTGACTACAGTGCTAGCTACTCAGGATACAGCTATATATCGTCTCTCGCGAGCAGTAGCGGCGCCGCTGACGCAGCCTCGATCGTTGACAGGGAGGATGTACCCGCTGGGGTCCCCGCGGGGCTATCTTCAGAGGGTTCGTCCAGAGGTGGTCTCGTCGTCTTCCTCTGTGTAGTCGCCTTGGCTGGTATCGCCGCCTGTGTGGGCTTCTTCATCTACAAGAGAAGTAAGCCGCGGGAAAAGCGGTGACTCCTATCACTCAACCTGCCAACTATTCCGGAGACGGTTTGAACTTATTTCTCCGGATTTACTTTGTACTCCATACGCCATAAAGGAATGCTTAGGCATCCGTGATTTGCCGGCCCAATTGTTCATCTGGGTGTGGTGGGTGTGGCGGTTCACTTGATCCCCTGGCAGCCCGATTACCCACTTCACATTCAGATGGTATCATAGAAGTCCGGCGTATTACACTGTTATCACGATTCGTACAACAGACAAAACAAATATACATGGCGGCCGCAATCATTTTTTCATAATTTGAGTGTAACGTGACCATGGTCATACAAGTAGGATATATTCTGTTGTGGGTATACAGTTAAATATGTAGATTCAGTTTAGGGTGTAGGCGTAAAATCTCTGTCATTGCCTCCCTTTAGTACTATTTAAAACAATTTAAAAATCCTCCTGATTATTTTGAAATTATGATACCGTAAATGTTTTTTTTCCTCTTTTTTGTGTTTTTTTGTTATACGAATGAACCATTTATCAGTTTATTGTGGCTGATTTTTAAGTAGGCTAATAATGTTTAGGCTCAAAGACGCAATAACAATCATCTGTTAATTTTCCTGGCATTGCCCATGACTCGGTGTTGAATTTTCCTACAAGAATGATCGAATGTGTTGATGTTAAAGTAAATGTATTTTCTTTGTTACACAAATAGTTTAGAAGAATAAAGTATTTTGTAAAATATTATTTCTTCTTCTATGGTTTGTTATGGGATCATGGATAACCATGTTACACCAACGGCAGTATTTTTAATATTTTATAATCAATATGATCATGTAGATTGGCTTAATTGCACGATCACTGCAAGCAACAATAAATCATGAAAATAATAGAACATACTGCCTACTGTATATTTTATTTTATAAACAAAGTAATAATTAATAAATCGGTCATCGGCGACTTGCCAAACAAACACAAAACATACAGACACATGAGCGTGCGGTCACACACGCACACACACACGCACACACACACGCACACACATACACGTGCTCACGCACACACACATGTACGCACACGAACACTGAAACAATATGGACCTTCAACGCAGCGCCAACTGCCTATACCGTTTGTGGGGCACTTGTAGCGGCGCCAAATGCCCGTTCCCCATTCTGTGGCACTGATAGCGGCGCTCACTGTCTATTCCCCTTGTGGAGCACTGGTATCGATGCACACTGCTAATTTACACCTATGGAGCACTAATAGTGGCGCTCACTGCCTATTTACTGGAAGCGGTGCTCACTTACTGTTCACAGTTATACGGCACAGATAGCGTCCATGTACAGTTATGTGGCATGACGGTCGTTTTCATTCTAGCTTTTTTAGTTCTTACCCAAGGATTGTGCGCGAAAACCATTGCTTCATGAAGTGTTCACGAGAGCGATAAATTCATTTGAACTGACAACCAATTCAGACGGATTAAGTTAATTCAGGAACCATAATTCCATCCAAATCCGTCTTCGGGAAACCAGGAACGAGTCCTACACTGTGAGAAGTTAAAACTCGTCAGAAGTTAAAACATACGTTGACCACCCTGTATGATAGTTGTATTCTGAACGGAAACTTTGATGAGCCTATCTAAGAGAAGTGGGTTGCTGCTTCCAGAGCTGTCAGAAGAACGGTACGCAACGTCAACTACTAATGAACTAGGGATACGTACACGAAACTATACACTACAGAGGATTTACAAAACTACTGCTGGTATTTTCCTTTCTAATACTATCAAGTCAGACCGGACATACAACAAAACACCACCACGAATGCCACAGAGAAACTCTGGTCGATCATGCCTATGAAGACAACATAATCTGGAATGCGAACTTCGGCTGTGGAAAATGCCAATACTCCGGGATCAGGCGGCCTCAGAACCAGAAGCTGACACTCAACTTTGAACAGAAGCACAGAAAAATACAACTCACTACACGTGATATATTCATAGCAGATACTGTTCTCGCTCAGCCCATCGCTCAGATCGCTCAGAACTATTGTGTAACTAGCACACCTGTCCGGTGTTGTGTAAGAAATTACCGATCATTGTGTATAATCTGCACAATTTGTGTAAGTCTTCACACAACCTTACACAATGTTGTGTCATTTCTAGCACGACACCGGGATAGGTGTGCTAGTTACACAATATGAGAGTGTAGTAGTTGTTCGCCCAGCGATGGGCTGAGTGAGAACAGTATCTGCGATGAATATATCACGTGTAGTGAGTTGTATAAGTGTGTTGTGTAAATTCTACACAACATTTTCAAAAGTGTGGGAACTTTGTCCGTTGTGACTCTGGGGGTTCTCACTGTCAGGTCTGGTTCGAGAACAACCCATCAACCTGTCAACACAAAAAATTCACTAATTACCCCTACACTGAAGAACCCACACCATCAAGGTGAAGAGCATCCTTAGCAAAAACAAAAAGGCTCGCCATACTCCCTCCCAAAACACGTACCATCTATACCAGCTGGGCTCCCCTTGCCGTCACACCATCTCTAGCCGCTTGTTCGGACCAACTATCGTCCTGTCGTTCCTCGATCGCAAACCTCGGTTGGATATCGCAAATCGCGATGTTCGACCTGGTCGTCTCAAGCATGCATATCGATCTCCGAAATGAAAACTTCGAACGTCCTGAGTGTCATTCCTGAGGTTTTTGGTCTCTACTTCCTCGTTCTCTGTGATCCTATTTACGGAACGAACCAAGATTGACAAGAAAGGAATCTCAAGCCGCTGTAACAACAGGAGTATCGTAAATGGTCCTCGCAATCTGGTTATGTGTATAATGTGAGAATAGAAATCAGACCATGGGCAGACAGACTGAAGGTGGTTGATAGTTAGGGCGGGTCAGGCATTTAGTTTTAGGTAGAATGGTCTTGTGCTATAGACAAGGGGAGCATAACAATAGCGTAACCAGCGCGGTGTGTCCGTGTGCGTAGGAAATACCAGAAATGTCAAACGAGCTATGCCTTCGTCAATGATGGCTCACATGGTTTTCACTGGCAAATCTAAAATAAAATACGCTCTCCGTTTTCACTGTGGTATCGAATGTTTTGTCGGAACGTAGAAATACAAGGATGATGTGCACTAGTTTGTTTGTAGTGTTGAAGGGTGGCGAAGTGGGGGAGGGGGTAACTTTACGGCAACGTTCCTTGAGTTTGTAATATGAGGGCTCCTAATGAATTTTAAATTACCCGCTACAAATCACGTCTGCAATCAAATTCGATGGTTCCGGTTATAGGTCGTAATGAAGAAGTGTGATAGTAATTATTGGCGCCGGCAGGATTCGATTTGTTTATGCTATCTGTAGGAAAACATGCCCGTGTCTTGCCCGTTATTGTTTTAATCTATACGCGTGTTGTTATCAAATAATTCATACAATTCGTCAACAGCAAGTGTGCGTCAATGAGCTCGAAATGATAGATCATTGCCTCAAACCGTAGCACAGGATGAAACCTTACGTGAGATTATGTTTGACCCCACATGCTCAGTATTACGTCGGGTAATGTAAAGGGTAAGCAGAAACGATGTGAGTCTGGGCTTATAAAACACATAAACATTTCATATATACAAAAGTAGTATATATTAAGTCATTGTTGGCATGTGTGCTAATGGTCGAAGATGAGATGGATATGAATACTCCTAAATGGTAAGTTGGGGCTTACAGTCTAGAGAGACAACAGAAAGACTGGCCAGAAGCGTCTCTCGTTAGTAGGAGTTGTTCAATGTTAGCTGAGGCTCTCAAACAATGGAGGCAAGTATCTGTTGTTGAAATTGTTGGTGAGTTTTCACAATATTGCGCCCGGTAGGTGGTCAGTGTTTTATTCATACATGGTTATCATAATGTGCAATCAATGCAGCAGTGAATGTTAAACTAAAGAGATACAAGTTTCAGGATTCAGTCTGGAGATTATCTTTGATTCTAAACAGGGATTTGTTTCATACATTTTTCACCCTTGTAACACTTCATGAAATTTGTCCCTATCAGGTAGGAGCAGGACGGTACCCTTTCAGACTATATTGCAAGTACTGTAATGTTGTCATGACAAGACCACAGCTACAATATCAAGGATTACAGTCCGAGCCAATTAACACATATTTGAGTGTACATGGTGCATGGTTTAACCGTTACCACGATATTGGGTGATTGCATACGTCTCAGGACTTTTGTGAAGTAATATCATATTACTAAAATCAGCGGAATTTACATATAACTAATGTTATAATTTGGCAGCGGTATTGATGTTCCCTCCGGGAAATCTAGCCATGACCCAATTTGGACATTTTTCAAGTGAAATAGTTTCCGGATTATCCTCTGGTCCTCTTCGTTCCGTGGGCATAGGTAAGCCTTCCAATCTTCAAGTAACTTACATGCGAGGAGTAAATGGGCATGCAGTGGGAGCGAGACTAAGACCATTAACCCATTCAAAAACTGCATTGCTCTCTTGAATAGCATAGCTTTGGTAAATCACTGCTTACTCTTTTCTTGGACCCGTCATTCACTTAAGCTACTGTACTCATTTAAGAAGAGCATTCCGGGAGTTTTTATGGTTCGAGGTAATATAACCCGAGGCCTTAGCATGATCCTTATTTCATAGAGCATGTTTCGGCAGTGCCGCACCTCATGGCGTATTATGAGCTATGTCCGGAGCATGTGGTTTGTTTTCTCTTCTAAAAAAGCGTATACAACTCGTTTCAGTGGATCTATAGTCCTAAATGTGCATGTATAATTATTATATTTGTGTACATGCTGAAAACTTACTAATTCTTAGCATAGGAAAATATTGTCCAAGCCATCAGGTGTGTGTGTGTGTGGTGGGGGGGGGTGGTGATTGTGTGTGTGTGGGGAGGGGGGGGTGGGTGAGTGTGTGTTGGGGGGGGGAGGGGTGTAAGTGTGTGACAAAGCATCGTTAGATTCAAGTTTGACATAATATATTGGGTACAGCTTGGAAGGGGAAGAACCATATGTTTCGGGGCAGGTCCGAGGTACCCAAGGTCACAAGAATCAAATTCCGAAGAAAAAAAAAAAAACCTGTGAGCACGATATTGTGCAACGAAATGATGTGAGTGCTTCATTATTGGTATAAACATGCTATGAGTAGATGTTACCAATTGTTTTGGGGTCACGTCCGAAGTCACTGGAAGTCAACAGGCCAACTTGGCAGGTAGGTTTGCCATTGCCGAGCGTGAACATTCTTCTGTTGTTTAGGATTCCAGGTATCCCAAGGTCATACAGATGTCGGAGCATGAAATCTCGTAAACACAATAACGTATTTGTCGGTGGGAGGGTCGTTCCATTGTTTCTGAGGACAAATCCAGAATCATCTAAATCAACAGCAGTTGACATCGAGAGCAACGTTAAGTGCTGATAAAGGCGGAGTAGAGTATAGACAAAACGAGCGACTGTAATGATTTATGAGAATTAGGAGCGTAATACAAATTATAGGAACCATCCGGTTGGGCAGAACCTTTTTTTCATGAGGCATTTGACGCCAATACCGTTTTCATTACGGTTTAATTCAGACTGCTGCGGTATATGTTGATGAGCATGAAACTGGAAGTTCGGCCTCAATTTGCAAAGGATAAGGATAATAAATAAATACATAATAATAATAATACATAATAATAATAATAATAATATAATAATATAATAATAATAATAATAATAATAATAATAAGAATAAATGAATTGACAAGGTTGTGGGCAGGTATATAAGTGGTTGGTCGATTTTCATATGTAATGGTGGCAGGTACCATTAGTACTGGTACCTACTCCAAGGTTGATGGCGAGCCATTTGGATAGCAGATTGCTCGCAGTCTAGCCGGGTTTTTTTTTTTACTATGGATTCGATGAATAAACTGGATATAAGCGTTTTCATCTATCACCCCTTCTGCGGGAGCGTTCATCCGAACTCGTAGGTGCTAACCACGGGGATCCCCCTCTACCCCCACTTCAGGAGTTCCGACTCCTCGGCATCAGATTGACCAAGCAGGTACCGAGAGGGTGAGGCGAGCTTATTCCCGGTAGCCTCATATCGTCTCTCAGAGTAGCGGCCGCGGACATTGCAAGCTCTCAGTGGTTTAAATATATATCATTCCCTCTTAGCAGCAGCCGCGCCGGAGAGATGCCACAGCCTCCACTAGGAGAGGGATGCCCGACGGGAAGGTGGACCCCGGCCCCGGAGTGGTTATTAGGTAGGGCGGGTGGTACCCACTTCAGCCTATAGTTCAAGGTACTGTAACCTTAATGACAGACCACAGCTACAAGATATTTGCGATGATGATGAGCCACATATATTGGAGGATCTGAATTATACTTTCACATGAATAAGTGGATGTGAGGGGAACGCGTGCCGTATTTGTGGGCAATTCTTTGATTAGATGTTAAAAATAAAGATGTATAAAATTAAAATGTCTATACATTAAAAAAAAAGGAGTCTGTCATACGTCAAATTTACCAACCGATTCATTAGAAAGTCCCTAACTTTTATCAGTTTTGCCACTGATATAATTTATTGTTTTTCCACACAAGATTTTTATGCTGAAATACAAACGTAGTTGTGATGCGTGCATGGTTTAACACGTTGTGCGGGGTTATCGGGTGATTTTCACTAAGTTCAGTATTTTTGTGTAATATAACTAAATCCGAAGCGGGAATTTACATATAAACTAATGTTATTAATTTGGCAGCGTATCGATGCTTCACTTCGGAATCTTAGCTATTACCCATTTGGACCCAATTCAAGTTATGAAATATTCTCAGGATTTATCCTATTTCCTCTTCGTCCCGTGGGAATAGGTAAGCCTTCCAATCTTCAAGTCACTTACCCATGCGAGGAACTCGATAGGCATGCAGTGGGGAGTAGACTAAGGGAACCATTCAATCCATGCAAACTGCATTGCTCTCTTGAATAGCATAGGTTTGGTAAATAAATTACCTCGTTGTCATTAAGTTTTAATACAAACCGCTGATGTATATGTTGATGAGATGCAACTGGAAGCTCGGCTTCAATTTGCAATTGGTATAATAATATAATAATAAAATAAATATAATAATACTTTTTTTCGCTCCCGTTATTGCTTAATCGATTTCGGGTGCATTTATACAGTGATTTCTTTATGCATGCTTACTATAACTACTAATGATACAGAGTATACCAGATAACAATTCAATCGGAATTCACAAGGAAAAGCCGACAGTGTTGATATAAATAAGTATCTCAATTCTGGGAAATATCACTAACAACAGGAAAAGACTGTTCCAATCTTGTCTACATTTCCCTTCTTTTTGTATCTGCCCTTCACGGTAACGTTCAACTTTAATCGCATACTTAAACTTGTGACAAAACTCATTCTCATGTCTTCATCTCTTTTCTTTTGAAGTTAAAAATATAAATTTCATGGTGGCAGAATAAGAAATTGTAATACGTGATAAACTGACTTATAACAGAAGAAAAAAATCTTCGTCTCTTGAAAAAAAACTTGTTCATTCACACGATGTTCTTCAACATCTAAAATAACGAGGCAGTAAATTCAACCCCATAACGATGTTCCAGCTTTCCGTTTCCTCCTGCTTCCATATTACAAAAATGCACTTAAAAATTTTTCCCCATTAAAAAAAGAAGTCTGTCGGTAGGAAGTATTCTATGAATGAAACGAAATTGAAAGTATTGGAGTCTAGCTTCACACAACGGATGTCAAGGCATACGGTATAATCGATTCCAGTCTTCACTGGCAATATCAAAACATTCAAACATCTTATGAAATAGACGTTGGTTTGCTCAGCAACAAGTAATAATAGTTTCTTATCACCACTGTGACAGTCAGAAGACAGTACAAACTTATTTAGCAATGTTTCATTTCTATTTTGATCCACATACACTCCAGGAAGAGAATCTCTCCATCTCAAAGTACTGTGATCATGCCCCAATATAGTGACTGTAAATTCCCACTTCGAAAATTTCCTGAAGGCCCCCATACGTAAGAGGGATCCCATCCCTTGTCAAAAAGATCTCTAACATATAAAACTTTCTATAAAAAGCTTCTTCTATAAAACATATCGTGATTTAGCTAATGTGAGAATTATTCCAAAAATCTGAGAGCCAAAAAGCTGTCTCAGGATAGCTGTAGGCAATTGAGCACACTGCCGAGCACCTTTCTAACGAAACGTGCGAATATTCCTTGTCATACGCCTTACAGTTACAAGAAAAAAGCAACTTCCCCCCATCTTCTTCAGACTCATATCGAAAAATTCCACCACGGACCAGAAAGTCGTTGTAAGAGCGGAGATCCAAGTGCACTTGAGACTATTACTAAAACTATTAATATGTTATATTTTAATCCACCCGCCTCATAGAGTAATTAGCAGAACGTTTGATCTTGTCAGGATTCCCCGACCAAATAAAATCGAAGATGATAGTCTCTAAATCCTTTCCAAATGTACTGGGGATTGGGCATACAAGAAAAAGATAAACTAATTGTGAGAGGCAAAAGCTTGACAATTGTATTGCGCCCCAGAGGAGTGATGTCCTGGAATGACCCAGAGATTTCACACTATCTTCAAGCGAGACAATTTCGGCTGATAGTTGAATTCGGAAGAAGATCATCCCCCTTATGTGTAAACGGGATCCCCACATGGTGACAGAACTAATGTAACTGTGATGTCAAAATCGGATAAAAGCCTGCCTATTAAGAATGAATGGTCCGAAGTGGAAAAAGATGTGACTTGGAAAACTTAAATCTTTAAGCCCATAAGAAAGCCTTATTAAAGTTATCCAAAAGCAAAAAGATCGATGAAGCTTCGCTTACTACCATCAGAAAAAGTTTAGTGTCGGCCGCATTTGGGGGCAAAATACGCGTCTCAGTACCCTTGATAGTAATCCCTCTGATATGGGGGGGGGGCTGTTCACTTTCAAAAGAAAGCACTTCAGCACAGAGTATAAAAAGATATGGACCGAGAGGGCACCTTGTCTGACGCCTCCTTTCAATAGGAAAGAACCAGTAGAAAGACCATTGTTGCAGACACAAGCATGCGCTTTTGTGGTAGAAAAGTGAAAATCCATCCTAGTAAAAATTTTCACCACAGTTAAACAAACCGAAGGGACTGATGAATAAAATTCCAAGTCTAAGCTAAATCAAAATCTTTCTCAACATCATCATGAAAAGAAGTCCAGGTACGTTTCTGTGCTTGAGAGAATTCATCAGATCTAAACATATCTAATTTTTTCCCCAATAACTTTACCTTATAAAAAGCCCTGTCTTGTGGGTTTACCACACCAATTTCTATGACGTACTGACTTTAACCGAGTTGCAATTGCTTTCGCACCAATTTTGTAATCGTGTATTTACAACATATGGGGCGATAGTTTGGAAATGTGTGTTCTATCTTTCCCAGCCTTAGGGATAAGAGTAATACTGCACGGGACTGTTCAGAAGATATATCCCCAAAATTGTTAAAATCATAATTTAAAGAGTCCCCACCACTAATAGTCCCATGAAAGGCCAGAAATGTTTTATAAAGCTCGCAGTAAAATCCATCAGTTCCGGGAGCTTTGTCGTTTCTCTTCATTCAGAACTTCAGATGTCAGAGTCGAACAGTCGATTAATGTTTTAGTTCTCTCTTCCCAGGATAGGGAGTCCGCCACGTAGATTTGGCGGATGATCCAGGCCCTGGAAAACGACCCGGAATAAGTATAGTTCGCCTTAATAAAGAGTAAATAAAATTCACTAATTTCTGAAAGGATGGCTGTATTGTCCTCCAGGCTGGTGCCATTAGAGTTCACTAGGCCTGAAATTTTATTGTTTTCTTTAATTACTGTTTTTCAAATTCACGAAATACTTGTGTTCTTTTCCCCCTCTTCGACCCATCGCGCCCTGGAGCTGATGAATAGTTCCCTTGTAATTTATCTTCATAATATGACTGATTCAGCCTGAGCAGCTCCAGGTGCTCGCACATCACCCGATTCATTCTGCAAGAGCTGTTTGTTCGAGAGTAGAAATCTTGTATACCAGCGCTTCCTCTGAGAGCGTCGTCTCTCCCGCGCCCGTTCTTAAATACTGAATGGGTCGCCTGCAGGATTTGAATTTCAAAAATCCCAATCGTAAATGGGTTTGAAGAACGGGGTGTTAACTCGTCCGATCGGATAATGCCCTCAATAATCTTGTGAAGATAGTGTCATATAAAGCGAATTATTGATTTCCAAAAACTCGGGCCCTTTTCCAGGACGTAACAGTTACGTCAATATATACAGCGGTGGTCCGATTGAAATGGCTGGTGAAATAAACGAACTCCAATACAGTTAATGCTGAATTTTAACGCGATACAAAGGAAAAAGTCAATCCCGAACAATGAATCCCCGAGTATTGTTCGAACTCCAAGTGTATTGTTTATGAAAAGGATTCTTTTCCTCTTCCAAATGTCGCAAGATTATGCATGTTCATTAATGTGAGACATTCATTTCTCGCCTTGAAGTTCGTCTTTCGTAGTCCCACCCACCTTGTCTAGATCCAGATAAAGACGAAATTAAATCCCCAGCAATACAAATGTTATACCGCCGTAAATGGTTATTTGGTTGGAAAAGCCATTATAAAACCGACTGTGGTCATAAAAATTTTTTTTCTGTCCATAAACCCAATCACATGAATATTCATTCGCAGTATTTCAGTCCACAAGAACTAATATCACCGTAGGCTCACTGGAATGTCTAATATGGCCACATGAAACGGGATTAAATAATAAACATACTCCTCGACTTGACGTTAATCCATGGAAAATATGATTTGTCCTCCCCACTTATTGCGCCAGTATTTCTCATCACTCAAACGCTTTGTGTTTTCCTGAAGTAATTAATATCCGATCGCCGATTATGAATAATCTAAATAACGTCTAGTCTACGCTTCTGCGATTGTCTAAGTCCGCTTGCAATTGTATGACAGGAATTTAAGAATGCTCATTTGATCTCCGGTGTTCTGGTCCGATGCGCATTACAGTATATATTATAATAGTCCCATAATGATTGATGAAAGAGTCCGTCACATGTAAAAAACAAATGTCATTTGGCGAATAAGACAATAAAGGAGTAACAAAAAGAGGCAGTTTAATCAAACGGATAAGAGGATCCACTTACTTACACAGGTGGAATAATCCATTTGGAAAAGTCCAACCCAATAAGCGTGCTGAAGAACACGCGAACGATAAGCGCGGCGCGGCGTGGTAATAATTCAATGCATCAAGTTTTGTTAATAATCCAAATAATTTGCGTAATTGCGGTTCTGGTATAAAGGCTGATCCTGTCCTCAGGTAACAAAAAGACTGTTCCTAAACGCGAGGTGAGTCAACATGGATCATTTCCCACGAAATGTTCATGGAATAGCGAAAATTGCTGAAAACACTTGTAGTAATAATCACCAACTGCACAACCAGAGATTGAATGCCTCCAAATAAAACTGTGTTCCCAATATTGAAAGACATCAGGCAAGTCAGGTAAACAACGGAGGCTTGTTCCTTCGCTACGTATGATTTCCCGTCAATTCACTGCCATTTCCTCCGGAAAATCGAGTCTGACGGCCTTGCTGTCGTAGCTCGGATGCCTTCTTCGACCATTTCCTTTTCTCGAAGAGATCCGTTTTCGTGAGGTCTCCGGAATATGGAAGATTGCGCGCTGTAAAGGGCTCCCGCGTGTGCCGCATGATGGCGATCTTGTCCCTCCCCCCCCCGTAAAATGCCAACTTGACGAGATATGCCTGTCTCTGTTGGGGACGATCCGTCCGCTCGGTGCGCCTCGTCTCGATCTTACAATCAGCCACTCCTGCTTTAGCAGGCGTCTCCTGGCTAAATCCAAGCAGTCTCATTTGTGTTCCGTCTTTATTCCAACGATTCAATATTGGTTTTTCTTTTTTTTTTCCTTGAAAACCGTTCCTGTTGTTTATGTCTTCGGTATGTTTTATCTCGTGCCGCCTCGAGGATGGCCACCCTGGTTTGCAACGTGTCATATTTTCGTCTCAACTCGGAGTTTTCTGTCTTCATTTTTGATTTCTATTCCTTTCGAATGTTTATCCACAGCTTTTTTGAAAGTCATTGCGAATTTTCTTCAGCTCAGCAAGATTCGTTCAATACGCCGAATCCATGGTTTGCGGCATTGACTGAAGTCGCCTCTTCGGCATCACTGGTCCCCTCGGAATGGGTACAGTACTGGATGTCCCCGTTAGGCTGCTAAGCTATGCTCCGTGGGAATTTTCAGCTGAGTATCACAACGTATACCTTTTTTCTTGCTGTGATCCTTTGGAGGCCTTCCTCTCGGTTGTCTTTCTTTAAATAATAATAATAATAATAATATAATAATAATCAAATAAAATAATATAATAATATATAATAATAATATCATTATTTACTTATTATTAAACTATATTATTATTATTATTATTATTTATTATATTATTATTATTATTATTATCGTATTAATATTATTAGTATTATTATATTATTCTTATAATAATAAAAATAAAAATATAAAATAAGGAGAAATGTTGTGTTGCAGTTCTCAGGTTGGTGATCGATTTTCATATGTAATGTAGCATCTACCATTCGTACTGGTACCTACTCCCAGGTTTGATGGCGACGTCATTTGGATAGCATATTGCTCGCAGTCTAGCCGGGTTTTTTTTTATATGGATTCGATGAATAAACTGGAAGGAACGTTTCACTGTCATCTGCAGAAGCGTCCTCCCGAACTCTCGGTGCTAACCACGGAGGAGCCCCTCTTCCCCCACTTCAGATTCCGACTCCTGGCATCATATTACCAGAAGTCTCCGACGATGGTGATGCGAGCTATCGTTTGCCTCATATCGTCTCTCGTAGTAGCAGCGCCGCGATATGCAAGCTCTTCCCGTGTTAACTATTATATCATCTCGTTAGCAGGCAGCGGCGCCGGAGCTGCCACAGCCTCCACTAGAGAGGGATATGCCGAACGGGAAGGTTGACCCCCGGCCCCGAGTGTTTATAGGTAGGAGCGGCGGGGCTGGTACCCATTCAGAGCCGATAGTTCAAGGTACTGTACCCTTAATGCCACGACCACAGCTACAAGATATTTGCCGATTATGAATCGAGCCACTATTTGGAGTGATCTAAAATCTAACTCCACCGAATAGTGGATGTTGAGACGCCGTGCCTTTGTGGCCATTTCTTTGATTAGATGTATAAATGAGATTTATAAAATAAAATGTCCATAGACAATAAATGTGTGTCTCGTCATGTCAAATTTACCAACCGATTTCATAGAGCTCCCTAACTTTTATCAGTTGTCCCACTGATATAATTTATTGTTTTTTCAAACAACATTTTTCATCTAAATACGCACCGTAGTTAGTGATGTGTGGTTCAACACGTGTGCTGGGCATCGGGGATTTACTACGTTTCAGTGTTTGTGGATTAAGATTACACATCTAAGCGGAATTTACATATAACATGTTTATAATTGGCAAGCGTAGCGATTTCTCACTTCGAAATCTTAGCTATTACCCATTTGGACCATTCAAGTTTCAAGTGAAATATTCTCCGGATTATCCTATTTGTTCTCTCGTCCCGTGGGAATAGTAAGCCTCCAATCTTTCAAGTCACTTTTACCCTGGCTAGGAGCTAAATAGGCATGCAGTGGAGCTAACACAAGACCATTTAACCATTCAAACTGCATTGCTCTTCTTGAAATAAAGCATAGCTTTGGTAAATAATATCAGTTGTCCTTACGTTTTAATCCAACCTCTGATGTAGATGTTTGCTGAGATCAACTGGAAGCTCGCATCAATTTGCAATTGTAATAAAATAATATAATAATAATAATAAGTAATAATAATAATAATACTAATAATAATAATAATATAATAATAATATAATAATAATAATATTTTATATTATTATTCTTATTATTATTATTATTATTATTATTATTATATTATTATTATTATTATTTTATTAAAGCAAAATTGAAGCCGCGCATCTAGTGCATCTCATCAACTATACATCAGCGGTTTGATTAAACCGTAATGACAACGGGTATTTATTTAACCAAACTAACCTATGCCTATTCAAGAAGCAATGCATTTTGACTGGTTAAATGGTCTCAGTCTAGCTCCCACTGCATGCCTATGTAGTCCTCGCATGGGTAAATGTGACTTGAAGATTGGAAGGCTTACCTATGCCCACGGAACGAAAGGCCCAATAGGATAATCCGAGAAATTTCGCTTGAAACTTGAATGTCCCAAATGGGAATAGTAAGATTCCGAAGTGAGCATCGATACGCTGCCAAATAATCCCATTAGTTTATGTGATGTCCGCTATATTTAGTGATATTACTCCACAAAAACCCTGAACTTAGTAAAATCCCCTATACCCGCACCTGTTAAACCATGCACGCATCAACAACGACTGTTGTGTATTTCAGCATAAAAATCTTGTGTGAAAAAACATAAATTAAGCAGTGCAACTGAAAAGTAGGGAGCTCTATGAAAGAGTTTGGTAAATTTTGACGTATGACGAACTCACATTTATTGTATAGACATTTTATTTTATCATCTATTTTTGATAATCTAATAAAGAATTGCCCACAAAGGCACGCGTCTCACATCCACTTATTCATGTGAAAGTAGAATTAGATCCCTCCCATATATGTGGCTCGATCATAATCTCAAAGATCTTGTAGCTGGGGGTCCGTGTCATTAAGGTTGCCAGCACCTTGACTATAGGCTAAGGGTACCAGCCCCACTCTCAACTACCTAATAACCACCAGGGGCCGGGTCCCCTTCCCGTCGGCATCCTCCTCTCTAGTGGAGGCTGTAGCATCGTGCGGCGCGGCTGCTGCTAACGATGGATGATATATAGTTAACACTGGAAGAGCTTGCAATGTCGGCGGCCCTGCTACTCCTGAGAGACGATATGAGCTACCGATACTCGCATCACCCTCGTCGGAGACTGCCTGGTCATCTGATGCCGAGGAGTCGGAATCTGAAGTGGGGGGACGAGGGGTCCTCCGTGGAATATCACTGAGAGTTCTGGTGACGCTTCTGCAGATGACAGATGAAAACGCTTTATGCAGTTTATTCATCGAATCCCTATTAAAAAAAACCGGCCTAACTGCGACAATATCTATCCAAATGCCGTCGCCATCAACCTTGGAGTAGGTATCCCCCCCCGTTCTAATGGGAGATGCTACCATTACATATGAAAATCGATCACAAACTGAATATACCTGCCCACAACCTTTCATCATTATTTAATTATTTTTAATTTTTAATATTATCATTATTATAATAAAATATTATATTATTATTATTATTATTATTATGATTATTATCTTATTTATTAATTATTATTATTAATTATTATTAGTATTATTATATTCTTAGTATCATCTTAATATAATAATAAGTAATAAAATAAAATAATATAATAATAATAATAATAATAATAATAATAATAATAATATAATAATAATAATAATAATAATAATAAAATAATAAAATAATAATAGACTCATATTTATTATAATATGAACTAATCGGAAAATTAAATATTATAATAATGATGAAAGGTTGTGTGCAGGTATATATTCAGGTTGTGATCGATTTTCATATGTATGGTAAGCATCTACCATTAGAACTGGTACCTACTCCAAGGTTGATGGAGACGCCATTTGGATAGCAGATTGCTGCTCTCGCAGTCTAGCCGGGTTTTTGTTAAATATGGATTCGATGAATAAACTGGAATAAAGCGTTTTCATCTGTCATCTGCAGAGGCGTCATCGCACTCTCCGGTGCTAACCACGGAGGATCCCCTCTTCCCCCACTTCAGATTCCCGACTCCTCGGCATCGATGACGCAGGCAGTCCTCCGACGAGGTGATGCGAGCTATTCGTTTAGCCTCATATCGTCTCTCAGGAGTAGCAGCGCCGCCGACATTGCAAGCCCTTCAGTGTTTAACTATATATCTCCCTCGTTCGGCAGCAAGCGGCGGCTAAGCACAGCTGCTGCCGGAGATGCCACAGCCTCCACTAGAGAGGGGATGCCCCGACGGGAAGTGGACCCGCGCCCCCGTGTGGTTCTTAGGTAGGAGCGGGTGCTGGTACCACATTCAGCCCTATAGTTTCAGGGTACTTTAACCTTAATGAGCACGACCACGAGCCTACATATCTTTGCGTTATGATCGGAGCCACATATATTGGAGTGATCTATTCTACTTTCACATGAATAGTGGATGTAAGACGCGTGCCTTCGTGGGCAATTTTTGATTAGATGGTATAATACAGATGTCTAAAAATAAAATGTCTGTACAATAAATGTTTGTCTCCGTCATACGTCAAATTTTACCAACCTATTTCATAGTACTCCCTAACTTTTAATCAGTTTGCCACTGGATATAATGTTATTGTTTTTTCACACAAGATTTTTAGCTGAATACACAGCAGTAGTTTGTGATGCGTGCATGATTTAACACGTGTGCTGGGTAATCCGGGTATTTTACTAAAGTTTTCAGTAATTTTTGTGGAGTAATATTACTAAATCTAAGGAATTACATATAACTAATGTTTTATAATTGGGGGCAGCGTATCGATGCTCACTTCGGATCTTAGCTATTACCCTTTGGAACTCATTCATTTCAAGTTAAGTGAATATTCTCCGGATTAAGCCTAGTTGTCCTCTTCGTCCCGTGGAATAGGTCGCCGTTCAATCTTCAAGTGCACGTTACCCATGCGAGGACCTAGATAGGCATGCAGTTGGGAGCTACACTAAGACCTTTAACCATTCAAACTGCATTGCTCTCTTGAATAGCATAGCTTTGGTAAATAAATATCCGTTGTCATTACGTTTAATCAAACCGGGCTGATGTATATGTTATGAGATGCACCTGGAAGCTCGGCAGTCATTTTTGCAATAATAATAATATAATATTATTCTTATTATTATTCATTATTATTGATATTAATTATATTTTATTTTATTTTATTATTATTATTATTATTATTCTTATTATTATTATCTAATAAAATAATAATCATAATAAGAATAATAATAATAATAAGAATAATAATACTAATACTAATAATATTTATTATACTAATGATAATAATAAAAATTAAAATAATATCAATGATGATGAAGGTTGTGTTGCAGGTATTCAGGTTGTGATCGTTTTTCATATGTAATGGTAGCATCTACCATTAGAACCTGGTACCTACTCCAAGGTTGATGACGAACGCCATTTGGATCGCATATTGCTCGCAGTCTAGCAGGGTTTTTTTTTAATATGGATTCGATGAATAAACCTGAATAAAGCGTTTTCATCTGTCATCTGCAGACGTCATCCGAACTCTCAGTGCTAACCACGGGGTCCGCCCTCTTCCTCCCACTGTCAGATTCCGACTCCCTCGGCATCAGATGACCAGGCATCTCCGACGAGAGTGATGCGAGCTATTCGGTTAGCCTCATAAATCTTCTCTCCGGAGTAGCAGGAGGGCCCGCCGACATTGCAAGCTCTTCCATTGTGTAACTATATATCATCCCTCGTTAGGCATCAGCCGCGCGGAAGATGCTACAGTCCTTCACTTATAGAGGAGATGCCCGACGGAAGTGACCCCGTCCCCGAGTGGTTATTCGGTATGAGCGGGTCTGGTACCCTTAGTCACCTATAGTTCAAGGGTACTGTTAACCTTAATACACGACCACAGCTATCAAGATATTTGCGATAGATCGAGCCCACATATCTTGGAGTGATCTAATAGATTCTCACTTTCCCATGAATAATTGGATGTGAGACGCGTGCCTTCGTGGGCAATTCTTTGATTAGATGTATAAAATAAAGATTATAAAATTCACAAATGTCTGTACATAAAATGTGTGTCTCTCATACGTCAAATTTACCACCGATTTCATAGACTCCCTAACTTTTATCAGTTGCCACTGATATATTTATTGGTTTTTTCACACACACAGATTTTGATGCTGAAATACACAACAGTAGTTTTGTGTGATGCGGCATGGTTAACGACCCGGGTTTTGTGCTGGGTAATCGGGTGATTTTAACTAAGTTCAGTATTTTTGTGGAGTAAATACTAATCTAAGCGGATTTCCATATAACATTTATAATTTGGCATCGTATCGAGCGCACTTCGGATCTTATCTATTACCCCTTTGGACCATTCAGTTTCAAGTGAATATTCTCCGGATTATCCTGTTGTCCTGTTTCGTCCCGTGGGAATAGGTAAGCCTTCCAATCTTCAAGTCACTTTACCCATGCGAGGAACTAGATGGCATGCAGTGGGAGCTACACTAAGACCATTACCATTCAAATCAAACTGCATTGCTCTCTTGTCATAGCATAGCTTTGTAAATAACTATCCGTTGTCATTACGTTTAACATCAACCGCTGATGTTCTATGTGATGATATTCAACTGGAGCTCGGCAATCAATTGCAAAGAATAATAATAATATACTAATAATTATTAGTATTATTATTATTATTATTATTATTATTATTATTATTATTATTACTTAATTATTATATATTATTAATTAAATATAATATAATAATAATAATAATAATAAAAATAATGATGATATAATATAATAATAATAATAATATAATATAGATATAATAATACATATAAATAAAAATATTAATAATAATAATAAGAATAATGATATATAATAAGAAAATAAGAAGAAGAAGAAGAAGAAGAAGAAGAATAATAGAAATAATATAATAACAATCATCTTTATTATAATAATGATAATAAATAAAATTCAATCATATAATAATGATGAAAGTGTGTGTGCAGGTATATCAGGTTGTTATCGATTTTTCCTATGTTTGGTAGTCCATCTACCATTAGAACTGGGTACCTACTCCAAGGTTGATGGCGGACGCCATTTGATACATATTGCTCGCATTCTAGCCGGTTTTTTTTTTATTGGATTTCGATGGATTAAACTGGAATAAAGCGTTTTCATCTGTCATCTGCAGGAGCGGTCATCCTAACTCTCAGGTGCTAACACGGATGATCCCCCCCCCTCTCCCCACTTCGATTGTCCGACCCCTCTGCAATCAGATGAACCCGGCGTCTCCGACGAATTGATGCGAGCTATGTCGGTTAGCCTCATCCGTCTCTCACAGGATTAGCAGGGCCCGCCGACAACAAATGCAACTCTTCCAGTGTTAACTATATATCATCCCTGTTCGGCACAGCCGCGCTGAAGATGCTACAGTCTTCACTAGAGAGGAGATGCCCGACGGGAAGGTGGACCCCGGCCCCGATTGGTTTTTAGGTAGGGCGGGGGCTGGTAACCCCCTTCCCGCCTATAGTTTCAGGTACGTAACCTTAATGACAACGACCCCACAGCTCAAGATATTGCGATTATATCGAGCCACAATATATTGGAGTTATCTAATTCTACTTTCACAGAATAAGTGTATTGTGAGACGCGTGCCTTCGTGGGCAATTTCTTTGATAGATGTATAAAATAAAGATGTATAAAATAAATTTCCGTACAATCAATGTGTGGTCTCGTCATACGTCAATTTAACCAACCGATTTTCATAGAGCTTCCTAACTTTTATTCAGTGCCACATATATATTTAAATTGTTTTTTCACACAAGATTTTATGCTGAAATACACAACAGTAGTTGTGATGCCGTGCAGGGTTTAACCGTGTGCTGGTATCGGGTGATTTTTCTACGTTTCATCAGTATTTTTGTGGAGTAATCTTACTAACTCTAATCGTAAATTTACATATAACTAATGTTATAATTTGGCAGCGTATCGATGCTCACTTCGGAATCTTAGCTATTACCCATTTGGACCATTCAAGTTTCAAGTGAAATATTATCGGATAGCCTAGTTGTCCTCTAGTCCCGTGGAATAGTAAGGCCTTTCAATCTTCAAGTCACTTTACCATTGCGAGGAACTAGATAGGCCATGCAGTGGGAGTAACACTAAGAAATTTAACATTCACAAACTGCAGTGCTCCTTGAAATACGGCATATGCTTTGGTAAATAAATAGCCGTTTGTCATTACGTTTTACTCAAACCGTGATGTATATGTTGTGAGATGCAAATGGAAGCGCGGCATCAATTGGCAATAATAATAATTATTATTATTATTATTATATTATTATTATAATAATAATAATAATAATAATAATATAATAATAATAATAATAATAATAAATCATAATACTAATGAATATAATAATAATTAATAAATAATACTAATTAATAATAATAATAATCATAACAATAATATTTATTATAATAATGATCATAATTAAAAAAATTAAATAATATTATAATAATGATGAAAGGTTTGTGTGAGGTATTATCAGGTTGCTGTGATCGATTTTCATATGTAATGGTAGCATCTACCATTAGAACTGGTGACCTACCAAGGTGATGGCTACGCCATTGGGATAGCATAGTGCTCGCAGTCTAGCAGGGTTTTTTAATATGGATTCGATGAATAAACTGGAATAAAGCGTTTTCATTGTCATATGCAGGCGCGTCATCCGAACTATAAGGTGATAACCACGGAGGATCCCCTCTTCCCCCCACTTCAGATTCCGACTATCCGGCATCCAGATGACACCAGGCAGTAGTCTCCGACGAGAGTGATGCGAGCATTCGGTTAGCCTCATATCGTCTCTCAGGAGTAGCAGGGCCGCCGACATTGCAAGCTATTCCAGTGTTAACTATATATCATCCCTCGTTAGCAGCAGCCGCGTGAAGATGTACAGTCTTTCACTAGAAGAGGAGAGTGCCGACGGGAAGGTGTACCCCGGCCCTGAGTGGTTGCCCTTCGAAGAGTGGAAGAGAAGTGTTCTCATGGCCGTAATCTGGGGTGCATTGGCTGGTTCGCCGCTGGGTCGGCTTCTAATTCTACAATAGGAAATAGGCTGAAGGAAACCATATTACTTAATAACCCGACGAATTCATGGAGATGTTCCCATTGACGTGCCACCATACGTCGTAGGTTAGATTGTTTGAATTCTTGAAATATATATAATTGATCGTTTCAAAGGATATGCCTTAGTAATTAATTGGTGTTGGCTTAGCTGGTTGTGAATCTGCATCGTGCGATCTGCGCAGTTGATCGCCCTACCAATAAGATGTTATGATGTAACAACACTTCAAACCCTGTTGTTGGTCTGTATCCTCACAGACGTGTATCAGGCCTATGCTTGGATGTCATTGTAGCCAGGCACCAGGTCGATAATTAATCTTGAATAACTCCTTGGTTTGATTATAGTTGTCACTGTGGAGAATGTGGGATAATGAAAACCTTCGCGACTATGTAACGGACATCTGCACTAAATAAACCTTACACGCCTTGATACTTCCACATACATGGTTGCGCTTGTATGAGATTTGAGCGTTATCTGACCAAGGCCTGTATCCAATATGCACTTTGCAGTGAGGCCTGGTTCCAGTTTTGAGGCGTCATCGGAAGTGGAATATCGCCTGTCTCTACTATCATCATCTATGAACCCTTACAATCAATTCCCTTTTACAGACTTTTATTTGTTCAATGTGAGGATAATGTTCAGATTTGATTGGAAAACAAAGAATATTTGCTGATACGATGTGCAAGTTATGTTGCAAGGATGGAATGCTTTACAGTTTTGCTTATATACAGACGCAAACTTCAACGGCCTTCAACTCCGTGACAGAAATCGTATGAACACCGGGTTCGAACTTATCTTTTATATCAACTTATTTATACTTGTTCCTGCGTCGTCCTTTAAGGTTATCAAATTCGTCGTACCTCTAGTCGTTTTTAACTGAGAAATGATCAACTGCATAGCGCCTTTCAATTAAGTTAGCCCCTGCATGAACTGAAATGTGTCCTGGAAGGCTCCCCATATTAGTTGTTTCATAAGAGACGTTCCTGCGTTTTACAAAGTACCTCACAGATCCCAATTAGCTTCTCGGTAAGTATGACATCGAATGAGAGCAGCTTGCCCCAGCTCACAATCGTTCCATCCAAAGTTTATTTAGCACCGTGTATCCCCGACTCGACCTAAAGAGCGACTTGATGGGAGGAGCATAATGTCATGATCTTTTATATTTCAAGCGGCACTGGCGTGTTAATGTTTTTTTTACACAACTGGCAGATGTTGCTTTGATATGTTATATCGAGTGAAATGGACAACTATACGAACCGAATCTATTTTGCGTGCGGTACACTGGAACGACGTGTTCCGTGTTCCGTGGTTCCGGCCGCGCACGGCAGCTGACACGACTTTTATGTCAGGAAACGACAGGTAAATCCCCGACTCGATTCTTGACGTTTGCATTACTGCTGTGTTTGTACTGTGTCTCATCGGGACTCAAGTCAGTGTCATAGGTCACGCATTCCCTTCTCGATCCGCATGTTGCCATTGGCGTGTATAAGATGCAATATACTCACAATAACTGGTTCCCAAGAACATATTGTTATTAAGTGCGTGACAGCGTATTTTTTTCAATGTTGTGTTGTCGTGGCTTCATTGAGCCATTGGTGTTAGCTCTACAGTGTGTGTTCTCGGTGTAATAATAGAAAGGTAACCCAAAACCACTTTGAGTTCAGGCAAACCATGCATGCCTTGTGGCGTCAAACACCAGCTTGGCATAAATTGAACAGACATGTCACAACTCTATTACTTGGTATATAAGTATGGGATCGAGATTAGTTGGCAAAGGGACTTCTCGGTTATCTTGAAGTGCGTGGGTGAGGAGGGGGGGGGGGGGGGGTACGTCTGGAAGAGAGGGGCGAAGAAATTGTGAATCTAGTTTACTTCATACAACTATACAGCCAGACGGAGATACCATGACTTGTATAGTGTACTCGCGTTTGACATGCATATAATTATAATCGGTAGTGAAATGGCTCATAAGCGAGATCCTCGGCGACGTATTATCATTTACTTCTTAACCAAAGAGCACCTGGGGCAAAGCACATTACATGCTCTCTCATGTTGCAAGGGTTGCGAACGTGTCTCCACATTATTTCGCTCAAAAGAGTTTTTATTTTCTATTGCCTCGATCCGTTATTTTACAGTTTTCCTTGTTAGACTTCGAATCGAAATTATTAGTATTAAATTGGATGGGAAAAAAAAAACAAAAACCGACAAGAGTGAAGGCAATTAACAGTACAGTGCTTGATTGACTTTCTATTTTTATTTGTTCTCCGTGCTGAATCACCAGGCTGGGGAGCCGAACTATAGTTAAACCCAGTAAATGCACAGACTACTTGTAGGTACTGCATAATTTGTCAGACAAGTTCTTTACTTTAGCACCGAAACAACGCGATGGGCAAGTTCTGTCACGTGACAACAGTGCGCAGGAAGGGCCGTTAAACATGCACTCAAATATCGATAAAACAACTTGCTACTAAAGGGCACCACGCGGACTCGAACCGACAGCCACCGTATGGTTAATCAGTAATACGCCCTGCATGGGAGGTTCACCACGATTATACGATACCCTCGTATACTCAGTGACGTCAGACTGTCGGTTCGGCCCTATTCGAGAACCACACGGTTGATTTACGGTATAGATAAGATAGCGTAACATGGGTTCAAAATGTCGGAGATAAGATAGTACGATTATCATCAATACTTGGAATCTGAAAGATGTGAGTTCAGAATATGTTAATTACGATAAGTGTTGCTATAACATGCTCAATTGAGCTTGAACCATGCCTCGATTTGTTTGCCTTCAATCAGTAAAAAGGAGAAAGAGAAAATGGGCAACATTCATTTCTCGTCACATATTATAATTATTTCCTTATTATATCACATTTTCACATTTTCTCATTAGGAAGAAGAGTTGCGTATTCACAATCATATAGACTAATGCTGACAATTTGTAGGAACTAAGAAATGGAGATTCGACGGCTGTCGTACGGTAAAACGGTCTATCTTCAGATCTATAAAAATAGCGTTTTGAGAAAAACAATCTTGAAGTTCAATCACCTGACGTTTTATGCATCTGCCGGTGCAGCGTTGAATTGCCATGCTAATTATTACATGTGAGAATATAGAATATAATTGTCTTGTTTCCCAAGAGTACTGGTCAATTATAAAGTTGGGCCACTTTTGTTATAAAAAGTTAAGATTTTTTTGTCTGGTTCTATTCGTAAGAGCAATTCACGTGGTTCATTATTCTGGAGTGAAAAGAGTTCCAGTTGCTATGAATTGTTTGTCTCAACTAAAATACAATAGCAAACTTTTACATTTAGTTTTTGTCCTTAAATAATAATGATCCCGGCACTGGATCTAGATGTTGGTAACCGGCCAAAATAGTCTAATTCGAAGATATAGACCATTCTACGATCGAAATGTTCAGTGAAAAACTGACACGTCTGCTGGGTGAATTGATCTGTCTGCTGGGTGAATTGACCTAAGTGTTAGTTAACTCATTTTACCAGCACAGAGACAGACTGTTCTACCATATAAATTGAACTGTGGAAGCTGAAAAAACGGATGAGATAGCTCAAATCACCTTGGAAACGGTATCGGTACGTCATCAAGTCATAGAGACGCCTCCTTTCGAAAGAGCGCCATAAATTTCACTGGACGCGATGTTCATCGCCGGAAGTCGAAATTTCGAGACTGTTTTACCATCACTTTGTCGCGAAAGAGATCATTACGGAGAAATATTGGCATAGAGATGACTCCTCTCACAGGCCTGTCCGTAAACTGGGCCATTTATACTTCTACTCCACTAACCACGATAGAGTACCGTACCAATTACTTGTAGTATAGTTAAGTCCGATTGCCTCAGTTTTCTCTCTCAACCTGACCATGATATTTTGTCATACGACAAAAAACAAGTTTTAGTGTCACTTGTAGTGACATACCTCAACTTTCAAACCGGGTACTGGTCTGAACTGAATGGGGGGATAATATTACTCCGTGGAGATCCCCCATAAATTACTTCGACTTAAACACAAAGAAGCCTACGCCCGCAGCGACCGCCGCCACAGCAGCGACGCAGACTACGGCGATAGATGCCCGCTAGAGATTACCCCGGCCTGGAGACCAGAGGGCACACCCTCCCCATTGGTGACATTGTTCGTACCGGGGAACCCTCCAGATCCACCATATAGTATAAGTAATTCCTCCCGGCAGCATCAGTGCCGTTCCTCTCGTTTCCGTCGACCCTGTCAGTATCATTCCTTTGACCAGCATCCGTGCCGTTTCTACGACCGCCTCTCGCCCCCGCCCCTCCTCCTGCCCGCACCTCTGTCCTGATGTTCCTCCTGCTTGAGTCGGTGTGGAGGCTGTTGTTATCGGAGGATTCAGAGGAGGAGGATATCCCGGAAGAGCCAGCCTCCAGCGTCACCACCAGTATTGGAATAAAGGAATAAAACAAACCTAAAAAATAAGCCTGTTCATGGTTATGGTTAGTTAATGAAATGATAAATGCTATTGAGCTACAGGGGTATACTGGCCGCTCGACGACGCACGTACAGTGTGCAGAAACATCAGTCGAAACTCCTGATGAAAAACATGCTCATACCAGCCACAAAAATATAAGGTTTCCCCCCATTCATAAGAAATAACATCCGAAAAGATGCAAGGAAATGGACGCGTTCTTGAAGAGAAAGTGACAGCCTAAAAATAGGCCGTCATAATAGAGCTACGTGAAGAATCTCAGAGCTGCTTACTGTGCTTAGTAGTGAGCATGCGCACTTACACCCGCAAAGAGGCTTTATACATGCTTGATTTGCGGTGAAAACAGTTCATACCCCCCGGACTGTCGCTTCAGTTGACTTACGAGACAAGGTGTGTGACGTCTTATCCTACTTCAAGGGAGCGTCACCTAGTGTGTCACATACGACAGTTCACACTGACGTGAGTAAGTGTTCCAGTGAAATGAACTGCTTACTCCAAAGACGGTAAAGCGTGTCTGAGACCACAATGCAGCACTACCATATTCTATCCAGGAGAATCTAACGAACTGAAAGGCACCCAGGAGCCATAAGCGAACTACAAGCCGATTGGGGGCGAGATTGAACCTGGAAACGCTTACATGCAACTGACGCAAAGACCCATGGTCACGTGTTCACCAAAAATGCTACTTCACCACGGATATTATACCAGAGTCATGCGAATATATTTAAAAGAGACGCGGGTCAGCTGCAGCGTTAGCGCGGTCCAGTGTCCCGGCATGATGTTGGTCAGAGAGGTAGTGCGAGATTCGCGTTGTGGATATCCGCCCCCCCAAGTCCTTTGACAGAAGTGTAAATCATAGTACGAGATGCCATACGTGCTATTGGTGATCGGCAACCGAATACAATAGTCGATGTGCATTATTTTACATTCGTCCTCGACGAAAGCACCACCAATAAAGAAAATACGAAGGAAACTCTCAATAGCGGAAAGTGTTTTTAGGGCTGTGGCGTTTGTTGTAATCATTAGCTAATTGGTAGCCCTTTCTTCACTGAGATGATATCCACTGACACAGTGATACACAACTATCAGTGCCACACAACATGCAAAAGGTAGAAGTAGGATCTACTCAATATTTCTTAGAGAATTTTAAAATAGGGTAACTATCAAGTGTCGTCTATAAAATTAAAATAAGATTGGTTAAGAAACTCCTTTTCCTTTTTTTTTTTTTTTCAAATTATTTAAAGGATGTATCATAGATTAAATTGTATGTTAACACTTCCAGTGTCGCGGGGATATAATTACACCGAATCTATCGCACGGTATAATCAGATAATTGGGAGGGGGGAAGATGCAGACGTCAACTATATGTAAACTTCCAACGATTCACAACCCCACAGATAATTATGTGAGTTACCTCTTCCAGTTCGTGTAACTTACCCACCAAGTAGTTTTAGACTCAGTTATCGCTTCACCCGTTTCCACTTTTGTCCACAATAAACGTTGCACGCACATGCATATCCACAGTCACAAATGTAATCTTGTTTACCACTGAAGGATCGACTTACGCCATTATGAGATTCTTTAAAATCCTCCACATAAGAATCTCAAACCTGTTCACACACAAGCGACAGCCTGCTGTGCATAGAGTGGCAGTGGGCCCAGCAGTCAATGGAAATTGACTGAAATGTATTTCATATGACGGCACGTCATTTGTGAAAACTTGTTTCTTCCCGTCAACACAACAAACGAAAGACCATGTATCACTTCCCCAAACCAGCCAAATCGTCCCAAATCGTTTCGAAAACAAGCCAATACTAAATAGACCAAATAACCACGTGTACCAGTGCGGCATCATCGCTAGTGATGCCGCATCACCGTCTGGATACCTGAAATGGTTAATAGGGGGAGACAAAATAATCGTGCATTTTTCATTCTCTAACACGAGTAACATCAGAGAGAGATTTTTTTTTTACTGTGTGACAGTGAGCTAATACCTCAATTAGAATCAGGGCCAGTGAAAAAACCGTTATATGGAGTTGGAAGACAATAATCAACTCCCAAACCGGACAGTGGCCCCGACATTTCTTCATTTTGACACTACCGGACATAACACGTTGTCATTCTTGGTAGAATGTGTGTTTAATGAATCTATCAGGAAAAACACGCCCTATACGTTACAAATATTTTTCTCATTTTCAACTCGACACAATTGTCTCTCCCCTGCAGGCACAGTGCTTTGAAACTATTTTATGCCAAATGTTGAATGCGAACTGCATGTTAAATTTACAGTACCCTAACCTAATTCATTAAACTAATATGTATCGGAAGTAGGTCGACTTACCCAGAAGAGAACACGAAGACACAGATGAGGTTTTTTTCATGCTGATATCTCGGGCCTGGGTGACGTGTGTTCTCCAAAATATGACCACTTGGTTAGTTGATAGCAAGTTTGTTTATAGTCACTTATATGTCACTCAGTGAGTAATAATTTAGGCGAACTGAAAATGTCATGTCTTAAATACCCTTGGATGACTACCCCTAGGAAAAAACATCGAACAATTCATGGGCGGTAGGTCATGCCAGCCAATTAAAAGTCGTTGTTATCAACAAACATTGGCGTTCGAGGCGTTGCTACTTTTCAACGATGTCACTCACGACCATTAATTTCTCTTGGCCAGAACTAAGTGGTCTTGCCAGTTGTTTTGGTTTTTTCTTTGTGTCTTGTCGATTTGGTAACCTATTGTTAGCAACTTAGCACCCCTTCAGATTCTTCTGAACATTTGACTGCAATATGCTATGAATATAAAGCAATCTTCTATCATACAATGTTCAGCATGTAGAGTTTGTTGTTACTCGTATTACATATAACACCTGAATTAAAGTGATTTCCTTTTCTACGCACCACGCACCCTAACCTACGCACGGTTTCCCTTCCTACTCCACTGTACACTTCTTGCAGAAAAGGCGACCAAAAATATTGAGTGGATAAGCGAGAATTTGAATGCAATTCCCCTCTATTTGGATGAATTCTCGATTGATTCAAACGACCCCGCCATGGCTCAAAATGGAAATTGAAACTGGTGACAAGTGGGTATTTGCCCATGGGGTAAAACCGCCGACGTGTATCTTCCCGCCGAAATGATCATCGTTGACTCAGTTAGGGAAAACACTTTATATCATGTCCATTTGACCTCCAGTGACTTCGAAATGAGCTACCTGTTGTTCAGAACCAAACGGGTAGTCCACTCTCCCCAAGTTTTGTTTAAATACGACAAAGTTAGAAAAATCGCAAGAATTATGCAATTTTGACTCCAGTGACCCCGAAATAACCTCCAGGCAACAGTCCACATCGAACAAGTATCGTTAAAATCTAGCAAAGTTCCCGGAAATCGCGGAAAACACAAATTTGACCTCTAGTGACCTTAAAATCGCCGTCATGTTTTTCGAGACCAACGTTCGTCTCCACCCACCAAGTTTCTTGTGAATCGAACTAACTCTGTACTTAAGTGTAAAACCTGCAAATCAGAGGGCAGCAGACATGCAGTGATGCTTTTCTTTCGAATCCATTCGATATTTCATTAGGGCGACATGTGTATCAAGTTTCGAATCAATCGAATTAAAGAGTTAAAGAGTTAAAGAGTTAAAGAGTTAAAGAGTTATTGCGCTAAAATCGCCCAAAGTTTCAGGATGGAGCGGCGGTGGCGGTGAAGACGGCGGCTCACCTCCGGAACCATAAAATTTCCGAACAATAAAAGTGTTGCGGGGAGATAAAGACTGCAGAATGAGAAGCATCTTTGACATGGCCAAATACCAATCGCTGAATATCTGCCTATTGGGACACTTTTTACGACCTCTTCGGCCGGGGAGAAATTGTCCTTCTTGCGGTTTTATCAGCATCCCGACCTCTATTTCCCCGAACCCCAGAACGGAGAATAATCGTGTAGACCATGATTATTCAGTTTATTTACGTTTTTTAAAACTCAAATTTGGTTAAGTTATACAGCTCTAATGTCAAACCGTCTTAATCTGATTTTAATTGTATTTGGAGTTGGCCAGGTTTCTTCATTTTCGAAACGAAGCTCGTAAAATCGGTAACGATTGGAAACCATTTCTTTTGTTGGTCCATAAATGTTTTCAAACCGAACTATACCGTAATCACTGTTCTTTTCTTAATTAGTGAGCAAGAGCTTTTCTCTCATTTTAATGATATGTCCATGAGCATAAACCGGTCTATCTCACCTTATCGTATTGCTATTTCTTTAAACGGTACAGGCATGCCGATAAAAGTTTATCGGCCTCACACATGTGCTTCACAAATTGAAGCAATATTCAGCATTCCCGTTTGGTCGTTGATAAATTTTGATACCATAACGAGACATTTTCGTCTGATACCAACTGGCGAAAAGCCACGGCCATGTTCACATGACGTCACGGCGAAAAAATCGTCGTATTTATATTGTCATACAAATTACGGTTTTACCGTTACTATGATGTGTCGATACAATAATAAATGTGATTATACGAGAGACAGGTTTCATAGTGACGTCATAAATGTGCACGGTGTGGCGAGACGATAAGTGCGTTTCTCGGACGGTTAGTGAGAGATAATTTTGCACGGCGACTCGAACGCGAAAGGGTGACGTGATCAGTAATCAGCTGTGTTGTCATGGGGGACGTAATTTTGAATACAGCTCGAGAGACATGTTAAACCCAATAACCGAAAGTTGGCGATTCTGGCATGTTCCCTGTTGAGTTATCTATTTTACTTGAATGAATCTCACCCTAACTGATGACGTCAAAGAAGAGTAAAGTAAACAGTAACGATTTAAAGGTCGCCCATTGACGGCTTTACTCAGTAAATGCTGTATTTTGCACCATTATAGCAGAACAAATATTAGTTAATATTAAGTTCGTAAATGAAATTACTCTTCCATATCTTGGGAACAAATTTGACGTTTCCAATCTGATTCCCTGTGTTAGTTATTTGGTTACTAGGTTGGTAAAAAATACATGTTTTGGATTAACTTTGTATTACACAGGGTCACAGGTTACTCGCGTGAGTCAGGGGGCACATTGCCACATAGCAGAAAGTCTCCTTTTTTCACACTCGGATCGGCTGATTTTTTTCTGAGTTATGTTACATGACCTATAGCCGTCTGGGCGGGGTTTAAAGTTAAAGTAGACCTACAGTAATCGGGCAAAAAAGGCCAAGGCTTATACGGGATCGTTTAGTCGGTTTATTCTGATTCTATCGTCCTCCGTGAAAACTACGGATAGAAAATACAACAATAATTAACTGAATATCTTATATAAATCTAATACGTGAGATTAATTGCACTTCCTTTCACTTACTACCACCTATATATACTAAGTAGGATAAACTAGACGCATACTGATAACGCATAAATGCCCAACTCTACAAACTCGCTCCATTAAAACACTTTACAAATACACACTAAACATATCTCTTTGAACTCTCATAATATCACGGCTCCATCCAGGTATAGTAAATGGTAGTAAATACAGAAAGAACAGCGGCAGCCGGTATGTATTGCACAAGGGTCTAAACGAAAAAGGGCCAGTTGCACGTGTAAATTCCCTTTTAAACCGACCGCGCTGACCTGGAAGATACCATTGTAAATAATAAGGATTCGACCATTCTGAAGGAATGGACTTCTACAGAGGTAGGTGGAACATTCCATTAAGGCAATAGGTACTATAAATAATAGAATCTACCATTTCATTATATGACCATTGTACTTTAAGGACGCTTTGCGAGCAATCATTCCGGGTTCGAATTCCAGCAGTTCACCCGACGTTTTTCCCTAGGTGGTTGTACTTGGAATTGCGATGGGCGAGGACTTGGTCTACACTTCCTGGTTCCGCTGTAATGCAGTTGGGATTTGTGCATGGGTTTCTGTGGTTTGTTCGTGATATTTGCAATAAATCTCGTAGGTCGGCAGTGAGCAGTCACGTTGAACATGAATTTTCCGTGGTCGGACTTGGAAGTTCACTGATAGTCCTTCGAAGAGGACCGTAATAATAGCGGTCCAGGGAGCAGGTTAGAATTGGAATGTTCCACCCTACCTCGATTATTAATACGAGCACTAATCGAGAAGAGAAGTTATTGCCGGTGCTCCCACGTCAATACGGCCAGGTTCTTTGATAAGCCCTACTTGGCTTCCTGAACCCGTAGAAATCAGATAGAAGCGTCACATATATATGAACACAGACAAAAATACACGCACAAACACACGCACACACACTGACATGCTCACCCGAACACATATTCCCGCACACCACCCCTCCTATCCTACCACCTGTCACCTATGGGGCGAGAGCGCCCTGCCTGCCTGGGCCGAATTCCCTCGGACTTGCTTCGCGTAGCCGTAGGCATGACGTAACCTCAATTACCACAGGAGTGCCCAAAACGGACTAGAGCGAAAGTGGTATGGCAAACAGTTCCCATAAAACGACTATTATAATACTCGGAATTTCCTCTCAGAAAAATGAGCCTTTAACGCCTCCTAAACAACTGATAGTGTTTTGAAATTGGAAGAAGGTACTCAGTTTCGCACTTTGGGCTTTACCGGACGCACAACATACACCCAAACTCTGTACCCAAATATGATAACCTTACTCAACTCAAAATTCCCAGAGCCGGGTAGAAATTGTGTTGTTTTAACTAGAAAATGATTGGTAACATCGAGAAGGGTTTATACAAGTGTGTTCGCAAACCCCTCGACTCACCTGCCTTGCGATCTATGGTTTTTCTTCGTATTAGTTCGTTTAGCTCAAAGTATCCGAACCAGGGGGCTGGAAAAAAGAGGATTCGGTTGTTTAAAACGATAACTTGATTTTAACATGAGATTCGAAAAATGCCGAGGGGGCGGCTGCAGTTTGCCATGTTTTACACATGAAAAACACATGCAGGCTGGTCAGTGACCAAAGTTCTCGCTTCAAATTATTGAGACGCATGCTGACGATGTCTTCTCACTCTTCTGACAATCTGAGTCTAAAATAATAATAATTAAAATAATTAAAATGGATACGTATATAGCGCATATATCAACAGAGCTGCTCATACGCTTTACAACAAAAACAAAATATAAATATAAACACTGAGCAGAGACTGTTACAAATACCTGAAATTGTAAAAACATAGCCAATAGGCTATAGGGACTCACAATAATACTCACAAACCAAAAATATATATATATAATACTGATAATGAACAATTATGAACAATTATAGAAGAATATAAAGGATCTTGTAACAAAAATTGGACGTTGGCAAAGACAAGATTGCATATGTATACAACAGATAAGCAGTGAAAGGTATACTCGACAAACAGTAAAAGCGAGTCTAAAATAATGGGTTTCAAAGACTTCTTAAAAATGTCATAAGAACCAGCAGCACGCACAGAGTTCGGCAACGCGTTCAATAGTTGGGAGCACAGATAGAAGCTCTCTCACCAGCCTTGCATTTCGTCCTCTTTTCTTGAAGAAGGTGCTGCGATGACGATCGAAGGTTCCGGCTTGGGGTGTAGGTTTTTGTTTGTAAGAAGAGAGGATACGTACTGAGGGGTGAGACCATGCAGTGCTTTGGAAGGTAGCATGTTGAACCTTGACAACTTCACCCGGAACTCCACTGGGAGCCAGTGGAGTGATTTCAGTAGTGGTGTGACGTGGTCTCTCTTCTTCTTCATGCAAATAAGACGAGCAGGCATTATTCTGTACAAGTTCCATTGTACAGGTTCCAAGTGTACAAATGTTTATTAAATTAAAAATTGTTTAAAATTATGCACATAGATACATGAATATTCAGTGACCCTGACAATGGGGGAAAAAAAATTTTGATATCCCTGGACACGAGGGGGACCACATCCACCGAGTTCGCCAGATTTTTTTTATAGAAAAATTGCCTAGTATGCAAATTAGCCACAGTGTAATATGACTCTCGGTGACTGTGAAATTTGGAATCGTATACTAGCATATCAGAATATTTCGATGGATGGAAGATAATGCGGGCGGGCTAAATGGTGCCAGGATAAAGAAAAGGATTAAAATGGAAGGTAATAATGAATATAAAAGAAACAAGAGAGCAAATGTACAAAACGTCACTTGCATTAGAGTGATCCATAAGAGAAATACTTCGTCCATATCTATAGACTGATAGATAGGCCTACTCTTTAAACCTGAAAAGGGAAAGAAATTATGACCATACAGACCATACATCACAGTAGACAGGGGTGGAAGCTGTCATTACCGGATCATTCGAACGGTCTATATTACACTTTCCTTAATTACAGCGGAAATAGGTGTCTTTATTGGATTAGCTGGAAAATGGTGATGGCATAGCAAAGAACTAGTTCTTAGGTGCGTTCATGACGCGAAAAGGCGGACGCTGGGAATTGTGGGGCATGGTGGGGTGCCGTAGGTCGTAGAAAACATCAGAATATTGTTCGAGAGAGTTTGGTGCCAACTACGTGAGTTCGCGGCTGTTTATGGGCGCATCAGAACAACGACGGGAATAAATATATACAACATAGTCTCGTAATCACCATCGCCAACGAGAACAATGTTGGATGTTATGTCAATAAATGAAGGAAATCAGAAATACCGAATCATCGTTATGGGCTTGTGGATGGAAGACAAGCTCCAAAGTGGAACGATAATAGAGTTATACTAGACAATAGTTTAAATTAATATTTGTTGTTAATGGCTCGCAGAAGCTCGCAGTGCATTGTGCCGATGTGTTTGAGCCAACACATACCAAATTGATTATTTACGAAAGACAAATGTATCAGCCCACGTTGTCAAAAGGATAAGCCAGCAGTGATCAGAATGAATTAGCACAACAATCATCGCATTTGACGGTTACAAAACCACTAGAATAAATTTAAAATGAATATTGGAGCGTTATGCATTGTCAGGATCTTACCAATGGCATTACAATGTGGCGGAAAATGGGCACATCCATTCTTATCAATCAACTGTTAAACAAGCTGCATGGGGAACCCTATTGTTTTTGTTGCGTAGTCTTATTGTTATCGACTTGGCCGAAATTACTCGTTTTACAGCGAATATAAACAGATTGCATTGTCAAAGAGAGAATATAAGGCTGGGTACTGGAGGAACGGATCATATTTGACATTACGCGCCGAAATGCTTGTTGACAGTCACGGACTTTCGGAGACAGTTAGCTAGCCCTACCAGGCTCAACAGTCACTAAACTATCAGCACACCTCAATAACACCATGCGGGTTTTTACTACTATGTTGCTTCTGTGCGGTTAAGTTTCATTTCGCTTTCAGAATATTTTAATTATTCTGACAATAATGATTGTCGCCAATTTCCTTGAACTGTTGAACAAACAAACCCAGCATACGGGATCAGATTAGGTTGAGTACACACGCTTCAGCATTAAGCAGTGGTGTTCAGAAAACACGACCAAGTGCCTCACAAGTGCCAAAAAATAATGGCGCGTCAAAGTTACAATATCCAAAAGCCATCGGGTACCGTCGGAGAGAAAACGCAACAAGGATTCCCGATAAGCGGGGGGCACAGGGCTATTAGCTCCCTAAATACATTCAATAACCCAGGTCCTATGAAATTGTATAAAATTGTATTGAGACAAGGCTGGCTAGGGTGCAAGTAAGCAATGGTTAGCGAAGTTCGATTCCCGCTCGTACCCAGTTTTCCTTCATCGGTCTTCCCTCATTCAAAAGGCTAGGCGCCCAGTACATAACCACTTGGGCATGAAAAAATTCCTGGCCTGGAGTGAGTTGTAAGTTATAATAATAACTATATTCGTCTTATATAGCGCTTTTCCACGTCGAGACATGCTCAAAGCAGCTTTACAGTATCAATTATGAAATATATGCCGAAATGGGCTTGATATGCAAAACGCAGCGGTCCATCCTCTCAGATGGGGTTTAAGCCAAATAACTAATTCGTTCTCGGATGTTATGCTAGCGTCTATATGTTATCATGCTGACAAGTGTGTTTATGGTTTGTTCTCTCACAATCTTGGATAAACTTGACCGAACGCCTGAATAATAAGGTTCCATCCCTATTTATGCGACCCACATACCCAACTTGAACTTTATAGATGCTTGTAATGTCGTGCGGACATCCTTTTTTAGGGTGACTACTACGACCTCGAATGACCTGGGCGCCATAAAAATGGCATTCATTTTCGCCAGATGTGCACCCACAAGCTTAACTGGTACCTGGCTGAACTCGTAGATATAGTTTGACACGCAGTATTTAGGTGTGCCTTCATACGACCATAATGGCGCAATAAACCAACAGAGTTACCCCGGCATATGTGAAACCCTCCTACCTAACATGAAAATTGGTAAACGCTTGCGTTCATGAGATATCGTGCTGAGAAAAACAACTTGTTAGTTCTCTTCCTCCCAACTTCGAATGACCTTGACATTACGCCAATCGAACCAACACGTTCAAGCAGGATGGCTATACATATTGCATACATTTTCTTACAGTTTTGGACGTCGTTCGCAGGAATAATCTTGCAAGTGCCCACTGGCGGCCATTCCGGCCAACAGGCCCACACGGCCACCAGGTCCTCACGACCACCAGGTCCACCCCGGCCACCAAGTCCATCCCGTCATAGTTTAGACTGCTCGTCAGACTCCAACAGTTTGGGACGGAGTCAGGCTGGGCGGTGGTACCGAACGGCGAGTAAACAATGTAGCCAATAAATAATTAGAAGCACGGGCAAGGGTACGATTCCGTTACGTATGGGGGAGGGTGGGGCTTGGCACTTCATTCTCGAAGCATTCACATTTTAAACATAGAGTAAAAAAGTTCTGTAGGTAATTGGGGGCGCGTCATTAAATTGAGTCCTGTCTTTCATCCACTCCCCCAAGATCCCCGGGCCCTGCATGGATGAAAAAGGTGGCTAAATGAACTCTGAAATGGTTCATAATTGACCAACCATAATTTAAAGTTTCGCGTTCAATCACGCACGGACATGTCCTAGTTGCATCGAACACCATTGTGTGAAAAGGAATGTATTAGAGAATCCTTGAAATAGGGAGAACATCGGCCCCTCCCCCTCCTCATCAATGACGTCATGCCCCAACCCTTGATAACATCCACTGACAACGTCACACGGATCCATTGTATTAGTGCCTAGTGGCTGGTTTCATGAAGTCTAGTTCGGCCATCGTATACCAGTAGTGATATACTTAAGCACAGCAAAGGGGAAACCAGTCACTCGTATTCGAGAGACTCTTAATTTTTTAGTCAATTTTGCCCTGAATATATGTTCGGATGTTGACATTTGTGTTTCTTTAGGACAATGAACATGAAAAACAACTAGAGCCTGGTTTAATCTTTGCCCCTTAATTAGTTATTCTTAATTCAGCCGATGACACGGGCAAATCCGTCACTTACTACACTATATATCATATGTTTGTTATACAAAGGTCAATCTCACATGGGAAGGGTAGATTATCTATGCCGATCATGTTCTATGGATTTTTAGTTCATTATTAAGGAAGATACTCTCTAAAATCCCTTGCGCGATGCGGGTGATGCGGCAATTGATGACGCATTGGGAAATTGGGAGTTTGCCTATAATTGTCCGTCCCCTCAGTATTTTTTTTTAGCCACTATGGAACTTGTGCCATCCGCAAAAAGATTCAGACCAGGTTGTATGTTGGTTAATATGCCGCATCCCGAATCTCGTGTCCGCAACTACGGAATATAAGTCTAGCACAACGTCGACAGGTCGTAAATAATGTATCAGGTTGATGCAGTGCTGTGGTAATTACATGGGTAATAGTAGTATGTCGCGTTTAGTGCCTCGGATGTGGTCTGCCACCCTCTTGGGAAGTCCCTGGGGTACACGCTGAAGTGGCGCACTAAAATGGTGGTCGGGAGTGAATAAGAAAAGGGTGCGTACTATATAAATATATACAGGTGGACCAAGTCACCAATGAAGCTGGGGTGTGATATCTGTAAAAAGCTCTGGTCACGTCGAAGAATCATATATAATTATCCATATTAAATATTATTTCCAACGGTGTTGCTCAGTTCGATTCTCAGTGAGTTATCCTTGTTCAAAGGGATCATACCGCTATACCATAGGTGGCCTGGATAGCATGGGCTATAGTGCGTCCCACCCTCCGGTGTTACCCATGATGTATACATGCATGTGTAACAGCTCCTACAAATACGGAGAGTTGACAGTGTCCTAGTCAGTTGCCTCTGTCGCCTAAAAGAGGCACTCACACGCCTTATAGAAATGCTCTGCCAAAACGTATGACCGGAAACTTTTTATACGTATATTAAAAATCTGTTTTTTGTTTTTCTGGCAGTCATTTTACTGCGACATGGTAATGCTGGAAGTCATCATCGTCGTCATAGGATCCGATTCTTCAACTCTCAAAAAGCGTTGATAGTGACCAGGCACGCCCACGACAACGACACCAAGACGCCAAGAAACTGACAATGACTTCCAGATGGCGCTGACGGCCAGAACAGGTCGCATCAGTCGTAACAATGATCGCTGCGGAAGGTGTCCATTTGGAGGTTGGCCTACATGCTCTCGTCGACCCTCCTTCAGACAACGCCCCAAACCTCTCGGGACTTTCAGCTAAGGGGTCCTAGGGTGGAGGCGTGCGCCGGCCGTTGTATGTGTGTGACTGCTGGGGACTCGCTGCTGGAGGATAGGGGATCTCATGTTCAAGGGTAGCCTTACCGGTGGTGGGCTTCTCACTGCCGTTAACTCCATCCGATTTACCGCCATGCGAGTAGTTTTAAGTACTGAGCCAGGAAGACCCATCGACGGGGACAGTCATGAAATGTACGAAGCATACTTACCTTGTAATGCAGTACTGGAATATTGGGTAACGAACATTTTGTTTCGACAAAATTGATCTGAGTGGCGAGAGGAGTGCGCGGAAAAAAAACTATGATTTGGGTTCGTTCAGCGGTTATGCACGAGAATATTCGGGTTCCAGGTTGTTTGAAAAAGATTTCCCTTTGGTTAAAGCCACGACGCAAGGCTGGGTACGTCATTTCTTTGCGGTTAGAGACCCGATAGAAATTAGAAGACTCAGTATTAATCTTGGATCATCACTCACTATAACGCACAACAACTAACCTTATTGGCTAGCTCCAACCCAATTCTCTACCGTTATTATACGACAGTCTCAAGAAAAATACGCACTCAATTATATACATGATATAAGAGCAGCCGAAAGGAGGTACCGGTACCTTGTTAGAGAATATACGAATTTATAATTTTTTAAGCTGTGGTCAATTTGAAAAATTATGATGGAACAATGATCTAGTTGCACACAAAAAGACCGCAGTACAGTATAGGTGTTTAGTTATTGGCAGTACTTGAAAAAACAAAAAACTTTACAGGTAGAGTCGGGCCTTTTCACAAATAAATGATAATGAATTTAGTGCTTCTTATTTTTTCGGTCTACGCGTTTGTTAAAGTATAATGGTCGTGTTGTAAACAGATTTCCTCAAAGATAACTAGCTCAGACGGCGGAGAACCAGTGGCGTCACCGGGGGGAGGGGGGGGGGAAAGGAGGGCAGCCAGTCCTTCTTTACAGAATTAGGGGGAGCCAAACGACTGGTGAGACGTACGCCGGGATTTTTGTGAATTAAAAGTTTGCCGTGTAACCCCTCCAAACCTTTCCGTCCGCAGTCTTGATGTTCAGGAAGTTGACAACAGGTGATGGACTTCAACCTCAGGTGAGAGTTGAGGCGCCAAATCGGTTCTTTGACCCCACCCCACCCCTACAAACACTCTTTGACGCCAGTGAGGAGGTCTTATATCCAAACCTCACAAAAAAAATCGACCGTTACCAACATGTTGCTTTGTTTAGTTATTCCAATAAGTTTTCAGTGCCTTCGAGGATCATATCGTCACGGGAGGGTAACTACGCGAAGGCCAGAAGATATAGTCTTCCCAAAAATTATGTAATACTTGATACCAGAACGACGGATATGGATTTTCTATAGAAATGAATAGATCTAAATGAGAAGATTCTGTCATATATTGTGAACAAGGGTCCTATAGGGGTTTTTCCTTAACCAGATCCCATTCGCGCTAGTATGTACATGGTTAACAAAAGTACATTCTCACGCTTGACTTCGATCTAATACAGGTGGAATTGTGCATACCGACTGTTCATATTCACGCACTCGGATCAGCTCGGCGGCCTGGTGCCTGGGGAGTTGGCCTTCATAGTGTGATGAATAGGAAGTACCTGATTGCATGCCATTTTCACATGACCACTGTACTTATATGACACGTGCTCTCTAACCGGTTCAGTTGGAAAGGGTTAAGGAAGGAAAAAAGTCCTCTGACATGAAGACTTGAAGCCAAAAGATCCCAAAAGAGAAGAATAACACCAGATGGCCTAAGGAAATCGCCCATAATCTTTGAAAAATAAATCAAGACTGTTCTGAACGCATTCAAAATCTTAGAAAGAACAACATCGTCAAGGAGACGATTCCACTCATCAATAACCTCTGCGAGAAGAGTATATTTACGAAGTCAATTACGCGTTTGCCCGGAAAGCTCGAGGCAAGAACCCCTATTGGTCGGTAACATTGAAAGATCGCAGAAATGGTGATTGCAAGGAAGCGGCCCTCTAATCCATGAACGAAAAACAAAACATGAATCAAATCACCTCGATTTCGTCTCAGCTCCATCGAAGTTAGACCGAAACGCCACAATCTCCTTGTAAGGTGAATTTCAAAGGGACAGTGGCTAAACTATAGCCCTGAACGCTGAACGTTTCAATTTTACCGGCTTATCTATCGAGATGTGATTCTATACTTGAGACAAGAATAGTCAAGTGGGGGTCTCACAGTTGCTTAACAGCCTGACAACGATATCCTTATCGAGGAAACTGAAGTTACGTCCAATCAAAAAGTCAAGTATCCAATTACCTCACCTCGCAGCCTCAGCAAAATGCTTAGAGAGTTCCAAAGAAGAAGAGTAATTAACTCCGAGATTCTTTTCCGAATTCACCTGATGAATATTTTGCCCATTCAAACTTTTGCGATTATGGAAACCAACATGCATAACTTTGCGCTTATTGGCATTGAAAAACATTTCGGAGACCATTTTGAGATTATATCAAGATCACTTTGGCAATGGCAACATCTTCGTTCGAAGCCACCTCCCGATACAACTTGGTATCGTCCGCAAACTTGTTAACTCTGGAATGCACCGATTCTTCAGGATCGTCAATATACGCCAGAAAATATAATGACCCATGCAATACCCGATCCTTGGGGAACATCACTAGTGAGTGACCTTTTGCCGAGGAGACGAACGCCCATTGATAACAACTCGTTGTTCCGTAGTAAGAAGCCACTGACGAATCCACTCAAGCTTTTTGGAGTCTAGGAAAATTGGGTGATACTAAAAAAAGTCAGATCCTTGACTACCACCACTAGCATTAGACCAAGTTATATCTGGATAATTAAAATCACCCATAATAATTGTATTCTTACCGGAAACTTTCAAATAGCATGACGAAAACAGATCTGTGAATAGCGTGGACGAAATTTCACACCAAACAGAATTGACGTAATTAACACCAATATCTTTCTTCTAAATGGCCTGTTCAGTCAGAACGTATATACACAAACCCACCCCAACCCAATGCCAGGAAGATCTGTCCGATCTAGCTATAGCCACAAACATGGAACTTAACGTTCCGTGAAGTTCACTGTTCAGCCATGACTCTGTAATTCCATAACGTCAGCGCAGAAAAAAGCAGAAAAGCGCAGGGAAAAGACAGCTCGCTAACTTGTCTATCGCTAATAGCATCCTTGCCCGGCCTAGTACACTGCGTGGCCTATACTCTTACCAACCCTGTAATAGTGACACCTGCTACTTTCGACCCCGAGTCTAGTTTAACACCCTTCCCACAGGATTTACCGACTGCCTAACACTGAACCCCTTTACCATTAAGGTGGAGACCATCCTTAGCGAAACATTCCTCCTTTGCCAGAAACCCGAAACGTCCACAAACTGGATTCCATGACCAGCGCACTCCAACTACCTGTTGAGGCCCGTTATCTTCCTATCAGTAACCCGACCGTAAAACCTGGGGAGATTACCACAAATCGCGACTTTGGTCCTAGTCTGCCACAACACTGGAACCACCAAATCTGGATTCTAAGGACCTTCTGGACAGTCATCCAGAGGTTATCATTCTTTCTCGCTGAACCACCACCGGCTTCTTCGGTTTCCCACAATCCTGTTACCCTCGCACTAATGTCCTCCACCATTGAGTCATGTCTCTAATCCCCTGCACTCTCAGTCGCCTGCACACCATCTGACTCCCCCGCCTCCATCCCTGCACGAACTTCTTACCTGCCAGCACACTAAACATATTCTAGCAGCAAGGCCGGGATTAGCAGTCACCTCCGTTGCCTTATCTACCCCGACTCTCCACTCCTCCTTATTCCCACACTTCCCAGTATCCATCTTCAAATACGACTAACCGGACACACTTTCTACACTTATACACAAAACCATCCCTCTAGTCTCCTGACAATCGCACCCCTTGGTGCTTAGTGGCGAACGATGATATCTCCCCAAATTCACAAACTACCACAGAAAATCCACTTGCCCTCCATAGTGTACAAACAGAACACCGCCAAAACAAACAGGGACACAACAAATAATACACAACCAAAACACGCACAATACCAAGAGAGAAAAAAGACTAGGAACCCACAGAAATCAATATCAAAAAACACGAAAACAGACAGCAAGACAGAGAGACAGGCGGACGGACAGGTAGAAAGAATGGAAGATATGAACGGACAGAACTCTCCTACGAAAAAAATTAACGTAAAACAGTATTCACTGTTCCAATCTAACATTTTTTTTCAACCTCAGTCGCACTTTCAAACAATGAATACAATGTATAAGTTAATTTGATGGAAGGGAGAAAGAAAACTGAAATATAAAGTAGACAAGACAGGCAGATAGAAAAAAAGCACCAAGCACTCCAACTCAATGACGAAAAATGAGAAAAGTCAATAGTTTTGACACTAATATCAAAGGATTACGGAAGGCTACCATACGGCACACTGGGCGGAACAAGAGAGAGAAACCAAACGGGACAATAGGCACCCACGGGGCAGACACACACGCCAAAAAAGCCAAGGCAAGACTGCCCCCGTCAGTCTGACAAGTCATCAGCCGAAACGTCTTCCGCGTCCGAAATTAAGATACGCGTCTTCAGGCAGACCAGTCTCCAGTTCGAAGATAAAAGCAACGGCTCAATCCGACAAGTCTTCAGTCCAAAAATAGTATTAGTAGTAGCATTTCTTGTCGGATTTGGAAAAGGGCAGGGCTTCTCATTCGGAAAACAGAATATTGCTTCCTGACGCGCGGTAGATAATGCGACTTTCTCTGAATTCCCAGACCATGGAGTCGTTATTATGCAACTGTTCTCGGAAAGGGACCCCCCCCTCCCCTCCCGCCCCTCGATACAAGTGATTGGGCTCTGCCTTCACAAACCTGTTTAAAATCATTACATCGTTGTTTTTTGTTGTTGTTTTTTCGTTTTTCTTCACCACAAGGACTAAACGCAGCGGGTGTCCCCCTACCCAATAGGAGTTTAGTTTTCCCATTTCGTAGAGAGAGCTGGTTCTTCTCAGCGTACAGTAGTACTATTGTGTGAGCAGACGATTTCCGACAATATCTTGGCAGCTTTTTTATGTTAATTCCACAGTGAATATATTTGTTCATCGCTGGGTCACGTCCGAATATAGAATGCACGTCTTCATTCCGACAAGTTTCAATCCGAGCTGTGAAGTCGAAAATGGCATAGCATGCCAAAGTATGGGGTCCGGTTCCGAGGGCATTGCCGGGCCGAGTCTGTCGACTGAGATTAGTTGGTCCTGGTCTCTAGTCCGAGTGACACCGACGCAGGATTCAGTTAACATAAAAGTCTGGCATGGTGGTATTTAATTACCAGTTTATACGTAAACCTGCATGTTTTCGACAAATGTGATCCTCATAATACAAAGATGAAACTCCACTAATAAGAAACTTAGGAACTGAATTTGGATTAGGGATTGTGGACGTCGAAATGTTCACAAATGGCTTACTATCACTGATCTTACCAGGCGCTAAATTAATGTGCAAAAATAAATCAACGAACCACAAACAAAACACTATGTAATCGATGAGGCGAGCAGGTTGTAGACTATGAAGGTGTACATACTACGAAAGCCCATTAGTGCCATCGATTGAAAAGTTTTGAACAATGAAAAAAAAATCGGCTCGAATAATCTGTTACGACAGATTATCAATCTGTTATGACAGATTATTTTTAAAGCGAAAAAGGAAATTCGGCTCGAAAAATCTGTTACGACAGATTATCAATCTGTTATGACAGATTAATAATCTGTCGTAACAGATTATTCGAGCCGATTTTTTTCATTGTTCAAAAAAATCTGTTACGACAGATTATCAATCTGTTATGACAGATTATTTTTAAAGCGAAAAAGGAAAATCGGCTCGAATAATCTGTTACACCAGATTATCAATCTGTTATGACAGATTATTTTCAAAGCGAAAAAGGAAATTCGGCTCGAAAAATCTGTTATGACAGATTAATAATCTGTTATAACAGATTATTTCAAGAGCGAAAAAGAAATTTTGGCTCAAATAATCTGTGATACAGATTATTAATCTGTTATAACAGATTATTAATCTGCTACGACAGAATATTAATCTGTTACGACAGAATATTTTAAAAGCGAAAACGAAAAATTTGTCCGAATAAACTGAAGTTCTGAATGAAGCAACCAAGCAACAGATCCACTACGATACTATATATATATAACCAAACATACCATTCACGCCCGCCCTCACCCCGCGACGGGGGTGTCACATTGGAGGCTTTCCCTTGCCGGGAAGTCTTTGGGCGACCCGCCAAACCTATCATGATGTCTATGAAGGTCCATTAGGACGGCTTCATTATAGCCCCGCGACACTGAAAGTGTCCGGGGGGATATCATGTTTTGGGTGGTTGCCGCGCCACCGTCCAGGCGGACTCCGCCGCTGCCGAAAACGTTAGGCGTTAGCGCAATAACTCCTTAACGCTTTATTCCGATTGATCTGAAATTTTCTTTTTCGCTCCCGAAATATTTAATCTGTTATAACAGATTAATAATCTGTCGTAACAGATTAATAATCTGTTATAACAGATTATAATCTGTTATAACAGATTATTAATCTGTTATAACAGATTAATAATCTGTCGTAACAGATTAATAATCTGTCTTAACAGATTAATAATCTGTTTACAGAAATATTTGAGCCCACATTTTTTGTTCCGTTTTTGAAATAATCCGTTATAACAGATTATTAATCTGTCGTAACAGATTATTATAACTAGTCATAACGGATTATTAATCTGTCGTACAGATTAATTTGAGCCGAATCTCTTTTCACTGTGTCGATCTTGCTTCCATAATGAGTCTGGCCAACTGGGCTGGAGCAACTGGGGTATTCGTCGGGGCAATCGCTGACAAATTTTACAGAAAGAGAAGTCAAAAACTGAATGTTTTTCAACGTTATTACAAACACACGACGCACACTTCCTCACTTCGGATTGTGTACCCCTGACTGCACTCTCAACAGACCACACAATACGGATCGCCGCGGTCTTCTGGTCTTAACCCCCTTGCTCCTGTTCCATACTAGCTTCATTATTGAACCAGTATAATGGCGTCAGTCCCCTTTATGAAGTCATGTGGTTTATGCATACTGGCATATCAAAGAATCCTGCTAAACCCAGATTCATAATAATAATAAGTGCTTATATAGCGCTTCCACAGGCTCCACGCGCTTCACACAGGTATTTTCCCCAGATCATTAGTGACTTGTCACACCCGTAATAGATAGCACGCATTTCTGGCTTGTTTGCTCCCGACGCCCCAGTTCAGTACGCCCACTATCATGTGTGGTGCCGCCGTGTTCAACAGGCCCACCTGGGGGGTCGGTAAATCCCGGTCTTCAATGGGCCCCGCCCTCGCAATCAATGGTTTTGCGTCTAGAGTTCTACCGACTGGCTAATAAATCCTCCTCCTATCAGATTGTACAACAATCACCGCGATCAGCTGCCTGTATTGATATGAAAAATCAATTGTACTCCTTGGTGGAGATCAGAGTCACGCTAAGCCAGTTCAGAAATATTTTATGAAATTGTGCATTGCCGAAACACACTTTTCCCAATATAAGTGATGAAAGGATGAAGGTATGAGAAGATTACACAAAGAAACTATTTCGCACATTATTACGATATGTGACTCCTTCGAAAATTAAAGCATAGATCGTTGTAGGCCGGAACGTTCTTCAAAGACTATACCACAGCTTATTCCACAATACGAGTCTCGTAAACTGCTGCCAAAAAATGAAATCAGCTTCCAAAACCTTGCAGAAGAAGCCGCCATCTTATTTTTTATTCAATACGCATCCCAAGCCGGAAGCCTTGCAACAAATTTCACTGTAGCATACTTTACATCTCATCGAGTATTATGACATGCCTAATGCTTTGAATATTTAATTGAGGACTCCTAGTGAAGTTGTCTAACTCATTTATATGTCTGCTGCTGTGCTTCTATATATTTTCTTTTCAATCCTTACCTATTCGTAAATTACATTGTGTCTTAATCTTTGTCCTCTTTGAAGTAGTTTTATGCTTGTGACGGCTGAGAGAAATTGGCTTTTAGCTAACTAAGTTACTTCCGTAGAATAATGCTTTGATATTTCAATAACCCTGCATCTTTCCAACATATTATCTCTGAATTCCTCCTTTTTTACAGCATCCATCTAAACATACCATCATATAATCGCCTAATTAGGCTGGTTGATTCCTCTTCCATGATACGTACAGGCATTTTATTCGCTAATAAAGGTCAATACTGACGTGGAATGAATGCTTATGTGCAGTGTGAATATACAAAGCAATTTGTGCCGACCAGGATTGTGAAGTTTTAAGGAGAATCCATTGGAAAATTCGTGGCATTTAAAGGAGTGGTATAACTGCAGCAGATACTTTCGACCAATGTCAAACCTTCACGTGATTAGGTGTATGTTACCTATAACGTCATTCAAGAAAAAAATACGGTTATAGAGTACGTGTTACGCAAAATAAATCCTTGTGGCCATTCCGGTAGAGTCGATACAGGGCAGAACTCTTGAGGATTCAGCTGATGGCCTAACTTGTTTGAGAGTTAAGATTAAGGTCACAAGATTATCATTCAATTTAGGGTACGTCGAGCTCAAAGATTTGACAGGTCATATGTCAGTGTGTTTAACGGCTTATTGGCAGTAGCGTATTCTGGAACACCATTTAGAATATCTCGGATCTTGGCAGTAGGCCCCTCCCGAGAATCGTTTATATAGAGCCGGGGCGTCACCCTCGAGCACCCGTAGACTCTCCTGTCTCAGGAGGGCGCCACAGGCCCCAAGCGGTCGCCTGAAGCAGGTGAGGGCGCGAGACGAGTCAGGAATCAGCCTTTTTCTTTAACGAGTATTTCCAGTTACGCTTCAAGGTAGTGTTTAGGGGTATGCGTGTATGTTTGCCTCGTAGAATTCTGCGCATGCAAGTGTGTATTCGATTTTTGCCTCTACGGTTTCGACCAAGTAAAGCTCATCAAGGAACACTGGCCGTATTGATCGTGGATGAGCACTAATGATAACTTGCCTGCTCTTCTCGACCAGTGCTCAGATGACATCGAGGCAGGAGTTTTGTCAATTCCAACCTGCTCCCGAGACGTTTTACGTCCCCTCCGAAGTAAGAGACAATCACCGTAAAACGCCCAGGATCCGACCACTTCCTCAGAACCTGGAAGATCGGAAGTCAAGTTCAACGTTATTGCTCACAGCCGACTGACGAATCCTATATGAATATCCGTAACGAACCCCAGTACCCCTAGAAAATCTACTGCATTAGAGCGGAACGTTGAAATGAAGACGGAGACCTCGCCCGTCGCAATCGCAAGTACAGCCACCAGAAGAAAAACGTCCGATGACCGCTGAAATTTCGAAGGATTCGAACGCGGACTTCTGTTATGCGTACGGACGCCCTTACGTGTATAAGCTTGGAGTGCCTAGGGTCATGTGTAAATATGTCACGCCAGTTATCATGTATTAACTGTATGAAAATCCGGGGGAATGACTGGGGTGCGAACAAAAAAAACCTAAGTGCAACCACTCCTACATAGCTGAAGAGTGTATAATCTCATCGGTCCCGAGGGCCGAGTACTGTAGTCAGTTTTGAGGAGGTGAAGAATCATCCACTGGGTGTACCCCTATGGTGAGGAGGTACCATGGGGGCTGGTGGTGCCAACAATGAGGTGCGCCGAAAAAGGTGTCGACAGTGGTGTATGCGTGTTTGCTCTGTGTGTTTTGAGTGTGTGCGTACGTGTGTATATGTGTGTGTTTAGGTGCACAGAAGAAGATGTGTGTGCCTAAGTAGTCAAAAACCACATGTAATTTCCTGAAATCAGGCAAAAATTATCAAATTTAGACAGGAAGAAACCACAATTCCGCGCATTTTTGGCCAACAACTTCGGAACCCCAACATTGAGTTTGTTAGGAGGATACTTTCCTGGGAATAGGGGTTATTGCGCTAACGCCTGAAGTTGCCGGCCAGGCGGCGGCCGAGATGGAAGACGGCGCGGACACAAGCCCCAAAATCATAGTATTCCCGCACATTCACAGTACTGAATTTAATTATAGTCATGTGGCTGTTAATACCGATGTCTTCAGGAGGCTTAATCAGAAACCAATGCGAGATTGGAAGGGTCTAGTTTCACTATTCGGTGTGGTCTTCTAGGCGATGTTGTAATCTCTCCATAACATACTGAATCTTTGTTGAGCGAGTGCCCGTTGTGTGCTGTCCGTGGGATGATTTTTCATTATTTGTAACAACTTATTCCACCACAGTCATCCATTTTAGACGCATGAGTCATCACAAACGTTGGAGTAAAAGACTAAAAAAACACATATTAATTTCCAAACAACACAGCAAGCATGCATCGATTCTGCACCTAGCGGATAGCGTCTTGATCTTGAAATTTTCAGCCAAAACCAACATTGGATAACTTTCCAAACTAATTTTTGTTTCATGATTCCATTCAATTCACATTTAAATATTATGACATCTGTGCTGTATAGAGATAAATATAACGAAAAGATCTAGTTAATGTGATACGCGTTTGCCCTCTATACCAAAAGAGATGGCTTCCAAGTCTAACGATCTAATTAAATTATACGAGACAATAATACCTTGTAAGACGCAACTTCCGATATTCAAGTTGCCGTGTTGATAGTACATTGTATGATGGGTCAATACAGGCTTTTCATAGAGACGATACGAGAGAACTAGCCCAAAATTGTTCCATAGAATACGCCAAGTAATCACTGAGCTACACTGCCGTTGTCACCCGGTCACTCCGGTATTGATACAGTAACGTTACAGAATTAAAACCATTTGCCTAGAAGTCTTGTGAGCAATTCGTATTACTGTCGGCTAAGCATGTGTGTGCAGTCTATCTGTCTATGGGTAATTAAATCGTCCTCCCGTGCATTTCATGTGTGGGGAATCAACTGGTCATTTGACATCAATTCCTCAAACAATTGACAAACGAGCCGCATGGAAACCCCTTTCATAGTTTCTCATGCTACATCTAATGGTAATCAACTTTTCTGGCCGACAATTACTAGATTATGGTCACTCAACAGATCATTGTCAGAGAGAGAATATAAGGCTGGTTGTTATGCTGGTACCGATCATATTTACATTCGAGTCGAAAGAGTGTCTTGATTACCGTCACACCTTCGGGGACAAGTTAAGCTAGGCACTACCAGTCTCAACAGCTCCCTAGACTATCAGTCCAACGTCAGGAACCACCATGAAAGTTTTCATAACTATGCTGCTTCTGTGCGGTAAGTTCATTTCGCTTTTATCGTATTTTAATTATTCTGACAATAATTGATTGTCACCTATTCCCTGAACTGTGTGAAACAATCAAGCATGCCAGAGTCAGTATTAGGTGAGGTACCACACTGCGTAAAGCCATAAGCAGTCATCCGCTTTATTCAGCATTTTTCTGTTGTATGGTCTGAGTATGGTGGGCGTGATCGTTGGATGCTTTTTAGGCTACAATGTTTGCCATAAATGAACCCATTCAAATGTTAGGAATGGGAAGCTCCTATTTTGGAGTTAATTTCTCATTCTAATAGAAATAACTCACTCCACGTGGAGCTAAAATTCTACTCAAAATTCGGAGTCATCCCTAATCCAATATTTTGAGCGTGCTTCATAAAATCCAAGGGTTTGAGAGAGTATGAAGAAAACTGAAGAAGTTAGCGAAGAAAACAGATAATGATTTCGAAGCTGGAACCATTTGTTGCCCGTGATCAGTTTGAAACATATCAGGTGTCATTGACTTATTTAAATGTTTTCGTCAATAATGTTCACAGGAAAGATACACTGAACTTCGCATCTGCGATATTTCGTTGTCTACCTATAAAATAACCGACTCTGCAAAACATAATGCCAAATGGCATGTTTCCTTATTATAATTTCCACAGTACTCTACACACCTGTATGAATATATTAATTGCCCAAAATGGCACTTCGAAAGGATTCGTATTCCCGTATGCCCCCCCCCCCCCCCCGGCAATGGTGTACGAGTTTGCGCCTGAGCCAACTACAACATTGTAAGGGGAAGCGGGATCTCCCGTCTGATTTTTGGCAAAGACATAACAGTCTATGCCTCACTAGCGTAGAAGGTTAGTGGGTTAGGAAATGTTAATCGTGCAGTGCGGCACCAAACATGCAGCTACCAGAGAGAAATGCCATAAATCCTTTTCCCACCCCACCCGCCGCCCCAAAATGGGAGATGCACATTCGATCAAATCACCAGCACGTCCAAGCTAAACAGTTCTCTTCTGGCTCTTATTTTCTTGCAGTTTTGGGGACGTCGTTCGCGGGTATAATCATGCAAGTGCCTAATGGCGGGCCACCCCGGTCACCAGGTCCGTCCCGGCCATAGTTCAGACAGTTCTTCGGACGACTCTAACAGTTTGGAAGGAGATCAGGGCTGGGCGGTACCCAACGGTCGTAACAATGGTAAGCAAGAAATAAAAGCAGGGCAAGGGTACGATTCGTTTGCCGTATGGGGGAGGGTTGGGGCTTGGGATATACACGTTGGCGGTCTATGCCCGACTGCCGTTGTTTAAAGGACAACTGTAGGCTTGGATACAACTGAGGGCATATCATGGAAAACGGGAAACTGTATCTATAGGTCCAAACCCATATCAATAGGATGTTCCTAGGACAGGTAATTGGGGGGAATCCCAATTGCACAATAACGCAATGAATCACACTTGGCCAACACGGGAAATCATGTTCTGTTATGTATTTCATTGTTCATTTTGTTGAGTAAGTCAACATTAGTTAGAAGATATGTTGTCTCTCTTGCTCCAAAGTAACCATCAACACCTATACCAACCCACTACACCCATCCTCTCCCATAGAATAAATGCTTTTCGTAGAAGAAATTAATGTGTGAATTTCAAACAAAGAATGTTTGCAGAATTGTGCAAGTATGCAACCATTTATCATTGCATGTGGGTTGGAGTGATTTTCGATCTTGCCAAGACCCAATGCACAAACTTCGAAGGGCGTAACTCCGTAACGGAAATCGTATAAACTTCGGGTTTGGACTGCGCATTCAGTTTTCTCCAGCTAATATATTATTCTCTTTATAATTCATCCTGCAGTTGTCCTTTAATGTATAGTATTGCCTAGTTGGATGGTTTCACTAGAGTCCAGTGGCCCTCGTAGTACCCATGTAGTAATACTATACTCAACTTGTAAGCAAAGGTAAAGGGGTAACAGTGCTCGTATTTTTATCAACTCGTGATATTTTCTCCACTTGCCCTGTATGCATGCTTCGATGTTGTAAATGTACGGCTTAGTTTCCAGTACCTATATTCATGAATTGTGTCCTTAACGGTTATAATCTCTATATAATTCGTCCGCGAAAGAGATGATTTTAATGGAGAATAAAATCAGAGGAACAATGAAATCTGAGCAACAACTCTGGCATGGTTTACACCTTTGCTCCGCAGTCCTATCACTACGTAGCTCTGATGACACAAGCAAAAATTACGGATTTGTTAAGCTTGCCTGTACTGAAAACGACTGAAACAAAAAATGTAACCGTCTCACATGTCACAACCTTGTTAAAGGCTGGTATTACATAGGTACGGATACGGGTTGCGGCATAAATGTGTGAATCGCAGTTGTGAGAAAAATGATGGTATTTGGGGAGGGGGGATAAGGTGTTCAGGCATGGAAAGGCAATACTTATCTAGCAGCTCCTGTCCATGAATTTTGAGTTGCCCTTTGAGGAAGGTATCCCATATAATTAACTTGCCGAGATGCGGCATCAATGCCGCACTGGACTGACACTTGGTAATTTTGGCAACTCGGTGCTCGGCAATCGGCAACGCGGTGATCCGGACACACTCGGTGCTGGGCACTCGGTTGTGGGACAACGCGGTGTCGGTTGCTCCCGATGCTTGCGATACTCGGTGTTAGCGATGCTTGCAACAATGGAAATTGTCTCTAACTCGGCAAACCCATTGCAGATTCCAGACACGTTTCATATTATCGCGGGATTCCGGCGACAGTGGTGTCATACACGTAACCTGTATGTTGACGCGTCCGTAAAAATCACGGGTTGGTGTATTTCCCGGGCAGAAGGATCATATCGACAACCATAGGTGGCCTGAATCGGCCCATTATGGCCTTTATAGTGCCTGCCCTCCTGGCGAGATATGACGACTACATATGCTAAACAGTGAGCGTATTATACAGTTCCGATCATTTAGAGTTGACAGGTGTCCAGACAGTTGATATATCGTCCAAATTGGTGCTTATACACCCTTGCAGAAATGCGATGCCACGACGTTTCACCTCAAGTTTTTAAACGTGTTTACAATTTGCTCTCTTGTTTTCTTGCAGTTGTCTTACCTGCGAATGGTAATGCTGGAAGTTCATCATCGTCTTCATCAGGATCTCATTCTTCCAACTCTCAGAGCGCTGATAGTGACCAGACACGCCCAGACAACGACGCCAATGACGCCAACGACACTGAAACTGATGTGCAGATGGCGTGACGGCCCAGAACAGGTCATAATCAGTCGTACCAATGATCGCTGCGGGAGGTGTTCCATTTGGAGGTGGCCTACCTGCCTCCTCGTCGACGCCTCCTCCGGACAACGCCCCAAACCTCTCGGGACTTTCAGCTAAGGGGTCCTCGGGTGGAGGGGTGGCTGCCGTGGTATGTGTGTTGGCACTGCTTGGACTCGCCGCTGGAGAGGAGACTTCATGTTCAAGGGATAGCCTCCCGGTAGATTCAATGCGTAAACTCATCGATACCTGGCCATTGGCGAGTGGCTGAGCCAGGAATGAACAGCGACGGAGACAGTCATGAATTACAGACCTTGTAATGCAGTACGGAATATTGTAATGGACATTCTATCTCGGACCCCAAAATTGAATGAGCGACGAGAGTGAGCGAAAAAGCTATAATATGGTTTCGTCAGCCGTGTGCACAAGAACATCGAGTTCCAGACTCTTTGAAAATAAATTTTCCTTTGGTTTAAAGCAAGATGCAAGGCTGGCGTACGTCCTTCTCTTGCGGTTAGAGAACCGGTCGTACATAGAAGACACCAGTATTGATCTGGATCATTACTAACTATAACGCACAAGAACTAACTTTATTGGCTAGCGCCAATATAATGCACGACAGTCTCAACAAAATAAGCATTCAATTCTAAAGACAGATAAGGAGCAGCCCCCCGATAAAAACGAGGTACCTTGTTAGAATACGTATTTTTACCCGTATCATAATTTTTATAAGCGTCGGTCAATTGAAATTATGATATTAACAATGATCAAGTTGCGCACGACTGCACGAAAATAACCTCAGTGAAATAAGTATAGGTGTTATATTGTCGTGTAGGATTGAGGAAACAAAAAACTTTACAGGCAGAGTCGAACTTTTTTCACAAAATAAATGGATAAATTAATTCGGCTCCTTCTTACTTTTTCGGTCTACGCGTTGTTAAAGTATGATGGTCGTTTAACAGATTCCCTTCAAACATGTTGAACTAGCTCAGACGGAGGAGGACCAGTGGCGTCACAAGGGGGGTCAGGAAGGAACAACCGCCCCTTCTACAGAATTTAGGGGGCGCCAAACGAAGGTAGGCCTTCGCGGATTTTTTTTGTGAAAAAGTTCCCAGTGTAACCCCTCCCAGTCCCTTCTTCCGTACCTCAGTCTTGATGTTCAAGGAGACTTAATACAGGGATGGTTCCAACTTGGTAGAAGATCGGGTCTTTTTTACCCTCCTACAAACTACTCTTGTGACGCCACTGAGGAGGACTTATATCCAAACCTCACAAAAATATTGACGTACCAGCATGTTGCCTTGTTGAGTTATTTCAATAACTTTTCATGCATTTGAGGAATCCATATCGTCACGGAGAGGAGCTGACAACGCAAAACGTCTACCGTCTAAACGTCTACCCTTGGTACCAGAAAGACGAATATGATTATTCCCATAGAAATGAATAGATAAATGGGGATATTCTGTCATATATTGTAAACAATTTGTTTTATCTGGGGAAGAAGCTCTACAAGTCATCATGTCTCTCCGTCCGTTCGTTCGTTCGTCCGTTAGTCCGATCTGCGATCGTTTCGTCGGTTCTTCCATTCTGTTCGTCACGTTCATCGTAACTTCTGAACCGTACATGCAATCAGGTTGAAACCTGGTGGGTGGATGAAGCATGCCACTGGCTAGGCTGAGTAACATTTTTGTTTGCATAATGTCATGGAATTTTATTACATCCAATATTACCCCAATAAGTCTTCATTCGTAACTTCTGAACCGTACATGCAATCAGGTTGAAACCTGGTGGGTGGATGAAGCATGCCACTGGCTAGGCTGACTTACATTTTGGCACGTGTGATCAAGCAGCTATCAAGACGTTCGACTTGCGCTTGTTTTCTTAACCAGATCCCATTCACAGTTCGTATGTACATGGTTAAAAAAGAGATTCTTCACGTGTGACTTGATACGGGGGTCCCGCGGTCCCCGGTCCCGCCGTGACATCACAGGGGAAAATGCGCAATAACCGACTGTGCCGTATTCACGCACTGGATCAGCTCGGCCTGGTGCCTGGGGAGTTGGCCTTCATAGTGTAATGAATAGAAAGTTCCATGAAGGCATGCATATTACATGACCATTGTCCTTATATATCACATACTCTATAAAAAGTGATGAAAAGGGGCCAGGAAGGACAAAATTGAAGACCCTGAAGCCACAGCATCCCAAAATAGAAGAATAACCCAGATGCCTAAAAGAAATCGCCCACAGTTTCTTTTTTTTTTCAAATGAATCAAGACTGTTGAACGCATATTCACAGCTCTAGCGTTGGTTGCCACGCAGCTTGAGGCAATGAACCCCATTGGTGGTAACATTGGAAAGCTCGTGGAATAGTGAGAGGAATGGCCCTCTAATCCATGAACATTTCAAAAACCTGAATCAATCACTCGATTTCGTCTCAGCTCCCTCGAAGTTAGACCGAGAGGCCTCAATCTCCTTGTAAAGTAAATCTCTAAGACAATGTATTAATCTTGTAGCCCTCCATTGAACGTTTTTCAATTACCTGCTTAGGTCTATCGAGTAAGTAAGAGTCCATACATGGGCAGAACATGTTCCAAGTGAGGTCTCACCTGTTGCCTAAACAGCCTGAAAACGATATCCTCATTGAGGAAACTGAATAACGTCTAATCAGGCAAAAATCCATTACCTCACCTCGCAGCTTCAGCACACTGCTTAGAGGGTTTCGAAGAAGAATAAAAATTAACTCCGAGAATCTCTGAATTCACCTGATTAATATTTCGCCCAATTGACTTGAAGGAAGCATAGCGATTGTGGAAACCCATGCATACTTCTCGCTTATGGCATTGAAAAAAAGTTGATCGATTACCTATCGGAAGACCATTGGAGAATATATCAAGATCACTCTGAACAATTGCAACATCTTCGTTCGAAGCAACCTCCCGATAAAAACTTGGTATCGTCGACAAACTCTAGAATGCACCGATTCTTCAAGATTGTCAATACACGCAGAATATAGGAGTGCACAAGACCCGATTCTTGGGAAACACCCACAGTGACCTTTTGCCAAGGAGACGAACGCCAATTGATGACAAACCCTTGTTCCGTATTAAGGAGTCACTGACGAATCCACTCAAGCTTTTTGGAGGTCTAGCAAATACCACAAATCTCGACTTGGGACCTAGCAGATTCTAGTCTGCATAGCAACTCTCCAAATTTGGATCTAAGGACAATCCTGGCGCGTCCCTCTCGTGGAATCTCATCCCTGTTGCGTTAGTGGCGAACGATGATAGTCCCACAACATTCCACAACTACCACAAAAAACCCACTTGCCCTGCATTAGTTCAAACAGAACACCACCAAAACAAACAGACCCAACAAAATAAAACACCACCAGAACAAACACAATACCAAGAGAGGAAAAAATGACTGGGAACCCACAAAAATTAATATCAAAACCGAAAGCAGGACAGCACAGATAGTAGAGGACAGACGGACAGGTAGAGAGGGATGGTAGAAAAAAGGGGGAATATGAACGGATAGAACTCCACTACGAATATGGAGAAAAAAAAGAATCGTAAAACATAGTATTAACAAAGTTTCATTTTTTTTCGACCTCAGTCGCATTTTCAAACAATGAATATAATGTATAGGTCAATTTGATGAAAAGGGGAAAAACAAATATGCAGTAGAAAAAGCCGACCATCAGAGAAACAGTCCATACTCCTGACGAGCGGCAGATGATACGACTTTCCCAGAATTCTCAGACCAAAAGTCTGGACAGCTCGTGCCGTACGTTATTATGAAGCGCGAAAATATTTTGGAGAAGAGACTCCAACCCCCCCCCCCCCCACCCCCTCTCGAAACAAGCTGAATTGGGTATGCCTCCCACATACCTGTCTAAAATCGTTCCATCGATTTATTTTTTTTTGCGTATCCAGGTAGAGATGTTCTATAGTGGCCCGTGCCTATTTTTTTTTTTAGATGAGCATAGTTACATTGTTCTCATCATGAGGACTGGAGACAGCGGTGTTCTACCCACTAGGAGTTTAGTTTCCCATATCTTAGAGAGAGCTGGTTCTTCTCAGCGTACAGTAGGACCATTATGGTGAGCAGACAATTTCCGACAATATCTCGGCAGCTTTTTTATGTTAATTCCACAGTGGATATATTTGTTCATCTCTGGGTCACGTCCAAAAATCGAATGCAGAAGTTTCAATCCGAGCTAGAAAGTCTAACATGGCAGCAGTAGGAAGTAAGGGGGGGGGGGTCCGGTTCCAAGAGGATGACTGAGGCCGCTGTCTGTCGACGCCGATCCTCCAGAGATTATTTGGTCCTGGTCTCGAGTCCGAGTGACACCGACGCAGGTTTCAGTTGACACAAAAGTCTGAGCATGGTGGTATTATCCAGTTTATACGAAAACCTACATGTTTCCGACAAATGTGATACTCATTATACAAGATATACTGCATGCTAATAAGTACTTAGGCACTGAATTTTGAATTGGAATCGTGGACGTCGAAATGTTCACAAATGGCTTACTATCACTGATCTTACCAGGCGTCAAATTAATGTGCAAAAATAAATCAACCGAACCACAAACAAAACACGTTTGTATTAATGAAGCAAACAGGTTTTAGGACTGTACGAATGAGTTATGCCAATCTGGACTGGAGCAACGGGGGTATGCGTCGGGGAATATCGCTGACAAATTTCACACAAAGAGAGAGTAAATAAACTGAATGTGTTTCACGGTATTACATACGACAGCACACTTCGGAGTGCGTACCCCTGACTGCACTCTCAACAGAACACACAATACGCGGTCTTCTGGTCTTACCCCTGCTCCTGTTAACATACTAGCTTCATTATTGAACCAGGTATAATGGCAGTCAGTCCCATTTATAAAGTCATTGTTATGAATAGACTGGGCATATCAAACAAGATACACAGATTAATAATAATATCCAGAGTTTTCGGAACCAGAGTTTAAAGCCTTCATGCGGGTGGGTCAATGGCGAGTTATATGGGTGATTAAATTTATGACAGCTAGTGTACGTTAACTTAGGAAGGACCTATCCGATGTGTCTTCAACAAAACTACTGTCATTGCTGGGTTGGAGGAAAGGCGCCAATATGAAATGGTGGACATGCATGTCATGACTCGCCTTCATGATGAGCATCTTGTTATATTAAGTTGTGAAACCCCCAATAGGTGTGGCGAGGATTCCACCCCATGCTACTAACAACGTAGGGAGTAAATGTTAGGTTGTAGAGTGACAATTAGTTATAATAGTTGGCCTATAAACTTGGACCATTTACTGCATCCAATTTCTTATCCCCACCGAAATTTGGCCCCTCCCCAACTCTTCAAGTGTGGCCACAGGCCTGCCTCTTCACGCGATGCTTTTTTGTTTGGAGGAAATCAGTTTGCGTATAAGAGAACATTGTCGCTGTAAGCTGTTGCAGTGAATTCTGCTGAGGAAGATGTTTGGGGGTTGAGAGCGAAGACTCAAGCCTAAAAAATCTCAAAAAAGGGAAGCTATCCGCTCACCAATGTATAGATTCTTCCATTTCGTTAAATACCATAGTTGTATGTTTTTTAAAGTTAGAAAAAAAAAATTAAATCAGATTTGCTGTATACAATGTCTTAGGTTTTTTTTTTTAAAACACCCATCAAAATGGTGGATTTTCTAACATAGAAAGTAAATGGTTTACGCTGTAACGTTACATTGTTCACCAAAAAAAAAAAACTCATTGGGGTTATGAAAAACAGAACTAAATCAGATTTGTTGTGATTTTCTACATGTACTGTAAATCATTGAAAAGACAACTACATTTTTTTTTACTGGTGCGCCACACTGGAAAAGTTTGTTCAGCCTTTCGGTGACCACAGCAAAGATTATAGCGTAGGCCTAGGCGTAATGTATGCTTTCAACTTGGCCACTTATTTGACTGACACGCCACGCCTAAAATATTCATTGTGAACTACGCCTACGCATGTTTTCGCACAATGCCAGTGTCAACTTATGTAACAACATCATGGCCAGTAACAACATTATGCAAGTACAAGCCTAGCCTATTCATTCACTCACAACTTTATATCCTACTACACATATTACAAAATTGGGTATAGGCCTTAAGTTAGGCTAGATAAAACAAATAAATCTGGTTGACCAAGGATAGGATAATGAACCCGGCATTTTAACTAGATTTAGCTCCAAATAGCCCTAGTAATTTTATACTTATAACTTACATTCGACAAGTTTCCTTCAAAACCCTAGTCACACCTCTGCATCGTATTAAATACCTGGCTTGCTCTGCACAGGTTTTTGTGGGATTGTGAAAAGGACGAGACTGTGTTTATTGTTCTGTTATGCCATTCCTAATAAATTTTTGCAGGACTGGGCCCTAGGCCTATGTACAGTACAGAGCATGACTCATGATGAAGTCGCGAGCCTAGGGACCTAGCCCACGGTAGGCCTTGTAAAGGAGTAGCCTAAAGAACCTTTACTTTACTAGTACTATGATACTAGTACGTACTTGTCCGTTGCGTTACCTAACCATAACGTGTAATATTTACCGCTTCATAAACTCAATAAACATTGAACTGAAAGCCCTCGTCTGACAGAGGAGAACTTACTTCATGCTTGCTATCAGGATGCATGTGCGTGCAACGCGAACGACTGTAGCAACTGGCAAGTCTTGTTGGTTTGTTGCATAGTTTGTAATTGATTTCCGGAGAAGGAAAAACGACTCTGAGCAGTCGGATCTGTGTGTTTACGTTCGTAGACCTCGGGGTATTGGTTTTAACGGTGACGTCGTGAACATTACGTAATCGCTCGCAATAAAATCTTCTTTCGCCCAAAATACCGCTCTTCCCTAATAATTACAAACGTTCCATAGTCCTTTGAACGTACTAGAAGGTTTCCACCCGTTTTTTTTTTTTAACGCAAGAGGGCGGATTTTTGCAATGACCCAGTGAAATCGACGTCTCAAATCATTATTACACTTATGAAACCTATGAGGCTTCCACCGAAGCTCGTCGTGTGTTGCCACCTACGGTTGGGATGATGGATTCGGGAACTGGGCTCTAGTGCTTATATAGCGCTTTTCCACAGCTCAACGCTTCACAGATATTACACTGATTCATAGTGACTTGTGACACCCGTACTAGATAGCACGCATTCTGGCTTGTTTGCTGATGTGCTCCGCGCACCATTTCAGACGCACTTCATCGTGTCACCTTGTACAACCGCACTGCAGACAGTCCTCGCTTCATATGGGCCCCGCAATCGCAATCAAGGGTTTTTTTGCCGTCGGAGCTCTACCAACTGAGCTAATCCGCCTCCTATCAGATTGTACAGCAATCACCGCGATTCAGCTGCATGTATTGTAATGAAAATCAATTGTCCTCCTTGTGAAGACTAGGGATTAGGTGGAGATTGAGTCACACTCGCCCGTTCAGAAATATCTTATGAAATCTGTGCATTGCCGAACACACTTTTTCCCATTATACGTGATGAAAGGATGAAGGAATGAAAAAAAATTACACAGAGGAACTATTTCGCACATTACTACTGACATGTTTAACTCCTTCAAAAAAGACATGATCGTTTTTAAGGCCAAAAAACAGTACTTTTAAAAGACTATACCACAGCTTATTCCACAAATATGAGTCTCGTAAACTGCTGCCAAAAAATGGAATCAGCTTCCAAAACATTGCAGAAGAAGCCGCCATTTATTTTATTCATTACGCATCCCAAGCCGGAAGCCTCGCGAACAATTTCACTGCATGTAGCATACTTTACATCTCATCGAGTATTCTGAACATGCCTATGCTTTGAATATTTAAATTGCGGGACTCCCTAGTGAAGTTGTTCTAACTAATTTAGATGTCTGCTGCTGTGTCTCCTATATTTTTCTTTTCAATCCTTAACTATTCGTAAATTCCATTGTGTCTAAAGTCTTTGTCCTTCTTTGAATAGGGTTTATGCTGTGACGCCTCGAGGAGAGATTGCTGTATTTTAGTAACTAAGTTACTTCCGTTGAATAATGTTGTAATATTTCGATACATGCATCTTTCCAACATCTTAATCTCTGAATTTCTCCTTTTTACACATCCATCTAAACATACATCATATAATCGCCAAATTATGATGGTGATTCCTCTTCCATGATACGTACAGGCATTTTATTCGCTAATGAAGGTCCGTACGAGTGTAAATGCATGGCTAGTTCAGTTGAATATACAAAGCATAAGTGCCGACCAGTATTGTCAAGTAGTTTTGAGGAGAATCCATGGAAATTCGTGGCATAAAGGAGTTGCGTTATACTGCAGGCGTACTTTCGACACATGTCCAACCTCACGTGATTAGGCAGTTAGGTGTACGGCACCTATAACTTCATTCAACGAAACTCCGGTTATAGCGGAGTGTTACGAAAAATAATCCTTGTTGCCATTCCAGGAGAGTCGGTACAGGGACGAACTCTTAAGGATCAGCTGAGGCCTAACTTGTTTAGAGAGTTTAGATTAAGGTCACAAGATTATCATTCAATGTAGGTAAACAAGTCGAGCTCAAAGATTTGACAGGTCATATGTCAGTGGGTTACGCTCATGGCAGTTAGCGTATCTGGAACACCATTTAGAATATCTCGGAACTGACAAAGGCCTCCCGAAGCATCGTTTATATAGAGCCGGGCGCCACCCTCGAGACACCCGTAGACCTTTCCTGTCCAGGAGGGCCGCCACGGGCCCCAATTAGTCGCCGAATGCATTGAAAGGGCGCGAGACGAGTCGAGATCAGCCATTTTCTTTAACGACTATTCCAGCCCAGATACGCTTCAGGTAGTGTTTAGGGGCTATGCGTGTATGTTTGCCTCGTTAGGGTTCCTGCGCATGCGCACGTGGTATCCGAATTTTATTCTACGTTTCGGCCAAGTAAAAGCTCAGCAAGGAACCAATGCCGTATTGATGAGCACTAGTAATAACTTGCCTGCTCTTCTCGACCAGTGCTCAGATGGACAACGAGGCAGGGGTTTAGTCAATCCAACATGCCTCCCGGGACCGCTATTTTACGTCCTCTGAAAGGCCGATCAGTGAAACCCCAGGATCCGACACTCCTCAGGACAACCTGGAAGATCGGAATTCAGGTTCAACGTGATGCTCACAGCCGACGACGTAACCTATATGAAATCCCGTAACGAAGCCCAGTAGCTCCAGAAAATTTTCTCTGAATACAGTGGAACGTTGAATGAAGACCGAGCACTCGCCCTTCGCAATTGCAAGTACAGCCACCATCAAATAAATGAAAACGTCCAGATGACTGCTGTAAATCTCGAGGGATTCGACCGTGACTTCTGTTAGGCGTACGGACGCCTTTGCGTGTATAAGCTGCGGAGTGCCTAGGGTCATGTGTAAATATGTAAGCAGCAGTTACATGTAGAAATGTACGATCGATTGGGCTGGGGTGCAAACAAAACCTATACGTGAAACCATCCTATATAGCCGAAACAGGTTTGGTAATCTCATCGGTCCCGAAGGGCCGATACTGTAGTCAGTTTTGCGGCGTGAATAATCAACCATGGGGGGCTACCGGGTGGTCAACCAATGATGGTGCACTCTAAAGGTGTCCCCAGTGTGTGTTGTGAGTGATTTGCAGTGTGTGTTTACGTGTGGCGTGGAGTGTGTATATGTGTGGTTAAGTGGCACATGATGGAAGGTGTGTGCCTGATATTCACGAAAAACACATGTTATATCCTGACTCCAGGCAAAAAATTTCAAATTTAGAGAGGAAAGAGCCACAATTCCAGGCATTTTGGACAAAATTCGGACGAAAAGGTTGTCTTTTTTCAAATATTTAGAGTTTGTTAGGACTGATTTCTCCAAATGTTAGATCATGGGAAATAAGGATTATTGTGATACCGCCTGCAGTTTCGGCAGCGGCAGGAGATGGCAACGGCGACGGACACAACCCCAAAACCATAGTATCCCCGCACACTCACAGCGTTGCGGGAATATAATTATAGTCATGTGGCCGTTAATACCGATGTCTTCAGGAGGCCTTAACCAAGAACAATTCCAGATTGGAGTGACACGCGTTATGCCCTTCCTACCAAAGGAATGATAGCTTCCAAGTCTAACGATCTAATTAAATTATACGAGACAATAATTCTTATAAGACACAACTTCGAATTCAAGTAGTCGTGTTGATGGTACATGTACTGGGGATGGGTCAATACAGGCTATTTTACTAGAGACGATCCACAGAGACGCTAGCCAAATTGTTCCATAGGATACGCCAAGTAATCACTGATCTTACACTGCCAGATTGCACAACGGTCACTCGGTATTGTATACAGTAAAGTTACAGAATACAACCATTGCATGACTTCTAGAGCACTTCCGCCATCTACTGTCCGCTACGCATTGTCGTGTGCCAGTCTATGGGGTAATTAAATCATCTCCTGTGGCATGCATGTGTGGCGAAACAAGTGGTCATTTAACACCAATTCCTTTAAAACAATTGACAAACCGAGCCGCGTGCCCTTTCATGGTTTCTCGTGCTACATCTATAATGGTAATCAACTCCTTCTTGGCCGAAATTACTAGATTATGGTCACTCAACAGATGCAGTTTTGTCAGAGCAGAGAAATAAAGGTGGGTATTGCTGAGTACGATCATATTTTACTTTCGCGCCGAAAGTGCCTTGATTACCGTCACAACCTTCTGGGACAAGTTAAGCTAGCCCTACCAGTCTCGACAGCACCACTAGACTACCAGTTCACACCTCATAAACCACCATGAAGGTTTTTCATTACTATGCTGCTTCTGTGCGGTAAGTTCATTCCGCTTTATTTCAGTATTTTTCTGTTGACATTAATAATTGCCGTGCACGCAGACTAATCGAAGTTAGACAAATATGAGTATGGGGGCGTTATCGTTGGATTGCCTAGGCTACAATATTTGCCATAAATGAACCCATTCAAATGTTATGAAATGGGAATCTCCTGAGTTGGAGTTAATTTCTCATTCTAATAGAAATCAACTCACTCCACGTGGAGCTAAAATTCTACTCAAAATTCGGAGTCATCCCCAATCTCAATATTTTGAGCATGCTTCATAAACTCCAAGGGTTTGAGAGAGTATGAAGAAAACTGAAGAAATTACGAAGAAAACAGATAATGATTTTCGAAGCTGGAACCATTTGTTGCCCGTGATCAGTTTGAAATATATCAGGTGTCATTGACTTATTTGCGATGTTTGCGTCAATAATGTTCACAGGAAAGATGCACTGAACTTAGCATCTGCGATATTTCGTTGTCCACTTATAAAATAATCGACACTGCAAAACACACGACACTCCAAATTGGCATGTTTCCTTATTATAATTTCCACAGCACATCGGCACCTTGTATGAATATAATAATTTCCCAAAATGACTGGACACTTCGAGAAGATAGCCCGAATTCCGTATGTCCCCCCCCCCCCCCCCCCGCGCAATGATGTACGAGTTTGCACCTGTGCCAACTACAACACTGTACGGGGAAGCGGGATGTCCCGTCTTATTTTTGGCAAAGACATAACAGCCTATGCCTTCACTAAGCGTCGAAGTTATTGGGTTTGAAGCGTCATCGTGTTTCAGAGTGCGTCACCAAGCATGCAGCTACCAGGAAAAATTGCCATAGATCCCCTTTAATTCCCAGCCCTCACCCGCCGCCTAAAAATGAAGAGAGATACGCATCCGATCAAATCACCAGCACGTCCAAGCTAAACAGTTTTTCTTCTCGCTCTTATTTTCTTGCAGCTTTGGGGACGTCGTTCGCAGGAATAATCTTGCAAGTGCCCACTGGCGGCCACCCCAGCCATCAGGTCCATCCCGGCCATAGTTCAGACTGCTCGTCAGACTCCAACAGTTTGGAAGGAGATCAGGGCTGGGCGGTACCGAACGGCGGTAACAATGGTAAGCCAAAAAAAAAAAAAAAATAGAAGCAGGGCAAGGGTACGATTCCGTTACCGTATGGGGAGGGTTGAGGATTGGCCTTTATTTTCGAGGCATTACCAATGTGAACATAATGTAGATAGTTCTTGGATGTAATTCTGGGGAGTAGTAATTGACTCCTGTCTTCTGTCACTCCTCCAAAATCCCGCCATGCATGGAACAGCGTCGCTCAGATGAACGATGACCAGGATACGGTCCATTTCTCAACTATACATTATCTCATGGGCGTCATTTCATGTTAAATCATAGATAAATGATGTCCTCGCTGCTCGAACATATTGCAACATTTCCCTCTTCATTTTATTATCATCATTATCAATCGTATTTATACAGCGCCCATTCGAATACAAATTTGTGAGAGGTTTTCACAGTGAATCGAAGTAAAACCTGAACGTACAGACGCAGTAACACTAACTATCACGAGGATGAAAGCTATACACACAGAAATACTATAAAACTACAGTGAGGCTAATCAAAAGGTTATCTAAAAAAAATTCTGAAGACATGAACAGTCGGTAAGAACGCACTTTAAAGTCAGAAACACTACAAGGAATCCTACATTAGTTCCTGACAATGTGGAGGTAATGTTGAGTTCACCCGAGGTCAATTTGCGTGATAGGCTTGTATGCGATATCTGTCGCATTCGAACGGAACTTAGTGGATATGTTCCATGGGTCATAGAAAACCCTTTAAAATGAAATTAGATTGACATTGGCATCCACCGATTGATCAAAGTGGGGATATCACTGGCGTAGCGAGGGATTTTGATTGGGGGAGGCAATTGGATGACTATCTAAGCGGAGCGCCATCATAGGTTGGCGCGAAGCGTAGTCGGAATTTTTTGCTTCACAACTGCCCCAGATTGCAGGAAACGGCACTCCGCGCATTTCGGGCAGTTAACGTCATAAACCAACATTCCTAAATATGAGATATAAGAAAAAAAAATTAATGTGAACTGACAAATTGCAAAAATTCATCGGAACATGAAGTGGCCAGCATCAGGCCCATAGCCATGGGGTCAGTCGATCCCCCAGCTGGCCGAAAGTCCACAATTTGGCCATTAAAATCCAAGATTATTAAAATCAGCCTCAGAATCCACCAAACTCACCATTCAACATCTTTATTCCAACAATTTCCGGGGGAACCTTTCCCCTCTAGTGAGGCGCGCCTGCGTCGCACTGCTGCCCTTCAGGCAACATTTGGTCCACTTAGGGAAAAGATCACCCCGCACCCATTGGCTCTAAAGACAAGACATAATACCTTCGTCCGAACTATTCCGTTTTCTTTTGGAAAATCCAAAGGTGAAGAACGACATTTTTAACCTAACTGAAGCGGCGAAGGCAGTTTCTGATTATAACTGAGTTGCATAGACCTTTTCGCAATTAGCAACTACGGTGCATTGTGGGACTGTTTGGGGGGCTGTTATAGAAGGCCATACGGACAAAATGCCTGTAAAACTTGGATTAACTTGAAATTTCATGCAAGAAAATAACATTTTTTCACTCGAAGTTGTTATGGTAAGTATCAGAAAAATATGAATAACAACTTCTGAAGATTCGGGGAATTATGCATGAAGAATGAGAAAAATTGAAATTTACGTTTCCCTCCCCATACATGCCAACACTAAATTCACGAACCGAGCCCCCTGATGATTCCCGGCATGCACCAAAACATTCCCACAGTGCACCGCAATATGCTATTTGTGAGAAGGTCTACAGAAATTTTCTCGCAGCCTATTTGCTGTAAATTTGGCACAATAGGCATTGCCACTTGTTTTTGCCTTTCGCGCGGGATATTATTAATGGTGACCGCAGTGGTCAAAAGTATACCCTATGCGTATATTCTTGGCACTGTCACTGACATATTTTCAAAAATAATGATAAGGGATATGAATACGGCCACGGGAGTAGATGAAAGTAATAATCATGTTTGGAATACTCTGCCCCACATTACTAACTTTCTAAGGAAAGATAAATCTGTCATTATATTCGAAAAAAAATAAACTTGTGGCTATGCTGACGCTCTCGCGACCAGAGCCAGCTATCTCTATATACGGCTTTGTACTGTGGGCAGTAGCAAACGGGCGCCATCTTTTATAGACAAGCTACCGCAAGTTGAATTTATTGGACAATTAGCGACACAATTGGCGTCAATGCTCTTGCTGGAATCAAGGAATCTGGGACATGTGTAAAAAACGATGGGCTCAATTAATAGACAATGTGGAATGATTCATTGATTGCACACTGCACAGGCTCAGTTTTTCTTCTTAGCTAAAAGTGTGTATGACTGAGCATTACGTAAATAGGTTTTTCAGAATCCGATCGGGGGGCATTTCCCCCTGCCCCCCCCCCCCTGGCTACGCCGATGGGGGATATACACGTCGGCGGTCTATACCCGCCTGCCGATGTTTAATTTATAATACTGCCTAGTTTGATGGTTTCACTAGAGTCCAGTGGCCCTCGTATAGTACCCATGTAGTAATACTACTCAAGCAATAGGCAAAGGGGTTACAGTACTCGTATTTTGATCGAGTCGTGTCGTTTTATCCACTTGCCCTGTATGCATGATTCGGTGTTGTAAATGTACGGCTTAGTTTCCAGTATCTATATTCATGAAATCCGTCTTCAACGGTATAATCTCTGTAATTCAAATCTGAACACTACTAAACTATATTTATAGGTTTGTTGTAAGGTCACTTCTCGGAGAGGAGGGTGTAGAATACGGCTGTTGTACGTCTTGCCTGTACTGCATATGGTGGCGACTGGAGAAGACATGTATCGTCTCACATGTCACAAACCTTGTTAAAGACTGGGATTACATAGGTACGGATACGGGTTGCGGCATAAATGTGTGAATCGCAGTTGTGAGAAAAAGGATGGGATTTTGGGAGGGGATAAGGTTTTTCATGGCATGGAAAGGTGATGCTTATCTAGCAGCTCATGTTCATGAATTTTGGGTTGCCCATATAATTAACTGCCGTGATGTGGCATCAATGTCGCACTGGTACTGACCTTGGTAATTTTGGCAACTCGGTGCTCAGCAATCGGCAACTCGGTGCTCGGCAACGGTGCTCGGTGCTCGCGATACTTGCGATGCTCGGTGTTAGCGATGCTTCCAAAAATGGAACTATCTCGGCAAACCCATTGCTGCTCATCCAGGCACGTTTCGTGATTGTTATCGCGTGATTCCGACATCAAGTGGTGTTGTGCCTCATCACGCCTCTATAGCCTGTTCACGTAACTTGTATGTTGACGCGTCGTAAAATCACGGGTTGGTTTATTCCTCGTGCTGAAGGATCATATCGACATACCATAGGTGTCCTGATTGTCGCCCAATCTGGCCTTTATAGTGCCTTTCACCCTGGTGAGATATGACGAGTACATATGCTATCAGTGATGATTGTGTATACAGTTCCGATCACATTTTAGAGTGGACCGCTCTGCAGTTGCTATATCGTTCCAAATTAGGCGCTTATACACGCCTTGCAGCAATGCGATGCCACGATGTTTCACTTTCAGTTTTTAAACATTTTTACAATTTGCTCTCTTGTTTTTCTTGCAGTCGTCTTACCTGCGAATGGTAATGCTGGAAGTTCATCATCGTCGTCATCAGGATCCGATTCTTCTAACTCTCAGAGCGCTGATAGTGACCAAGCACGCCCAGACAACGACGCCAATGACGCCAACGACACTGACACTGACCTCCCAGATGGCGCTGACGGCCAGAACAGGTCAGCATCAGTCGTACCAATGATCGCTGCGGGAGGTGTTCCATTTGGAGGTGGTCTACCTGCCTCCTCGTCGACGCCTCCTCCGGACAACGCCCCAAACCTCTCGGGACTTTCAGCTAAGGGGTCCTCGGGTGGAGGGGTGGCTACCGTGGTATGTGTGATGGCACTACTGGTAACTCCGACGCTGGGTAGGGATTTTCATGTCAGGGTGCCTTCCCGGTAGCTTCTCACTGCGTAACTCCATCCGATACGTGACCAGGACAGTGCTGGCCAGGAATGACCAGGCGACGGGGGACAGTCAGGAATTACAGACCATGTAATGCAGTACTGGAATATTGTAATGGCATTCTATCTCGACAAAATTGACTAAGCGGCGAGAGTGCGGCACAAATATAGGCAGTGATTCAAATGGTTTCGTCAGGTGCGCACCGAGAGATTTGTCTTGGGGGGGGGGGGTGAGCTCGGAACCCCCATAAATTGCCTCACCCTCCCTATTGGCAAATAAGTACAATTTATGACCCCTATGCTGCTGCAATATCTGCTCAATAACAGCTGCAAAACCTCTACTGAACTGGAAGAAAAAAAATCAGTTTTGTGTTAAACAAATATTGGTCACTTTGGTCTCGGGGGTTCTGACCCCCCCCCCCCCTCCGTGGTGTACAGTCCACTGGGTTTCGTCAGTGGTTATGCACAAAAATATCGAATTGAAGATTTTAGAGCATACCAAATAACGGCCGCTTTGACTGCAGGAAAACGTCAATGTCGATTTGGATAATTCCGAAACCATTTCGGCCTCATTGTTTAAAAACTAACTAAAATACCAAAAAAATCTTAACAAAAGAAAAACAGTCACGTGATCTACGATACGAGCAACCGATAAGAAACACTCGGTTAATTGTACGTATTGTTACCGTATTGTATTTCGTTGATTTTCTAAGACTTGAATCGGTGAATCACATTATAAATAGAAATAATAATATGGAAAAGAAATCAAGTTTAACACGGGACTAACCCAGTAGAATGGGTATAGTCACATTGGTGTCTATTTATTGTAGTGCACTGGCACGATCGACCTATTCAACCAATAAATTGGTTAATTTATTGTTTCCCCTTACTTTTTTCGGTTTACTTGTTGTTAACATGCAATAGTCATGTATATTTTTTAAACCAGCAAAGGTGAGAAGAGGGCATATCAACTGCTTGATAAGTAAAACGTATAAAAAAGTCAAGTCATGCTCACAGAATCATTGTTGAACTCCCAAGAGCGCATGGACTCGAAGTGAAACCACAATGGTTCTTCAGGCTGGTACATGCATGGCAGGCGAGAAGAGAAAACCGTATACAGCGCTACCCCACAATCGGAAACGGTGCCCACAGGACCATTAGAGACGACAGTATCATGCCTCGCCCATAGCATAGACACAAAGGCAAAGACCGAGACCCGCGCGCTGTATCTCCGACGCTGGGCCCATAACCGAGTCGACCTGCAAACCACAACATTATCTACTCTGAGTATTTCTTATTGAGTTTTCCGAACACACCTCGCTGCATTTTTAACGATTAGACATCTTTAGGTTCTGTGAACATGCCTAAGGCTCCGGTAATTTAATTGTGCCCTCTGAGTAACATTTCCTATTTGTCCTGCTATTGTTTCTTTCGGTTTATTTAGTCCTATTCGTACATTCCATGGTGTCTTATAAGTCCTTGCCCTTCTTTCGAATAGTCTCATGCTATATGGCGGCCCGGGAGAAATTTAGCTTTCAGCTAACTGAATTACTCTCGTAAATTTTTTTTGTAATATATCAATAACCTTCAACCCCTTTTTTCCTTCAGAATATCCATCTTACCACATCATCATAATTACATGGTTGTTTTCTCTCCCAAGATACTATAGGTTAAAAAATTTATTCCTCCTCATCAAGGTCGGTATTGACGCGTGAATTCATGCTCAAATTAACACTGTCCATTATCGTGTAAGGCTACTATTCAGCATTAAATGCCAAACTGGATTTCTTCGAAGATCAATTAAATTATTTCAATTATTGTGGAACCTTCGCGTGATTAGACGAATCACATCACCTCAGAACTTTTAAATCGACAAAACTCCGAACATACAAGTTCTTATGCGAAAGTAGTGCCAGTTTTCGGCATAAGACAGAAATCCCAAGGCTTCAGGCTGGACGGTCTAATTTTTGAATGCAAGTTTAATTCAAATGGACACATTTTTTTTTAACATGAAGGTTGGTACAAGGTCGCTTGTTTAAAAGATTCGAGCAGTTAGCGTTATCCGTCGGGGAGGGGGTGGGGGGCGGCAGCCAGCATGCTCCAACGGAAAGTACAACCGAGATATCGAGACCAGGCGCAAGGGAGGGGGATCTCCCCCGATTTCGCAAGAGGAAATCCAGGGATGAACTTCAGTCACGAAAATTCGGGAATTTTCGAGTACCTGGTATTCCACCGAGGGCCCGCGTTTCCATTGAATGTCCACTGAAAAAAAGCGTGACCTTGGTCTAGTCCGGATGGTCTGTATTATATTTCATAAAGGTGAATTATAATAATTTCACGCAACTTTGTGCGATTCGGGAGGAAATGTTTCCCCCCCCCCCTTAAAAACGGAAGTTCCCGTACGCCTATGTTTATTGATGGGCCAACATGTATATAATGGATACTGCCTTAAGTTGAGTAAGTTCCTCGTTTCCTTCAGGTTGTATGTTGCATCTGAACAGTCGGGAGGACTGCGCATGGCAGATGGATTGTTCGACTTTCCCCCGTATTATATAGAACAGCTGTTTGTATAACAAGAACGCATCTTGCGTAGTGATCACTTGCCAAATATCCAACTTCTGTAACAAAAGGAGACTTTCAAGATCACCTAGAATCTGAATACTTATTCCAAGCAGGCAAGTGGCAAGAATAATTAACTCACCACACATCAACAAGGTCAGGGTTATGTTGTAATGTTTCGAGTAGTAACGTTCCTTATATAATCATAACTACATGCAAATAAACCTTGTGGCTATCAGCTCTACTTCCCGAAATGTGGTAGGTTTTTTTTATCTGACTCATGCTGGTAATGAGCAGTCACAATACACTGGTGGATAATATAATTTATTGTATTGTTCAAAAGCTTGGTTCAATCCAGATTAAAACAATGTGGAAAAAAGTTAATGATTGTCAATGTACAATACCAAGCCATAGAGTGGGTACGTAAGAAGTTGGTTCCATGTAATACCCACACAAATGAACAGAACTTCTCTTCACGCGATTCCTCTGAGATGTTCAGTGCCGAACATGAAATTGGCATTTATAAAAATGGTCGGTCTTGAAGTAGAAAATTGAACTAACCACCCCCTCAAGCTCGGATCTTCGGGTTCGCATATAGTAGTTAAGATCCTCGATTGAAGGCGAAGTATATACCCAACTATCCCCGTGCGTGACGTCATGCAAGCGATGCCGTCGCTTTTTCGCCAGTTGCGGCCATACGATAATACTTCATTAAAGGAGCTCCGCTCCTATAACCAAACAACATTTTCTAGGAGGTATTCCACTCATTGATCACTCGATGATCTTTGCGGGAAGAAAGACTCCCGCATTTTCAATCTGCAGTGTGTGCCACAGAGCAGTTGAGTCAATGACCCCTAGTGACATCGGAAAATTAGGAGAGGTAATCGACGGTGAGGCTATCGATACTATGTGAAATTTTACAAACCTCAATCAAATCACCACGATTTTGCCTCGGTTTCCCCGGAGTTGGTCTTGTCCAAGATGCTTTGATTTCTGTTTCTCTGCGCTTTAATTTAGCTCAATGTCTCGTTTCCACTGCGCTACACCCGGCAGTGATCTAATGTCGATCAAAACGTCTCGTAGCACTCTTCCGATGGTTAAGTAATGGATGCCCCTAACCTTCACGTAACGAGTACCAATGCGCCGTTCGAGTAATAGTTAGGGGAGGTCAGCTTAGAAGAGTACATCTCGAAATAATGTGTGGTTAGTGGAATGTATCCTCCGTCCCTTGAGACTGTGCGATGTTTCTTTCAAGCTACTAATCTTGAACCCACATGGTCAAATTGGCTGTATACGAGTAGCGGGGCCATTGAAATACACACATTGGAAGTGCACGAAATCATGCACAGCAAATCAACTTGATTAAACTGACCATGTGAGTTGGACCTATGTGTGAGTAAAAATTGGTATCGACTTTAACGCGCTGCGCTAATGCGAATTGCATCCTGGTACATCATTAAATACGATTTTTCCATATGGATTAATTAGCCTTTAAAATTCGGCCCATTATGAGATGAATTGGGGAGAATCCTATTGCGCAATAACGCACGGCGTCACAGTCGACCAAAACAGTAAGCATGTTTGTTCCATTGTTTCATGTCATTAAAATCTCAACTCTCGATCTTGCGTAATGAACAATACCACATTTTCTTGAACTTTGTCGTAACTGAAAGTCGTACGTACGCCGGGTGAACTGTTCCTTTTTTTCAAGTCGATTAATATTAGCCCTTTTGTATTTTATCCTTCGGTTTGTCCTTCAATCCCCAGCGCCCACGGATGTTTTCAAACAGATGTCTCTATAAGATTTTAGGAGGGGAGATGTTCTAACACGAGTCCACTGTAATATTAAATGTGTGTATGACCGTAGCGTCGGGGCCCCGTTTCAACAAGAGACAACCCTGAGTCGAACACTCTTATGATTTGACCAACTAACAGAGCGACACAATCGTCTGGTGCGGAGCTGACAAGAAAATGTTGAGAGATTAGGACTCCCCGATCATCTGCATTTGTTTCCATACCGTTTTGCTGTGTATAGGTAAAAGGGCCTCGTGTAGATTTTGCGTTCTGGCTAACCAAGTTTTTACCCTCTTAAAACGTCTAAATAAAATGAAAATATATTAAACAAACCCTACGACCTCTCTATGCGAGAGCAGACAATATGTGTTACGTGACCAGCTTATAAGCTGCCCTATTGTCTGCCACAATTCCCAGCCACCACCACCTCTCGCATGGACCTCTACCCTTCTTATAATCCCGCATTCGGAACCAGCTGTCACCTGGTGAAATCTGCATAAACACGTCCTCGTGTCAATGTTCTGGAACTTCGTTGCAGTTTTTTCACGTATATGATTTAAAACAATAACTGTTACAGTTTCGAACACTTTTGCCAATAATACCTAACTGGCTAACGCATTCGTTTTTTTGACCATAAAAAAATCATATATTGAACTGATTTCCGGTGTTATTTCTTGAGTGGAGGGCAAGCCGATATTGTTTCATCAGTTATGCAATGTAGTATAGTTTAATAATGCATCCTTCTAAAGTCTACGGACGTTATTGGTAATAATCAAGCGTCTCTGACTGACCTCGGGGTAGTATGACGTTCTGAGTATCCATTTATAGCGGAAACTGTTTTGGCTGAGTTGAAATCACTTATTTAAAACCCCAGTCCTGTTCCATTTTCTGCATGGCGGGTAATCTGAATAGGCCGTGCGTCATGCGAATTCATCGCATACAATACTATATTGGTAGTAGCTATGTTAATTGGGCCTGCGGATATATATCTGTTTGCGAGTGTTCCATCTAAATCACACTGTTTACAGGTAAATCTTCACGCACTGACATGTAATATAACTGTTAAATTGGCTCTTAGGTGCTGTCAATGGAAAACAAGTATCCTAAAAAAAAATTCCCGCGCACGATCAGAGATCGATCAGTCAATTTCTCATAATTCATAAAACTAACGAATTGGTCTCTCACATGAATACCAAAATGTCTGTAATACACATAGTTGAGAAAAAATTAATTCGAAGGCATAATGTCGACTGCACATAGACAACTAACTAAATAGAATTTGGGAGGGTAACGCCCAGATGGGGTGATAGGGTGACGTGTCCTTCCATGGGTCAATCACACCCTCAATAAAAGTGTGAAAACAGATATTGATCGTAGCACTGTACTGACCATATTCAAATTCGTGTTATGACGTCAGGCTGCACAGGTCCTCGTGTGCCTCAAGAGTATCCTCCTGTTGAAAGTCTCGAGAGGGGGAAGGGGGAAGGGGGAGGGGGCGGCTCTTCTAAAACAGTAGGAAACAACACTTTGTGTGCGTAAAATACGCTATAATTGAGCTCTCATAGTACGTTGTCACGAGGTCACGTCCTAATACTGTATACCTGTATGAGAAAGTATACATGATATATCAACTTGATCGGACCGAGCATTGCACCTTAGTCGTGAGACTAAGTGAGATTTTGACCAATTTAAATCTCACAGGTATATCTTCGCCGTTGACCCCCCCAGGCAGTAGGGACCATGTACTCAATATTGGGAACGTGCGGTCCATACAAAAACGATTTCCATTTCTTGGCCATCGGATCAAAAAAGTTATAAGGTGTGTTGGTTTACTCCTTATGAGCGAGATTACCAGGAGCACACATGGGAAGTTATCTGAATAAGTCATAAATGGTGAGAGATGAAAATAGTTTCGATAGCGGCACAATTTAGTCCAAATAATGGGGAAACGAACACTGAGTAAACTAATTTCACCACGTCGTGTACGCCATAGCAGCGAAGATAAACCTCATGATAAACCTCAACGTCATTACACGGTAGCTGTTGGATGTTAATGGCCTTTCCACGTCATCGCAGAAGTGCTGTAACAGTTGAGCCTTCGCAGTCCCCCCCAGCAGTAAGGCTTCATAATTATATGTATATAATACGTACCCGGGTTTAAATTGTCCTTATTCTTTTTAGATCACCAATGTGAAAAACTGAGCAGTCCTGGTTCGACCTAGTTAACACTTTCCCCATGAATATAATCATAATGATATAACAATCTAAAGATGTGTGAAATGGACTTTTCAGGCAGGCATATTTTCTTGTTTCTCATAATCAAAGGTATTCACCGAATTATGTCTCTTATCTGTTAATCACCTGCAATCAGTAACCTTTGTTCCAATAACTATTACTCACAGCCCTTAACGTAAAGGTTCGCATGAAATATTGGCACCACGAGGAGGACAGGTGCAAGTGACAGGGGAAAAGAATTTTCCCCAAGCCGTTGTAATATTGGAAATCCTGGAATGAAACTACTAATCACCGTGAATGAAGAGTTGGATTGTAGTGACCTCATTTTTTATTCAGATGATAAATCAACAATGCAGGGTCCTTGGCTGCCTCAGGGTCCGCTTACAATACTGGACAAACGTGAACCATTGATTAAAACAAAGATAAGATAAAGAAAGATTCAACTTTATTGCACCGCACAGGGTAAATTAAATGCTCGTGTAATACAGAATGAAATGGATTAATAATTAAAACACAGCACAAGGAAAAAACAACTACACACGTTATAAACGATTTGATGATGAAACTGTAAAGCGTACAAGTGGGCAAAAGTGTGGCGAGAAGTGTGTCAGAATGATCTCTAACGGTGCCCCAGTGATTGCAAGAACACTAGACGATTATAATTCTGATAAGATTATAAGCAACTGAGGACGAAATAGGAGGGTCACAGTGGTTTTCGACGGTCGGTAGCCTCATCTCCCGCTCAGGGATAACTGCCTTGTGTTTGAAATGATTCATGCAGCATCATCCAAATCGCGTCTTAACTGCTGTCGGAAGTGACGAGTATAAACTGAAGAGTATAAGGTTGACTGTGGCCGAATTAGGCGACTAGCCTGTCGGATTAATAAATCAATAGGGTTCTTTTCCTTCTTCACATTCCCGGGCCTATACGAAATCAAGTTGTATTTCCATACCCCACCTGATAGTGGAAGTAGACAATGCATCTTCCGAATACGTTAATTCAATTGAAACTTTTCCATGGTACCGGCAAACACGTGCATTCTAGAATTTAGTTTCTTCAGTGTGCATCAACATGGGCTATGGCCAGGGAACAAGCAGTTATCCAAGTCATGCACCAATGTTCTGTATATTGTTCACTCACTAAACTTCACAATTCTAAACACGGATCTAGTATCAAATAGCACCACAGTTAGGAATTCACTGGAAATCTATTACTATTTCCTTCGATTTTTCAAACATTTAGAACCAGGAAATTATTCCTAAAATATCTCTAAAAATCTCTGAGATTTGCTAATATACTGGGGTCATCATTTTTTCGATACCACCCGATCAGGGCAGTGTCGTCTGCAAATTTAACAGAGAAGCAATTTCGGCAGACGATCTGGCATCTGGCACTCTCTTAGTGAGTGAACATAAATGGGGTAAATACATTCCCCGGGGGGCTCCCGTGTTCGAGGAGCTTACGACAGAAGTACAACTCGGTGACCTCATGGAAACATACCGGGTGTTTGGTGTGATACTTAGAATCAAATAATACAATGTTCTTGCACATTAATTCCCAAACGTTTTGCTGGCAAGGATATGGGGCTGTATCGTATTGAAAGCGGGGGTTTACTCAAAACGGGTCAGACAAGATCTCAAGGACCAGATTCTCGAAACGGCAGTGGGAGCAGAGCATAGCAGCAACAAGGACAGGCCTCTCATACATTACGCATGCACGTGATCACCTACACAGCAGGGTTAATAGACTGAACGAAAGCAGAGCTGAGGGAGCTCGACCGAAAAACCAGGAAAGTCCTGTCCATCCACGGTGGACTGCCCCCGAGAAGATGTCCACCCGACTGTACCTCCCACGACGACCAGGAGGCAGAGGGCCAAGCAAGTGGAGAGAGTACAGTAACAGTTGCGAAAATAGGCCTGTGGGAATACATCCGCCAGAAAAAGTCGGAAGAACTACTACTAGAGGTGGCAGGAGTGCAATTGGGACCAATGACACAACGGGGAAAAAATAGTGGAAAAACACAATGGCTCATGAATACCAGAATGCCCATGGAAGGAAACCCCACTCCATGGTCAGTACCCTCGGCAGATGGAGGAAGTCACAAGCCAGAAGAACGGATCAAATGGTTGTCCAAGGCAGGACTAAAAATAGAAGAAACGGAAAGCATAATAACGCGCACAGGACCAGGCTGAAATGAATACCAAATGACACAGAGCCCCCCCCCCCCCAAGGGGGATCCTCACAACACAACTGACAGCAAGTGCAGAATGTGTCGTGCTCAGGATGAAACTGTCAACGACATGGTAGCGGATGCCAGAAGATGTGGCCCAACGGGAAGTTACCTGGCCAGACATACTAAAAGTTGCGGACGCCTTACATTGGGGATTGCAAAGCACTACGAGATAGTTGTCCCAGAACAGCCATGGTTGCACCACCGAGGCAGTAAAAGGAGAATGATGAAGTCAAGATCTTGTACGACGTGAGCTGCGAACGACAGGGCCAAAACACAGCGAGAAGACCAGATCTCGGGGTTCCTGAAAGCAGGGAGCCAGGCCAAGTCATAGATGCGCGAATACCGACAGAATCACGACATCAGAAGCAGAGAGAAAGATAAGATCGAAAAATATCAAGACCAGAGACTGGAGATACAGCGATATGGGATGTCAGCGAAGTAATTCCAGTGGAGGGGGGCGCTGGGGCTTAAACACGAACTTGGAAGGAACACGTCAGAAGCTACTGGGAAGCGAAAACCAGGCCCAACTTACAAACAGCCATCCTTGGAACGCCCACATACGAGACGAGTATGGAGCCTCCCAGAATCCGGGTAGGATTCCAAGCACGCGTGTAGGAACCGCGTGTAACTATGTACATACATTCCACACTTGTATTAGTGTGAGAAAATAAAGATGATAATTAATTAATATAATAATAATGAAATAGATTTATATAGCGCAAAATCGGCAGACAGTTGTGCTCTGGCGCTTAACCAGGCACATCAAGCAACAGAAAAAGATAAGTAATTAGTCTTCAGCTTAGTCTTAAAATAGGAGTTTTTCAAAACGTCTAATCTGGTCTGGTAGTCGATTCCACAGGTAAGGTGCTGCGTACGTGGAGCATCGATATCCATATGTTCTTCAAACGAGGATTTGCTACAGTTAAATATCCCTTAGCAGAGTAGCGGAGTTCCCGGGGGCAGGAGAATACGGAGACAGTAGTTGAGAAATATACACAGGATGTTCCAGGTGAAGGGCACGAAATGCAAGCAACTTGATTTTGAAATTAATTCTTTCACGAACAGGTAGCCAGTGGGCTCTTCACAGACCGGGGTATGTGACACCGTTTCTTCTCTGTTTAACGATACGTGCTGCGGAGTTCTGTATCCTCTGTAGTTTCCGTATCAAATACTCGGGTGGCCAAAAAGTGAAGAATTTAAGAATCAACCTGGATGTTACGAAAGCATGAATCAGTATCTCACAGTCTTATCATCAAGGAAGTTCCTAAATAAACTTATATTTCTTAACCGCCAGTTAGCAGAACGGCAAAGATGATTCACATGAGTCCCCATTGATAGTTGGTTATAAGAGGTGGACCTGAAGGAAATTCCTTCAAATAATCTGAGAAAGACAATGAGACAATGGATTTGAGGCCCCGAACCCTCAAGCATACAGATATGCCGACGAATAGGGACATTTGGTAACTACTACAATGAATTCTTCACAATGACACGATCACATTGCTATTCATGATTCGGAACTAAAAATGAACGTGTAACGGAACAACATAGCAACTTATTCGGTAGAACCCCAGACAGTTGCAGCTATGGGTGGCGAATTATTAACGCCACAGTATGCAGGTATGGCGTGGGGCCGGACTACTCCGTTGGTACATGTTACTCAGGGCAGTTTGGCATGCGAAATAACTCAACGCAGCCGGTAGAATTTCAGACAGTCTGCAGTATGGGAGGTGACTACAGTAGTCGGTATAAAAGTGTGTTGTGATATGGGGGAGCAGATTAACGTAGGCGGGATTCCCATGGATGCGCTCAGTTGGGTGTCCTGGCTAGATTTAAAAATCATATATTTACGAAAAAACGTTCGGTTTCAGAAGCAGGAAAACACGTAAGTTAATGCGAAAAGACCATGGAAATGCAGCAGCCCATGCATATTGTCGTTGCTTGGCTTTTTAAGGAGGATATTCCATAAAAGTCATTCGCGGTGATACCCATATATCCGTATACGCATTGGTACATGAGCTCATTTCGCCTATTCGGGGTTGGTTTTGCCTTCATTATCTCATCGGACCTGAAGGGCCAGATGAGACTATTGAGTCACTTTGCCATTTCACCTATATTTACTGTTGCCGGTTGCCATAGCAACGGTGCAATGGTAATTATGAGTGGCGGTTTGGTACTATCCACTGAGGAGTAACCTATGGTGGGGTGCCCGTGTGTGTCGGGTGGTCCAGCAATGAGGTGCACTCGCAAAGGTGTCCGTTTGTGTGTGTGCGTGTGTGTGTGCGTGTGTGTGTGCGTGTGTGTGTGTGTGTGCGTTTGCGTGTCCTTGTCAGATTTTTTGATGGTTTTTTCGCAAATATCTCCACTTTCAGGTGGCCCGAACATGGTCAAATTTTGCATACTCTAAATAGTCACAAAACACACGTTTACCCTCCAAATGGACACATTTCTTCAGAACATGGAAACTCGGGTGAGTCAAAATGGCCATTTGGGGGTAAAAAAAAAAAAGTCATTTTGCCCATTTCTCACTGTTGTTAAAGATGTTCGGTGATTACAAAATGATACCCGAACAATTTGTTTGAGATATACTACAAGGCAGGAAGAACAAAATATGTCCGTTTCCTTGCATTCAAGCAAAAAAATGCAAAATTAATTTCGAATTTGGAGAGAAACACATATTTTTCAGGACCCCAAAATGTGAAGTTTTAGTTTTTCTTCGAAAATTAGGTGACTGGATGACTGCAATGGTTCAAAGGAATTTAATTGGGATAACTGTAAGACAGAAAAATCCCCAAATACAGCATTATCAACTTCATTCAGTGAATTTTATTATATATTGGTGCACTGGGGAGGAAAATTCATTGCCCATGGTTTTGTCTGTCGGGTGGTCCAGCAATGAGGTGCACTCGCAAAGGTGTTAGTGAGGTCATGATTTAGGTGTTCGGTACCGCGGAGGAGATTTGGGATTCTGGAATTGGAAATTAACCCTAACTCCACTCTAACCCCGCACCTAATTCCTAACATTAATCTCATACATCCAGGTAAACAAGGCGTAATATTATTACAATCATGCCAATTTAGCCTAGCCTTGGCCTAATGTTACAGCTAACATGTGTGAATTTACCTCTACAAGCAACTGTCATAATAGCCAAGGCATAGGTTAGGTATACGAGTTATATATAGCCTCTAGGCCATACCCTAAGTTACTTTGAAATCAACATTGAGTGTTTTCCCTAGTCAAAGTACTGTATTGGCCAAAGATAGCACTAGTAACCATTTTTCTGAGCCCAGAGCAAGTTATACCAGGTATAATCCACTCTCCGTCTGACCAGTGATGATTTCGATACTGAGACGCTTGAAGTTGCTTGAAGGTAGCGAAACTTTTAGACATGTTGTCACAGGATGAAATCTCAAATAATAATATAGACAGGGGATGTTTTGGTTAGAAAATACATCAAACTGCTTGCCAGATTCATTTTTTTAAATGTATAAAATTGCACAGACGAATTGTGTTTTCTTCCGAATAAGGGCAAATGGTTCCAGCTAAGGAGGCTAAACCCCCAATTTGGCCAAAAAGCGAAAACATTATGGGTCTATTTATTTCTACCTGGCGGATGTACATCAGGTGTCAAGGTGGTGTGCTGCTTTATTCAGTGTTATTCCTGGAGAGAAGAGAAAAATGAAATCACATACGGAGTTCAAATGAAAAGCTCAAGAACGGGAAATGAAAGAAGGAAAAAAAGCAAAGAAGATATAGTGGAACTTGCCCCCCAAATCCAGAAAGTGAGAATCAAATTGGACTAATCTAGAATCTATGTACGGGGAACTTGCTTTTATGACGCTCTCATAAAGTTAGGAGGTCACCGACTCCTCCATCACCGGAGTCGGGGTAGGGTTGTTGGCAGGAAGAGGTCTATACGAGTGAACTGGGTCACTTATTGTCGGGTTTATAACACATGGAAAGCGCTGTGAGCGTATTCGACGTGAAAATGGGCCATTTAGGCTATCAGATTTAATTTCGACCGCATCAGTATCCGTAGAAATAACCGCGTGTGGGGCCGAATTTCCCACGGGGGGTCCGAGTTCCCCGACGAGGGTTCCAAGTGTCCCCGACGGCCTCCCTCCTACCCCCGAGGTCGAAACCTGATTTTTGATGTTTTCATTGTTTGAACTTTTTTTTCTTCAAGTACAATGAACCTAAAAATAAAATACCATGGATGGCATTGTCACTCTCGTGGCGTCCCATGCAACCAGGTGCTCTTAGTAGAATAGGGTCAGATATTCCCGGTTACTGCCAGCTGCAGGTAATGCCTTGGAACTGAGAGACTGGGAGTCATTTGCGTCGTGAGAGCACACCAATTAACACAAATGCAAACCGTGGAGAGCGACAGAACGAATCATCCTCCCCAACATATTGTAACGTTAATTTTTTTTTGGGGGGACATTTCGAGAATCCTAAGTCTTGGTGTATCCTATCTATAATATGGCTACGGGTGCATAGTCTGTAGAAAGATAGGAGGATGGATACGCTGATCTTACACTCGAGCGAGGAACCTGGCAATATGTCAAAAGTTATGAGGCGCGCGAAGCGCCGGAAATTTCAACTTAATATATGGAATTTTCGCTATAAAGAAAGTTGGAAATATTTATACCGTCGGGGCAATAGGCCCTCGTCGAGACGTGTACGGTTTAGCGTACCCACTCAGGCTCCCCGACGAGATGGGAAAAATTCCCGACGGGGGGGGGGGGGGGGAAGGGGGCAGGCTTCCCCGATGCACTTCTACAAAATCATGGCCACGTGATTCGTCGGATCTTCGGTCTTTATACTGTGGATCATGGCGAAATTAGGCTTGACATAATGCTCTCCAAAATAAATTAGACCAGCAGCAGAACAAATTCCATCGATTAGATCTAATAGTCTTTCATTTCCTCAATTCATTTCTTTTCAGAGATGTAATGTAATATATGTTCATGTCACATACGTGTTCTGCTACTTTTGTCTATAAGCAGTATTGCATTTCGGGAAATATCATTTTTACATGACATTGTACATGGCATTCAGCGACTATTCTCCAGACCTCGCATGTTGACAGTTTGCCTTCAGTGACACACATTTTTACTCCCTTTTTTGTGGAAATGCATATATACATGAATTGGTATGGACCGATATGGTTATCAGCAATTTCAGACAACAAAAAAGTGGCAATAAAGTATGGAATTTTATACATAAAAAACATAAATAGTAAACTGCCAGCACTAGCATTTATTTATTATTTAATTTTTTTTTAATTAATCATTATTTCATCTATTGGTTCATATATTCAATCAGATTAGTTAGATAAGGTGTCAGTAATACGGGTGGCTATAATAATTATTTAGGTACTGAATATTTCCACTTTTCCCCCTTTTCTCCTATTTTTTTCGACGAGTCCTCTGAGTGGTAGAGAGCTATTCAGTGCCTGGCTTGGTCTGGTGGTGTAAAATCCTATTACGTTAAATGGAAGCGTTCACAATGATAAGCTACTAGGCTTTTCGAAAGCCGTCATTGATAATATACGCTGGCCCATAAGAGTATAGACTTTTTATACTATGCAAACACACACATACAGAAATCAATTATTTGAGTACACAGTTCGCATGGTTTTGTTCAACAAAGTTGGGAGCTCAACTGGTCAAGACTAGGAATTGTCATTCCGCATTCTCAGGCAAGCTGGTGTATTTCTGTATTTCATATGACGGCGTGAAGCGGGATAATGTTAACAGCTAGTGAAGTACTGATATATGGGGAGACCAGCAAATGATTTTTATTTGTTCATATCAATTCTCCCCCCCCCCCCCCCCCCCCACCTCCCCTCCCCTTTCCTGGAGCGTCGTCTGCGTCGACGTCAAATGCTTCAGTTGGCTTTGTTTGGGCTATGGTCTGGAATGAAGATTGGGAGATAAAACCTCCAATTCACATTACATATCTACTAATTTCCTAAATACAGTAGTATAAAAAAAGTTTGATGATTATAATATCAGCCTACTATATATGACAATCCCACAATATACACGAAAAACCTTTGTGCAGTTTAGCAGCATTGATACACTGTTGAGTTGCGTGGAATTGATGCAATATACAATAATGACAGACGAAATACTTACAAATTAGAGAGAACATCGAAATTAGTACGGTATATTTTACAACTATCCGGATAGCACAGTTGCGCGAATTTCCGTCTTCAATGGACGGGTGAAAATAATATGCTCAGTAAGTCCATATGCAGCGCGCGTTAAGATCCCAGTTTGGTTCTTCAGTGAAATCACTTGGCTACCGCGAGCAAGACCGTGTATCTAATGTCAGAGTTCTCGAGGAGGCGGGGATGGTGGTCAGACGCTTGATCCATGACCGCCAAATGCGTTTCGTTTTTTTTTTCTGACGGGGGGCACTATAGCGCGCCTTCCTGCGGACAATTTGGTTGGGGCCTAACTATAATATATGATGACGATATACCGTAATCTATACAGCAATCCGCAGTTGCTATAGGGACGATAATACCTCTTCAAATGACGGCGCTAGGCGTTGCGGATCGTTGTGCTCCTGTTGGGTTCGCGGTTGCTGGGCGTGTCCGTTCGCCCTACTCGAGGTATCGTTGATATCGCTAGAGCTAGTGGCGCATTGCAGGACCCGTTTGAGCTGTTTTCTGAAAATCCATGTAGAGGACCCGCGTACCGTAGATGAAGGGGTTGATGACAGCGTTGATACGACCAGGATGCTGAATCCGTCGTAACGCCTGCTCTGGAAGCTCAGTTCCTCGACACAGAGGTTATGACGGAGATAGACGACCTCCGTCGGCGACCAGCATAACACGTACGATGCGAGACAGCTAGAAAGGTCTTGATGATATTCCGTTTCGCTCGAGAACACGTACGCTGCTCTGTTGGCTGCTATGGCTATTGCGAAACGTTTATTTTTCCTATGACCTTGTCTGCGCCATCTTCGGATGCTAATTTCATCGAGTTGGAATTTACGTCGTTTTTCTTCCGTTGATAATCAGAGTCAGTTTAAGGATGATGCTACCGTAGGCGAAGCACATGACTAAGAGCGCTACCCCGTACTCGAATGTGAAGGAGTATATCGAGAGAGCCGTCTGCAGACTTGAAGGGGTGCCGTTGTCACAGCTGTACATCGCAGAACACGTACGATACACAGTATCGACCGTGTGCAACGGCGGCCAATACGAATGCACGCAAAACGATGATCCACGGAAGGGACATCGACAACAGGACTTTGTTCTTCGTCAGTTTGGTCCGGTGGGCGAACGGGTGCATCACCGCGAAATATCGCTCCATGGATAACAGGGCTAAGTTGTATGTGGAGCACGTTAACATCGACCAATAGAGGTACTCGGACTCCCAGAGTTTGCACAAAAGGTTCGCCCCGAACGTGTCGCTTTCGAACACGCTCGCGTCGACATGTATCGCCCTAAGCAGAGCAACGACCACAAGAGCGGTGATGTCGATGATGGACTGGTGAAGAATGTACATGTTGCGCCATTTCTGGAGGATCCGACGTGAGGACTTGGCGCAGAGTACCACTACCACGATACCATTGGTTACAATCCCCGTGACGATGATGACGAACGTAAACAACGATCAACCATACATTCGGGGTTCCTGCCATAGCGGAATAGCAGAGGATCAGACGAATATTCTTCAGATCTCAATGACCGTGGCACAGACGAGGGCAGGAAAACGTTGAGCAGGACAGTATCTTGAACGATATCACTTGACTCGACTTGCCAATGCAATGTCCAAACAATCCAAATTTTATCCCGCTGCTCTCTTTACAAAAAGAAGCAATCTGACGTTCCCAAAATTGGATGAAAAACGCGAGCGAGAGTAATGATGTAAGAATATATATAATTACTGGTACACTAACCTAGGTACCCCATTTTAGGCAGAAGAGGCGTATTGAATATCACATATATTTTTTATGGCTATAACTACAGTTACTCCAATACACAAAACGAGTCCAGCAGTGACATCAGGTATACCGTGCATTGTATGCAAATACGAAACGGCCAAGTCTTCCTTAGAAAATAGTTGCGGGATTTCCGTCCCGTGTAGTGAACTGCGCTAGGAGGAAACAAGTTCATCACCAATCTTCATCAAATTACAATGCTTCAAAGTTGTAGTTTGGTTTACTGTTTTTCTAATTGCTAGAGCATATCCACTAGTACATTTACTATAATCATGAGAAGCCTACGATCGCTGGAATATCGCAAAACCAGTACAGTCGTACGGTATTAACACCAATTCATCCATATGCGAGGGCAGTCCATAATGAAAAGAGAAAACACAGCTTTTCCAACATGCGTTAATTGATAGTTTCCAAAGAATCCAAACGAAACATGGTCTAACGACTAATCCAAAGCGAAAAGTCGGCGGTGGAATAACTCAATTGCACAGTTTGATTTTTACCGGAACACGATATTTCTCAACCGTTTAGATTTGTCTCTCGTTAATGTTCTCCCGATCGCAACATTCTTCATACACACAGCACAGAATCACTTTTCAAAACGTGGTTTGTATAATCACAGCGTAACCTATGTCCCATTCTCTTTGAGACAAGCCGAGGAAATGTTCCCGAACAATCACACATAGGCCTACTGATGTTATTCCATATCGAGAGCGGTCTGTATAAGCAAAGCCATGTGTTTCGCGCTCATATTATGTCGATATATCGTGATTCAATTGGCGTTCAATAAAACGACACATACTGACTGACACTGGAGTGGCGTATCCACAAAACGATTACGCGATGAATCATTCCTCAGTTACTGGATTATCGTCCATGATCACGTGATACTATAATCGGGTCACATTCTCATTACCAGTTGTAAGCTCCATGCGACACAATACCCTGGCTTATATATTCATTTGACAACTTAATGTAGTATTTCCGCAGTGATGATAATTATGCATACATCAATATGTTACTGTGCAAGTTTCTATTCGTTGCCATAACTCTTTTATTGTCTCTTAACTGTTCCGAATATTCAGGTGAGATACACCCGACCAGTCGGCAATGACATGATCACTGAGAGTGTTCCGTTACATGGCATGCATTGCGTGGAAATCTTTAATCAATAAGTTAATACAATGTTAAAATCAATAAGTTGAACAATGGTCAATAGAGCATATTGCTCCTCTCTCAGTTGATACGTGTTCACTCGCTACAATTGTTTTCCAATCAAAACTCTAGTTATTCTTCTCTTTTTATGTTTGTTACGAAAGTCTTAGGTTATTTTGGTTACCAATGGATATACGGAAAAGTCTAGTTTGGTAGCGAACAGTAAAACGCAAGTTCACAGGCTTAGTTCGAAATTGTAAACTTCCCGAAGAATACATTATATACTCAGAGTTTTCAAGGAAAAAGTAGCTCTGTTCCGGGAGTTTTAAATATTCAAGAATTTCTCTATTTACTCCACATGGTAAAGAACTAAACTCCAACCGGATACAAGAATGATTCCATCCTCAAAATTGATGAAAAAGAAACAATTCCACCCAATGAATAAGCGACAGAGAAACAACCCATATTGGCGCCAGGGATAATGCACTCCTTCCCTCCGATATCTTCCAACTCATGACCAAGACAAGCGATCAAGTGTTGCAATCCAGCAGATCGCGTGAAAAAAATACTTAAACTATTATTCACCACAACAAACAACTCGTCATGCGAGTTGTCGAGTGAATATTGCTCCTTATTCAAACTAGCCTGACAAACCCGCTGGGTTAACATGTTCAGTTTAATATTGACTAAAACGGGTACAGCGGTTGCATCACATGGCTGCGTGCATGGTATCGGGAGCCAGATCTGGGAGGGTTGGGAACTTCAGTGAAGTGAATGTGTATAGCAAATGTGAATTAAGAGATGTGGGGCACTGTCGCGACAGACTGGTTATCTGATATCAAGTCCATGGACAGGTTATCAGTGAGCCTAAGTAGTTACGACAACGCAGCGAGTCAGTATCTGTTCATTTTGAGGAGACAACAACGTCCCACTACACATAACGGAAAACGGACAGGGCCGTTTGGATCACGACAGAAACCGACCCACGGTATATCGAAATTACTATTTCAATAGGCCTAACTATAATATATGATGACGATATACCGTAATCTATACAAAATACCGCCACGACGACGATAATACCTCGTCAATGACGGTACTAGGCTGTCAGCTGTCGTTGCTGCTCCTGTTGTGTCGCAGGTTGCTGGGCGTCTCCGTTCCTCCACTCGAGGTATCGTTGATATCGCTAGAGCTAGTGGCGCATTGCATGACCCGTTTGAGCTGTTTCTGGAACTCCATGTAGAGAGACCGTGTAGATGAAGGGGTTTATGACAGCGTTGATAACGACCAGGATGCTGAGTCCATCGTAGAGCCCGCTCTGGAAGCTCAGTTCCTCGACACAGAGGTTATGACGGAGATAGACGACCTCCGTCGGCGACCAGCATAACACGTACGATGCGAAGACAGCTAGAAAGGTCTTGATGATATCCCGTTTCGCTTCCGAGAACACGTTACGCTTAGTGCTCTGTGGCTGGCTGTGGCTTATGGCGTAAACGCCGTTTTTCCTATGACCCTTGTCTGCGCCATCTTCAGGATGCTTATTTTCATTCGGTTGGAATTTACGTCTGTTTTTCTTCCGTTTGATAATCAGAGTCAATTTAAGGATGATGCTACCGTAGGCGAAGCACATGACTAAGAGCGCTACCCCGTACTCGAATGTGAAGGAGTAGATCGAGAGAGCCGTCTGCAGACTGAAGGGGTGCCGTACACAGCTGTACATCCAGAAACCAGTTTACGATCACAGTTTATCGACCGTGTTTGCAACCGGGGCCAATACGACTGCACGGCAAAAACGATGTGATCCACGGGAGCGACATCGACCACAGGACTTTGTTCTTCGTCAGTTTGGTCCGGTGGGCGATCGGGTGCACCACTGCGAAATAGCGCTCCATGGATAAACAGAGGCTAAGTGGTATGTGGAGCACGTTAACATCGACCAATAGAGGTACTCGGACACCCAAAGTTTGCACAAAAAATTCGCCCCGAACGTGTCGCTTTCGAACACGCTCGCGTCGACATGTATCGTCCTAAGCAGAGCAACGACCACAAGAGCGGTGATGTCGATGATGGACTGGTGAAGAATGTACATGTTGCGCCATTTCTGGAGGATCCGACGTGAGGACTTGGCGCAGGATTACACTACCACGATACCATTGGTTACAATCCCCGTTGACGATTGATGACAACGTAAAAACGATCAACATATGTCGGGTTCCTGCCATAGCGGAACCTCAGAGGAATCAGGACGATATTTCCTCAAGACTCACTAGTAGCGTTTCACAGGCGAGGGCAGGAGAACGTTGAGCAGGACAGTATCTTGAACGATATCACTTGACTCGACTTGCCAATGCAATGTCCAAACAATCCAATATTATCATCCCAGCCTGCTTCTTTAAAAAAAAAGCAATCTGGCCGTCCCAAACTTGATGGAGGAAACGCGAGCGAGAGTAATGATGTAAGAGTATATATAATTACTGGTACACCAATCTAGGTATCCCATTTTAGGCAGAAGGAGCGTATTGAATATCACATATATTTTTATGGCTATAATTACCGTTACTCCAATTACACAAACTAGGCCAACATGACATCAGAGTATACGTGCATTGATGCAAATACGAAACGGCCAAGTCTTCCTTAGAAAATAGTTGCGGGATTTCCGTCCCGTGATAGTGGTGACAAAGGCGATTCGGAGAAAGAGAAGAAGAAGAAGAGAACACGTTCAATCACCAATCTTCATTAAATTACAGCTAAATGTTGTAGTTCTGGTTTACTGTTTCTCTAATTGCTAGGGCATATCCACTAGTACATTCACTATAATCATGAGAAGCCTACGATCGATGGAAATATCGCCAAAACCAGTACAGCGTACGGTATTTATCACCAATTAACCATATGCGAGGGCAGTCCATAGTTGCATGAACGAGCGAATACGCAGCTTTTCCAAACATGCGTTAATTGATAGCTTCCAGAGAATCCAAACGAAGCTGGTCTAAACGATAATCAAAAGCGAAAAAGTCGGCGGTGGAATAACTCAATGCCACGTCGAAAAGCGAATTAAGCAACAGCAACGATAGTATAATTTTACCAAAACACGATATTTCTCAACCGTTAGATTTGTCTCTCGTTATGTTCTCCCCATCGCAAAAGTCTCATACACAACAAGCACGATCACTTTTTAAAACGTGGTTTGTATAATCACAGCGTAACCTATGTCCCATTCTCTTTCAAATCGAGCCGTGGAAATGTTCTCGGACAATCACACATAGGCCTATACTGATGTTATTCCATATCGAGAGCGGTCTGTATAAGCAAAGCCATGTGTTTCGCGCTCCTATTGTCGATAGATTCGTGATCAATTGGGCGTTCAAATAAAAGACACATTCTGAACGACCAGATTGGCGTTTCAAAAACGATACGCGATGATCATCCTCAGTTTATGGATTATCGACCATGGTCACGTGGAGACTATAAAGGTCAAACTCACATACCAGTAGCAAGCACCATGCGTTATAATAGAGAGGCCATTATAGTCATTTGACAGATAATGTAGTATTTTCCGCAGTGATAATAACTATGCATACATCAATACGTTGCTGTGCAGGTTCTATTCGTTCCGTTCCTACCTGTTCCGAATATTTAGGTCAGATACACCCGAACAGTTGGCAATGACATGATCACTGAGAGTGTTCCGTTAATGGCAGGGCATTGCATGGAATGGGATTCTTTAATCAAAAGTTAATACAATTTATACTCACTAAGCTTGAACCAGGTCAACAGAACAATTGATCCTCTCTCAGTTGATACGTGTTCACTCGCTACAATTGTTTCAATCAAACTCTAGTTATTTTTTTATTTTTTAAATCTTAGGTTAATTTGGTTACCAATGGATATACGGAAAAGTTTGGTTTGGTAGCGAATGGTTGAACGCAAGTTCACAGGCTTAGCTCGAATTGTAAAATTCCCGCAAGAATACAATTATGTACTCACGAGTTTCACTAGGACATGTAGAGCTCTGTCTAGTTGAAACTTCAAGAATCCTAGAAAAGGAAGTTCCTTATTTATCCACATGGTAAAGAACTAAACTCCAACCGGATACAAGAATGATTCCATCCTCAAAATTGATGAAAAAGAAACAAGTTCATGCAATGAATAAGCGACAGAGAAACAACCAATATTGGCCCCAGGGATAATGCACTCCTTCCCTCCGATATCTTCCGACTCATGACCAAGACAATGACGATCACGTGTCGCAATCCAGCAGATCGCATGAAAAAATACTTAAACTATTATTCACCACAACAAACAACTCGTCATGCAAGTTGTCGAGTGAATATTGCTCACACTGCACTCGTTATTCTAAATGTTGAAGAAATTCCTCTGTTCTTGCACCTGTTTGTTATTTGTTCACTCTTATCACTGCCAATTTATAGCTAACCGTTATTAAGGAGCAATCTCCCAGCAGTAATTTACTAATTTATCACTATTACATGGTTCTTTCTCCCGAAACCGACATTCGTACGAGGAATTCACGCGCCGATAGCGAGCGCCCAGTCTAGGTATGGACGAACATCCAGAATACTTCGAACATCATTGGCGATAAACCAAGCTGTCGGTTATACTGTCGAGTAAATTCGCTCTTCGCATGACGTTCAGTGGCGTGGCTCTATTTGAAGTAGCATATGGCACCAAGTTATTGTTTGACAGCCGTGGGCGATGGCAATAACCTCAAGATGTTTTATAACTATCAGGTAGGCCCGCAATCAAGAACTTCCACGAGGTCAATTGATACATCTTTTTCGTTCTCCAAAATAATTAAGTGTTCACTTTACAAAACCAAATGGAGGGGAAAAACTTCAGGGTCAATTCTTCCGGATGATTTATTCATGTGGAATAGCTGAATAGTTCTCAAATGGGCAGATACAGTGGCGTTACCATAGTTTCCCAATGAGATGGAGATGTTTTAATAGCCTATACTGCGAACAAAGCGCAGTTTAAACATCATCATTCTTTCAAACAGAACACAGGAACATGCGATATATACATTTTCCATATTTCAAAGGAACCTTTTCGTTTCATGTTTCTATTTATCACCCCATCCCCCAGGACGTTAAACAGACTATATAGGTTATACCATGGGCGTCAACAGGTGGGGGACGGGGGGGGGGGGCCATGTCCCCCCACTCTCAAAAGTGGGGGATATCATATCGTTTGCCCCCCCCCCACTTTTCCGGACCGTAATAAAATAATAATAGGCACATGCCCGATTTTGTATCACTCTAAACTGATTCAATTTTTGTCTAACCAAACAATAATCGCGTTGGAAATTGTCTTAAGTCCACTAATTCCAGGTGCGGATCCCAGGTGAAGATCGGGACCCCACTGGGGCCAAGTGGAAGGACTACCCATGTTCATACCGAGTTCTCGAATTTTAAATCGAATAGCCAAAAGTTCATAATTTTTCAAGCGTTTCGCGCGCAACTGGCATTTTTTCTTCCAGGCGTTTAGGCTAAATATGCTAATTATGCTTCGAATCATTTTTGTTCACTCGATTAATTTCGGAAGCCTTGTGGCAGACTGCCTCCCCCCCCCCCCCCTCCCCCAATTTTTCTGAGATGAAAAATCCGGGCGAAAATTCGTGGAAAATTTGGGAAGGAAAAAGCAAAGTGAAAAAAAAGCCCTTCAATTTTTTTGCTGACTTTTTCAATTAAACGCCCGGAAGACATGCAAATTTTTTCGCGCGCGCAGGTAGTTTCCAATACTGATTCGCTTACAACATTTTCTCGTCCCAATTGGAGTGGTCCCGTACGCCCATGGCTTTTCCCTTTCGATCCCACCAGAGACCGTTCGGTAGACCCCTGGATCCACGCAAACAAGCCATAGTAGCAAAGATATCAAAAAATAACCATGTGTGATATTCGGTAAATCATCTTAGTATGCACACTGACACCTTTTTTTGTCTCTTTTAACTCAAATCACACATGTAGATGGGTGCTATTGAGCCTGGCAAGTGCCGTTTCCGTTGATCTGGAGTGTATGCAAATCGGAAAATTTTCTTTGTTCGCTTCGCGCCAACGGATGGTTGGCGCTCCGCTTAGATGGTCATTCACATTCGATGTGTCCCCCCCCCCCCACTCTTCAAAACGGTCCGGCGCCCCTGGGTTGTACAAGAAATTAGGAGGCTGGAGAGATTTGGGGTTTGGGGGTCAAAGTCTGACATTCTTATATTTCTCGGTGTATGCAGCCAGTATGACTAATGTCACATGTTGTTCCCTCTGTTCATAATATGGGAAACGCATGACTCTTTTATGTCGTTGCCATGGTAATCAATTGCCCAGCCCCTGTTGGTTAAAAACGGACACGACACTGTAACTATATAATGCACGTACAGTATACTAACAATGTCGATATTTGGCTATAAGGTGCATACCTGTGAGGCACACGAAACCATGTATGAAGCCGGATTTTTCGATCGGTTGGTATGGCAACCGTAATCGACCAATCAGACTCAATTCGCCATTTCGGAACCTAATAGGAAAAAGGAGATCAAAGTTTCGTAGATCACTACTTTGTTTCTCCATGTACATGTCGAATTTGGGGCATGAGACTGTGTTTGGTTATCGAGTTACGTTCGTTCCCGAGAACCAGCACCATAGAAAAAATCAGATGAAATGCATCATGACAGTATATTTTTTTTACTGTCAATTTCATCCCCCCCCACCTTAATGTCTAATATGTTACGGGGGTGGAGTAAACGAAACTGTTTATTAATTGTATTTTATTCATCAAGAGGTTACCTTTCCCTGGCAATTGATCTTACATAAAAATCGATCGTTTTTTGTTTCTAATAAATCACAGCTATAGCTAGCCCCCCCCCCCCCCTTTCGCAATATCTTCATACATGCCATAGAGCGGTTCTTGTATCCTATCCATTTACTGTCAAGATGCGATGTCATCTGGTAACAACTGGAGAAAGAGCGACGGCGGCGTTTTGCATGACGTCATAATGGAAATTAAGCCTGCGGCATTCGATTATCGATATGTGTCACATGTTATATCAAAATACCTCCGATATACTACTATGGCGTCATGCAAGTTAAGAAAACTCGGTGTGTGTGTGGGGGTCGGTCAATTAACATATACCAAGCCAAGGTTATAGCTCAAATAATTTAGGCTGAGAGAACAATTGCAAAACGGCTTCAGATCTCCTTCCCCACACTGCTTAGAAGGTTGCAATGTATTTTTTCTGTAAATCACCGCATGAAATCTGACTATACAATTGAAGGAAGCATGGATCATGGGTGAATATATAGCTAGAAAAAATAGATAGGCTGACGGTATCGGATTACAAAAGCTCAACCAGCTTAGCTCGTTGGAACTAGAACAACACGCCGGATTCATTAGATTTTTCACTGTGGGGTTGAAGGTAGCCAGTAATAATCTTGACTGCTTTATTTCCTTTACCACTAGTTTTTCATTCGCCTGGAGTGAACTGCCGACACCACACCCAAATCGGAATATCTATAGGCTATCTATTATGCCTATGTGCCAATTTAATCTTAGATTAAGGTCGCTAATTTGTAATACACTCTTCAGCACCCAGTGTTTCTCTCCCAGTTGAGTTGAGTAGCAATTGACACAACTTTATCCCATTGTCAACCTGATGGATGTTCTCTTTTGAAGAGTAACTGTCTAGGGAGAGGCCAATGCATCTACTGTCAGTTACCACCCAATCAAGGACAACACGGGACTGGGTCAGTACCTCATAAAGGCCCTAACTCGTTTACAAAGAAGATGTGCCCCAACCAGGTAACTTAGCTGGCGCCCCCGCCACCGAGAAACGGCCATCGAAATCATGGACGATTGCGAGAACCTGAATCAAATATTCTCGAATTCAGCCTTATCGCCAATGAAAACCCAAACCGATACGCCCTCTTCCTCATATTATGTCATATGGCAAATCTCGCAAACGCTTAGTTATGGTTGCCCTCCGTTTGAAACTTCTCAATTGACAACTTCGAGAAATAAGGATTCCACGTCTGGCACGGAATACTCCAGGCGAGGTCTCTCCAACTGTTTGAACAGCCTAACAATAATATTTTTTATGAAGGAAAGTGGATAGTTTAATTTCAAGCAGAGAATCCAGTAACCTGTCCTAGCAGCTTCCGCACACTGCTTAGAAGGTTGAAATGTAGTTTTCTATCAATTCACCGCGTGAATTTCAAACAAAGCAGCGTGGAGGGGTATATAGCTAGAACGATAGATAGACTGATGGTGATCGGATAGCCAAAAAAGCTCAACCAGCTTATCAGCTGGTTTTTTGACAAACTATTAAAAAACCGATCTTATTTAGATTTTCATGTGAGGTAAATCGCCAGTAATAGGCCTAATCTTGACTGCGTTACTTTCCTTTACTACTAGTTTTACCAGTCGCCTAAGTGAACTGCCGACACCACACCCAAATCGGAATATGATAGGCTTGTCTATTATGCATATGTGTCAATCTAATCTTAGATTAAGGTCGATCTTAATTTGTTATATATATACAGGGTGCTTCAGCATCAGCACCAGTATTTCTCTCCTAGTTGAGTTACTAGGTCTACAACATTGACACAATTCCATCTCTCGTCCATTCTCAAGGGAGAGAAACCCGAGGCATCGGTTGTCAGTTACACGATCAAGGACTGGGTCATACTGAAGCCCCCTACCTTAGTTTACAAAGAAGCCCCAATGGACGTATCTGGGCAGTAGGCCTACATAGTATATAATGTAGATAGGTCAGCCATATCGAAATGAAAACATCGGTGTGGGAGCAAAACAGAAATCAGTAATTAGGACAGTAGGAGGGATAGGAACTACCGCGTAACTCTGAAGGAGATTTGGGGACGTACCTCAGAGCGCCGGTGTAAACAGCTCTTACTGTTAGCTCGAGTGACCCAAATTTAAACTCAATTTTAAATAGAGGCGCAGCTTCTTCGACCAGAAAGTCCTCGGAGAATAGCAGCGCGCGTGCCTAAATAGCTGGGGTTTTTCAGGTGAGTTTTCTCACTTCCCGGTGCCCTATGAGTGTATAGTGCCACCCTACATACACCTGATACAACCATCTCGGTAGTTTCAGACATCAGTGGCTTGTAGCTCGAATCATACCGATGCAATATCATTTGCAGCTAAAAAATTTACCTTTGTTTTTGGGGTGACCCAAATGACACCTAGATGATCACCGACCAATTCGTGACAACCTTGAATGGTTAACGGTACGGAAAGTACCTTTCTTCACCGACGACAATCAGCACATGATATGATCATCCAAGTTAATCTGCGGGAGAAGCATTTGACTCTTCAAACACCCTTTGTTTGAGGAGCGAGACGAGGGTTTTTACTCTGATAGATGACCAAACATGGGGATGGAAACACAGCACAGGTTACCATTTTGTAATAGCCGGCAGACGCCAAGATCTTATAAATTCACAAAAGTAAATTTATCGATTTTTTCGATCTCAGTATGAGTTTGTCGGTTACAAAGATTCACAAGGCGATCGCCCCCAGGTCTCGCTGCGTTTCAGATCATGCAACACCATTAGGTCATTTTCAGGACCAATGGTGGACCACGCTGATGAATGTTTCATGAGAATCAGACAAACCTGAACATTTGCATGAATGAAGCAAATTATACACATTGAATAACCCCAGTGACTGAGTCTTTAAGGTGGAACCATCGAGCTTCATGAAAATCGAACGAACTTTGAAATTTGGTATAAACTCTGCAAAATAGACACACTGAGTGACCTCCAGTCTATGTTTAAAATGTTGAAGAGTGAAGGTAAGCCTACCCACCAAGTTTCATGAAATCTGCAAATTATGCATAAATCACTGCAATTTAGACACGTTAAATGACCTCCAGTGACCCTGAATCCATGATAAAAAAAAAATGGACTAAAGTTCAACCATACCCATAAGGTTGCATGAAAATCCAACCAACATAAAATTATGCAATTAGACATGAATGACCTCAGTGACCCCAATATTTGTTAAGCCGTTTTGAGACTGAAGGTGAACCATATTCACCACGTTTTGTGGGAATCCTATGAACTTTGAAATTTCGCAAAATTATGTAATTTGACGCTGAAAATCTAATCAGTCTATCTACCTTATATCCTGCAACTATTTGCCAAACCAAATCACCATAGCAATACGGTACATCCGTAATCTTTCTAACTTACATAAAAAAAATTAAAACTGTAATTACATAAATAGGCTAATTACACCGACGGAATTAGTGACTTTTTGTGCTCCAAAATCTAATCAGATCGTTTCACCCAACACCCGATACTACATGCAAAATTTCATCAGATTCGGTCTTACCATTTCGAAGAAATCCTACTAACAAGGAAGTGGGACACACATGCATACATACACCCATGACAAAGTGATCGCTAAGTCTCTTCCTGAACGTTGTTCAGGCGAGACAAAAATGAATATCTCCTGAATTAATAGGGTTTTACACAGGTCCCACTGTTACCTCCCGAGTCGTATTGTGCAACAGCGTACGTGTCCTACTGCCGGACTCAATTATGTCGGATGGAGTTGGGTCTCGAAATTAAATTTCCTCCACGTAGGAGGGAACATGCCAAAATATTAGACACCAAGTTTAAATGACCATGTTACATTATTAAGTGTGGCCGTTCCGATTGGAAAAAACCGGATGGGGCCCATATTGTTGCTGTATGGTCGCAAAGTTCCCCCTTTCCGGTGGGTGAAAAATGAAGTGTCATCTCAGGCATTCACCGATTGACTATATTTTGTTCCTTGTCTAGTGTCAGTTTATTAAATGTTCAAAATTATCTTCACTCACGCAAGTAGGGACTTCAGTTCATCAAGTCAGAAGTTAATTGACGTAGTGCACTGGACTTCCCTGTTAAAGGTGGAATGCAGACTGCTGCAAACCCACCCATTGCTACAAACTTGGGAGATTCACACCCTGGCCATTGCATTCTGTTTGAACAACTTGCTTGGCTGGCATGGCATTCCTGTGGAGACAGAGCCCTGATGTTTACTGACACATGCATGCCTGCGAGGTCTTTGAGGTTCTAGTATGGTCCAAGTCCTCCCCCTTCAGTCACTTCTCACGACTGGCCAGCAAAGGTAGGATTCCACAGGCGCAGGTGCGAAAATGAATTGTTAATGTTGATGTAAGGAGGCGAAATAAACTCAAATGAGCTGTATAATGATGCCGAAAAACCGTGGAAATGCAGCCACTCTTGTAAGGGGATGTTTATGGCCCCATGAGGGCGACATTCCATAGAATCCAATTAGCGATATGCGGATCTTGCGGCGCTCGGTTACAGGGGGGTAATTTGCCTTCGCAGTGCTTGTTCCATTCTATATGGAATAAATTCTCCTTTAATGAAATCTACCTCCAACTCTGCAAATCGAATACAGCATAGAGAACACTTTTCACCAACCACCATCACTTTCACCGACCACCATCACTTTCACCGACCACCATCACTTTCACCGACCACCATCACTTTCACCGACCACATCACTTTTAACCGACCACCATCACTTTCACCGACACCATCACTTCCCCCCGACCACCATCACTTTCACCGACCACCATCACTTTCACCGACCACCATCACTTTCACCGACCACCATCACTTCACCGACCACCATCACTTTTAACCGACCACCATCACTTTTAACCGACCACCATCACTTTCACCGACCACCATCACTTTCACCGACCACCATCACTTTTAACCGACCACCATCACTTTCACCGACACCATCACTTCACCGACCACCATCACTTTCACCGACCACCATCACTTTCACCGACCACCATCACTTTCACCGACCACCATCACTTCACCGACCATGCCACATGGATTTATAGAGTTATACCGCAATTCTGGGATCCTCCCTTAACACTACGGACATATCCTACAGCCTGAAATATCTTCACCAAGAAACAATCTAAATTTTGAAACAGGAGTGTTTGATAATATTGGCCTTCTTTAACCTTATGATACAGTTTATTCACTTCTAAAAGTCTTCCTCTCTCACCAAACTGATTTGTATATCCTACTACACACCACATCGGCATCTATGGAAATCTAACGCCTTAAGGTACAATGGTCACGATGGATTCTCTCAAAAATGTGGTAGATTGTTACTTGACGGCCTTTTGATGATTCACTATGAAAGTCACTTTTGGCCAAAGTGAGGTTATTAATAGCCACGTAGAATTTCAGATGGTTGATATTCTATATAAAACTCTGGAGCACAGGAACATGTTTGGTTATGTTTATAAAGTAGGGTGCTGTGTTTATGCCTTCAGCATTGTCTTTGTAAAGCCTTTGGATATCTTTGTTATGTAAACTCTTTATAAGGCATTTTAATATTATTATAGTTATTATTATTATATAACAATTGCAACAGATTTTTACAGAGATGTTTCTACATGACCATTGTACATCATAATAGTTATGATCATTCACTCCAGTCACCTCCATGGGCCAACAGCCCAACACCAACACTCTCTGGGTTCGAAACCACAGACAATAAAATTAAAAAATCATAAATAATGGAAAAAAGAAGAAAAAAAAGTGACAAGTGGGAGAAGAACAAGTATGTATTCATTTCCATTACTATGCAGGCAGAGACATTGAATACATGATAAATAAAAATTAAACACCATTTACTCACAGTACGGGCATCAGGCAAGTTAATACTCTTCCACGAATCGGCAATAAACTGACAGAATTTAACGAAACATATTGCAACAAAACCATGTTATTCAGGATATATACCCGTGTGGGTTGTCCGAGTGGCAATGCTCAATTCATTGGAGAAATAACGCTATTCATCAGATGACCGTAAATCATGTGTAACATTCTGCAATTATGAGGTCTGCAGTTATTTCTCTGACTATGATTGTTACCATCCAGGTATATTCGTGCTGTGCCTACCCCGACACTGTCAGACAGTTTTTTTTCTTGTGAGAAAGGTTATAGTGTCAGGAGACCAGCAAGCATGGATGACAGCAAATTTAGAATCTGGTGTGTCAGTGTACTGTAATTGTGATTTACTCTCACGGGCTGATTGGCACTCTACACTTTTTGACACTATTTATGGGAGACTTCCTTTTTGAGACTTAGTTGACAGACAATGGATCAGACCTATACCAGTCCTGGCAAGGGTACAGGGGTTGGGGGAGGGGGTTCAACCGAGTTGGCAGAGATGCAAATTGCCCACCCCTAACAAGCAACCAGGATAATTGGATAATCAGAAGTTTGACGCCTTGGCCAAGACTGCCACCATCTAAACATACTGTGTTCTTTATTTGTAGCTCGAACAAAGAGGGAACTATAATCCAAGAATAATATGGTTGTTCCTCACCCAATCATCAATTGATACTCTGCCACATTCCTGTACCATGGGAAAAGTATGATTTTGAGCATGCCCTTCATATATCAACCTTACTTTTTAACTATTAACTTTGCAACTAAGAAAAAAACCTTCAGAAGGTGCCAAGAACAAGCATTAGATACAAACAGGAAGTATCCTGTAACCTTGAGGTTTACCAGCTATTCAGAGTATATTTTGAAGTTATTTAACGGGGGAACAGTATTAATATCCCAGGGAATCCACTTTGTCAAATGTTGCACAAGTCCACGCTGATAGGCTATATCCAAACACAGTCCGAAATGTATTCTGCTGAAAATGCTGCATTCATTGGAATGTTCATGAGCAGACTGAAAACCCCCAGCAGGTTTCTTTAGGTATGCTCTCAGCCATGGAGAGAGACACAGGGGTGACCAGTTTCTGTCCAGTCTCACTATTCTTCAAATCCAGGGGTGATTCCTGCTGCAAAGGCCACAACCAAATACTGTAGGACAGATCTGCGGAGAAATGGGGAACATTTTTATTCTAAGGGTGAATACAGCTAAAAACCCCTGACAACCCCTCCTTGGTAACCTTCAGACTGTGGTATAACAGCCTAATGTGTCCCCCCAATAGATCAAAGTTTTTTATTGAGAACCTACCAAAATATCCCCACGCTGCCCTTCCCAGTGAACCCTGCAGGTGTGGGAGGGGGGAGGGGGGTACACCAATGATATGGTAAGGTGCAACATTACCAGGGCTTACTGTTCTACTATCCAATTAGAAACATACCGTGGCCTTTAGCACTGTGCCAGAGAAAGCACATGGAAATCACCAAACATGTCTCATGAGAAATATTATCTGCCATTGCCTTCGTAGATTTAGACCCACCTGCTATCTCAATTTAATTGTGCAAAATTTTTGCAACCCAGAGTGCAGTAGCATCAACACCACCACTGGGGTTTCCTCACAGATTTTGGCTCACGCATGACAAAGAACACAATAACAAGTACATATCACAGAACACTCACAGCTACTGCAGTTTGAGAATTCAAAGTAAAAAACCCAACACTTTCAATATTCCCTCTTCCAACATTGAGTGACTTGGAGTCAAATTGAATATTGTCCACGCTAGTTGTGTCCCTCTCTATTAGTATTGTTGAGTCAGATGGTCCAATGACAGCCTTAAAGCATGCCCCTACAAAATATGGCTGATTAATATTGATTTATTAATTGATTGTTCATGTGTTCATTCAACTTGTAAACCTGTTCAGAGTGTCTTTCCTTCAAAATGAAAAGATGACAGGGAGTCTTGCATTTCATGAACGCAGCAGTGCCCCATATCCATAGTAATTTGTCTCTCTAGAGAACACAGGTGAATCAGCCAGATTGTGACTACTGCCTGCTGCAGTGCATTCTGGGACCTCAGCAACTTGTTAACATCTTATAGTAATAAGCCTGTTCTGCTTTAAGTGCAACATTCTCACCCCTGAACACAGCTCTGGTTATTGACAACATGCACCACCTGAGCTCTATCAATTACGTCATCCTCTGTCATCACTTTTACGAATGCCAAACCAATTCATTCATCTTTTGGATGTTTTTGTTGTAAGCATGAAGGGGGGGGGGTGGGCTTATTACGTTTATGCTACTAGGATGCAATAATTATTGTCAAGGGAGTTGCAAGATTGTTTTGCAACACTGTTTGAACTTTTCATTCACCACTTCTTCAACCTAGCCTGAATACCAGCTGTAGGTATCCCATATTAAAGTTTTTTCCCCCTAATTATATGATTCAAATGACACAAAAATGAATATCATCCATGTTGAAACCAATATGAATAACATGCCAATTCGACCTCTCTTGATCACAAAATTGGCACAAACACAGCCAACTGGCACAATACCCACAAACGCACATTACCAAGCCAGTACACATATTTCCTTTGGGATCCATAGCTGGTGAATCTCAGAACTAACCCCCCCCGGTCCGCCCATGCTGAATCTCGAGGCATTTATCAGCCTGAAGCTGATCAATGCTGAATTCGTATCCAGTACAACCTCTAAACGCAACTGTGCCTCCACCGGCCTACTAGATAGCACACAGCACACCCTCCGCATTCGAGGTTTAGGCTTCACCAAGGAACGAAGACATCCTTGTTAGCAATCCAGAGGAATGTGTTGGATTGAATGCTGCATTATGGATTAATTGGTTCAATTCAAGGGTCAGATGAAATCTCATGAAACTATCCTGTGAACTTCAACACTTATGACCATCGCAAATCACCTCACCAGCACTTTGGGGGAGTATGAGATTTTTTGTTGAAAGTTCCTTCAGTGTCTTGCTCCACAGGGAATGTTTTCTCCCATAAACAACAGAAATAGGTAGCCAACACGTACATCTTGTTATTACCACATCACAAAAGACTACCCGCTTTACTATTGTTTGCTGTTTGACTGATGAATGCTATTAAACTTGCATTAAATTACCGTCCTTACCTCAAATACTGGTAAATCCTTTTCCCTCCCCATAACCTATAATCACTTTGAAGGCCAATGGTCATGTCAAACCCCACACCCAATTTGGAGGTTCTAGCATGTTGCCTTAAGTTTAAAGAAACCTATGACGTCATGTATGAATGTAAAGGCCGCCCATAGAACAACACGCAAATGCTGCTTTTTGCAGGATGATAACAGAAATACCAAAAGGGTATCGACTGAAAATTGAATGAACTTGTGAGGTTTTAGTCGGATCCCATCTTCGAGTTTGTTTTGTTACAGAGTATATGAAAAAGTACATGTTTACTTTGACTTTGTGTGTACGGGGATCCCCGTTGTTTTTTCATCCGTGGTGTTGAAATGGCAATTTTTTCATTAGCTGATTGCACCTTATTGGCTTCCTTGAATCGGCTGAAATTCAGACGGAAGGTTTTTGGCTGCTTAATTTAATAAACCGAAGTACCAAAGGTCAATCATATTAACATGACCCTTGGCCTTTAAAAACCACAAAGGCAAATTGCTTGTTCACAGATATCTACTACAGATTCTGTATTGTTTTAGGCAGCATCTTTACTAATAAATAATTCATACCTGCGACTGATAATTGATCACACTGAGGGGACCCAAGTGCGATTGAGGGTCCCAGTTCGATTGAGGGGTCCCAAGTGCTATTGGGGGTCCCCAAGTGCGATTGAGGTGTCCCATGTGCGATTGAGGGGTCCCAAGTGCGATTGAGGGGTCCCAGTGCGATTGAGGGGCCCAAGTGTAATTTACGGTCTCAGCAGCCGCGTAGCCAGACTTCCGAGTCAGGGGGGCAAGACAATTTATCCCCGATTTGGACAATTCTGCCCGGGTTTCCATTTGCTGACGAAAGTGACAAGGGGGGGGTGGTAGGTGAATCACTGATTTCATGGCGGGCGTGAAAAAATGCTTCCTCGTACCTCACCATAACCCCATTACACCAATGTCATTTTTAACATAATTCTTGTAATTATTCAATTAATTCCACCCTTTCTAAAACTGGTCTCCCCAACGATTTCATCATATCCTGTTTTCCTCCGTCCCTCGTCCATTTCCCGTTTTTTATCCTCTCCTAATTTCTCTCCCCAATTTTTTTGGTTAGAGCACCCCCCAGCTACTGGTGAATATGTGGAATATATGCACAGGATTTCATCATAATGGGAGGGGGGGGGGTGGTTGCTTTTTTGATTTTTTCCCTCCTCTTCTGGGTCCAAGGATGTGCAAAAGGTGCATTTTCAAGCCTTAAAAATCGCAATGGAGTGTTTCCGAATTTGAAAACACTTTGGTATGTTTTTCTCTGACAGAATCAACAGACAGGAACACAATTTGCGTATTTCTTGAGCACATATAGTACACTTCTAATTACGTTAGATAAAAAAAAATAGCCAAGAACAATCATAGCATGTTTGTTCAAAGAATTCAACACTGAAATATACAAAGAGAAATGTAGGTAAAATTTAATTCCCCAACAACACTGGACACTCGACAGGGCACTTTTTTGCAGACTCTTCTGTAAAACTGTAAGGGTTGGACAGAATGTGGCAGAACTACCTGTGAGAGGCACTGCGATCGGATCACCAATCTAGCCGAAAATCTCTCTCCTGCTGGATATCCGGCTGCTCGGATACTGGCCGCAGTACCTAGAGAAATCAGCTGGCGCTGAGGGCGATTGACGTCATGACCTACTTGGAGAATGTACAAAAAGAAGGGGGTTGCAAAATCCTCCTCGGAGGAGATGTGCACAAACTAAATATTCTCACACAGACTCTAATATTCCATTTTTCCTAACGCTGAGAGCATTTACCACATTCGAATGATGGAGACATATGCACATCAAATTTTCCATGGCCGGCAGTAAGCGCCATTTACAGGATGTGGATAAGGATTGAAAGGTGGTCTGGGTAATCTCTCTCCATCCACAGGGACAATGCATCAAGTCTGAAGGACATCTCCTACTCTGCATGTTTGTGTAAAGTGCCTTGCTCCCGAGGTTCACACAATCCATCTTCCCGGGGCAAGAGATGGTTGCCATGTTGGCATGACGAATGGTCGCGATAAAACTGATAAAACCACATGAAAATCACTGCTAAGGCTAATTATACTAAGATTCAGATATAAACTTGATTCCCCTACAGTGCCTGTACCAGCTACAACAGTGAATATTCATGGATAGAGGATATCTCCTTGTGGGAGGGACAGAGGGCAAAAACAGTCTTGTCGGATATGCAGCAACAACAGGAACCAATAGGGCCTATCAGACAAATCTCAAGTTAGCTGGTATGGTACTCATATGTTTCACTGTAGGAATACTAGGGGAATTGATAAGGAGTTTCTGGGAAGCCCATAATTCCAGGGTGTCAACTCCCGATTTGCAAGAAACACTATTCACTAACCCACATGGAATGACAAATCAAGAGGGGCCTTGCAGGCACCTAAAAAATTCACCATTTTATCGCTGCGTTTGAAAACATTTTCCAAATTTCACGAAACTGGTAATGCACAAACTAATCCCGGAGAAACTTTCGCCTGAAATTGCCATATGCCTGGAAAAAGCTATAGTTTCTACCTTATTATATTGATACAGGCTGATGCACTGACACTATTTTGTTGGAATTCCTATTACCAAACGGCACTTTCTCGAAATATGGAAATTGACGGTGTTAGTCACAGGAACAGATGTAACTCAATAACAAACGCAGTACACATACCAATTTGACTTGCATATGGAAACAATTTTTATCTACAAAACCCATCTTTTCCTTTTTTTTGATGTCCCAACAATAGGTCCCAAGATGACAAACTGAAATCTCATTTGTTGATTGTGGTTGCCATAACAAACAATCGAAGAATACGGCTTTATCACACGTATGCGCCTTGCAGCCCAATATTGAGTTAATGAGTACTTGCATCATTTAATTACAGTGGTTTCCCAGTTTGAATCAATCAGGGGTCTAGCTTGGTTACCATGGCGATGGCTGCAAAATTCATATGATTTCCCTATGACCATGCAACATAGAGGAAAACATATTGGTCTTACTGGCTGATATACACATCAAAATATAGGCTGTCAAACATTGACCCCAAAACCCTTCCACCCACAACCACCATCCCCCCTTAAATATCATCGGGTGCAACATCATTAATGCTTTAACCTTTTTACATCATCTGTTTCGTCTTTAGCACGAGTAATCTCCAAGAGTGCAAGTCTCCTATTAGGTGGGAATGTATACTATACAATCTGAGAAAGAAACTTGAGAAAACATAAGAAATTTTGATGGCTTCTCTATTCAAAGGACAATGGGAGAATTATATAACATCGTTGCATAATGATATAACTAACGAAATGAACTATTGGAACTTAGCCACCAACAATCTCCTGGCTTACTGTCATTGCACTAACTTCAACAGACTGGTGGTCCTCAAAATAGTTCCTTATCTATGTTATTTTTTCCACGGCCAACAAACAACGAAGAGACTTAACATGTTTGCTTCCCCAATAAACTGGTCGAAATGCTGAACAACTATTCACACCAATTCTTCTCTCAAATGCTCTTGTGCAAAAAGAAAGAAAAAAAAACACTTTTCATATCACTTTTCTGACTCTGTTAATGTACATATAAAACACTGAAAAGTGAAGTGCTAGACTCCGGCCTGGTAAAACTATTTTTACTATCCTAAACAATATTAAGGGCGACTGACACTCGCTAATAGCGTATGCGGTGTAACGCGGGAAGAATCAGAGAATCAGACGGTGTATTGTCGGTTGAATAATCACAGACCAGCAAACTACTATTTGCAAAAAAAGTTCTATCAAATAAAAACTGACAGCCATCATTTCCCTGGGGTTACCCCGGGCTAATGGAGGATGCATATTATTTTGTTAATATATCTGTCTAGAATGGGATGGGAATTTCTGATTGCTGAAATGAAAATTTCAAACTCGCAGTACTGTAATATGGAATTAATGGTTGTGCTACACACCACACCCCATCTCTGATGAAAACTACAAACAAACTAGGAATCAACTAAATGTAAACTATTTCATGAAGAACAAGTTGCTCCAAGGGATGTCATGACCATTATCTGCCGTGGATTTTCCATGTCACCTTTAACCTCCTGTTAATCAGTTTCCAATCTTTTTTCATTGACCTAACAGTTTATCTAAGATTCAACAAAAATTCTGGACACTCCATATTCTGGCTCCATGGAAGAAGCCGGTTCTCTGCAATCACTATTCTTGCCTGTCTCTAGATAGGTGGTTATTACTGTGGGATATTCAGGTTGTTCCAGGTAAAAAGAGAGCAAGTTTCTAATTGACAGATAATAACAGCAGAATCTGAAAGCAACATTACGGTGGCTATAGTTTTTTCAGCCCCCCCCCCCCCACATATACGGTATCGACCAATGGCCAGCCCCACTTCCCAATTAATTGGGACTGAATGTTGAACGCATGAATAAATAGAACATTTGCATGAAATATGCAAATTGGAGACTTTATTTGGACCTCCGGTGACCCCTTCTCTAACTAAGTTTTATTTGAATTCAACAAATTTGCATGAATTATGCCTAATCAGATACACTGAATGATCTCAAATAACATTTTAAATTATTCAGAACCAAAGGCTAATTACACCTATCAAGTTTCATGAAATTCAAACAATATCTTCAAAATTTTGCTTACATTATGCGAATGAACACTTTCAATGACTGTGAATTTGTGTTTAAATCTCTCGACTGGAGGTAGACCATATTCAACAAGTTTTGTGAGAATCTTAACAACTTTGAATTTTTGCATAAATCATGAAATTTGGACTACTTAATTTGCTTATTTCAAGCTGAAATCTAATCAGTTCGTTTACCGAATATCCTGTCTTTTTGTGCCAATACACACTTGAGCTGCTACGGTGCTCGTAATTTATGGAATAAGGCCAATTTTATGCCCAAATCCCTATCAGATGATGTTCACTCAACATTGTAACACATACAAAGTTCAGAGAAACTCAGCTAACAAAAAAGTGTGACATACAACACACGCACATATTGTGCACATTTTCACACGCAGACAGTAAACTGATCGCCGACTCTCCTCCTGAACTTCATCCAGGCAAGACAGAAATCAAAGACTACTCCGGAATGGACTAAAAACTATTGTGAGCTATTCTAGAAAAGAAGCAGGGAGCATCCCCAAAATGATTGCCAATGTGACATATCACCTTATCTCATCTTCAACTGACTGTTGTAATCAGCTCCCTATGTTTTGTCCTCTTCATTAATGTGACCTTCAACCACATTCCCTCAGTATTCATGTCCACTAACTACCAGGAGCTCAGAGTGAAAGACTTATTTGATCATCAGAAATAAATAGTTTACAACTGCACATGGAGCGGCGATTGAATATGTACAATTAGTTGACACACGATGAAAACCTATTGGCCAAGTGGCCATCTGCTCGAGAAGAATCCGTTGTGCAATGGTCATCCTCCGATGATAAATTCAACAAGCTCCAAATGGCCGAAAAAAACATTTACACACTACATACAAACTGTCACAGCAGCCGATCCAATCCAGTGTCTGTCTTAGTGGTGCGCCATCCAGAATGGCTGTCCTGCAAGTGTTTGAGATTGGAGATGGCTCGCATCCTGTCCCTGGAGACTGACCCTACTCAAAGTCACGGAGGAGCTAAGGTCCAGTGGTCGGGAGACGGAATCGACAGGTCGGCCGCCTAAACTGGTAGCTGGACTGAACCGAGTGAGTGACTCCGTCATCCTGCCACTGCCGCTCAGCCTCCGGACGTGGCCGGTCAGGCCTGACGGACCTCCTCGACCGTCATCAAAAAGGGGCTGCGAACGTTTGATGAAACTGGGGCTCAAGGCGTCTTCAGGGTGACGAGTCTTGCCCGGAGATATTGGGGACGATATTCTATGGGGAGCGGATCCCCTGGTCCGGCCCTCCTACTCTCTAATTATTCATAAACAAAATTCATTGATTCATATGTCAGATGAAGGGGGAAAAAAAAGACAATATTAGCAAGTTTCGGAGATACAAAACAATAGAATGATACATTTTTTGAACCCAAACCATTTCCGGCGATTTGGTTCGGTCGGATGTAGGCGAAGTACCGGTGGGTGGAACGGCAGCACATGTGGAGAGAAAAAGAGAAGAAAACAGGGGGGTCCTTGGTTAATAGGCAGTCGGGGGACCGGACATCAATCAAAGCAGTTTGCAATGATATCTGTGACCAGAGTAATTGATTGTTCGCTCAGATAAAGTTTGCCAATTTGGGTGTACAGTAGGACCTGTTAATGTGGGAAGAAAAGCAAAACTATGAGCGAATAATTGGAGATCAAAACAGAATGAGTAGAACAAGTTACCATGATGAGAAAATGATCAGGATCCATCACAACAAGGTTGTAGCATACAGATAGTCTTTGTAGTCTTTATAGATAGCAATCTGGCACTCAAGGTCCTATTACAGCCATGGATGGCTTCATCATGCCAGACAGACAATAACAAGATTAAAGGCCAATGGTCATGTGACAATGTGCTTCAAACTAGCACAGGTGAGCAGAGGACATTTTAAAACCACACCCCAAATTTGGAGGTTACAGCATATTGCCTTGTTTAGGTACATGCATTTCAATTGACTTTGGAGAAATTTGGGGAACATACGACACCACGTGACCACGGGGGAGGGGGAACAATGCAAGGATGCATTCTCGTGTTCATGATTACAGAAAGTCAGAAAAGGTATTCACTTATAATTGAATGAGACTCTTTCAATATTTTGTGAACAATTTTGTATGGTTTCATTTGGATCCCATTAATAGATTGTTTGTTGGGGTACAGATTTCAAAAATACATTTTTACATTGCTTTGTATTATAAGGGATTATGCTGTTGTTCCCCCCCCCCACCACCCCCACCCCCCTGGATGTCCCCCCATGATGTCACTTGGCAAATTTGGCAATGACTGATTGTGCCTTATCGGTCGGTGGTTTGAAGTCATAAGCAGCGAATAGGAAGTACCGAAGGGTCCAGTCACGTATACATGACCATTGGCCTTTGAAGGAACCAACCACTGGCTGAGACATAGCCAATACCAAGACAAATTTAAAGACAGCAGCCAGAGTTTCTTAGATCCTTGGACAATATCTGTAGAAGCTGGTTGGTGGTTGTTGAGAATCCTTGGTTGTCACCTGGGAGAATGTCGAGGGCCACTTGGCCAACAGAGTGAATGAGGAGGAGAACAAGCGATGGCCTGGGCAAGGTGCATGCTGGGAAAAGTTTATTGGAACAGACTTCCCAAATGGTCAAAATATTCCATCATCAGAAACTAGGATAGGCTTGTAAATGGTTCTTCCTTGGTAGCAGGTGAACATAAAATAATGGAATATCACTGGATCCATTCTTTTGTTCGTGGCGAGGGGAACCGAAAAGCGACAAAAGACTACTCAGAGAAGCGATGATCAGCCACGGCCGTCAGTATTCACCAGTCATCTGGATGAACTGGTACCCAGGTCACCAATTAACCACATGCATGTCTAAATCGGTGCAAAACCTCGCAATAAAACCTTGTAGTGGGGAGAGCAACATGCAACTAATGACAGGGTCTCATATACAAATTCCAACACATGATCCAACTCTCACCAATACTAACATATATAACAATATATAACTGAAAATAATTTAAATTGATTCTTCAAATAGTTCTATGGAGTGACTTTTAGTTGATCTATGATGAGCGTACACTATTTGACACAACAGACATGTCTCAGGGGTGGGCTGAGAAACTGAAATGTCCAAAACCTAGCTAATTTCAGTACATTATAAGCCTACGCAAACCACAGACCTCTTACAGTTGGGAATGAAAGCACCCCAAGATCATCTTGGTTAACAAGGCATACATACTTGATTGTTCACATACCCACATGTAGGAGTTGGCACCGAGTGAGGAGACTCGTGAATGGTACTTGAGCACAGTGTGTGGTAGCAACCAATTGGGAATTGGGTGTGGTACCACATTCTGCTCTATAGGCAAAAATCACTCTCACAAATAAACCCTTGGAGGCTACTTCAGTTTAGAGGTCAGTTTAGGGGCTTGTCACCCTAATTCACAATCTATGCTGTAAAATACAGTGAACACTATATCATCTGATTAATTTGAAGATCAGATGAAGAGATGGAAGAAAAAAAACTGCAGCTATCCAGACTGAGCTACATGCATGATATCAGCACGCAAAACAAATTGCATACCTAGGAAAAATCGGAGAGAGGCATCAAGACTTCATGAAAGAAAAATCACATTATAGAAGCCAATCACTGGTATGGAAATGTTACTAATGAGAAACACTTGACTATAGGATGGGGCCAGCGTAGGCAAAAATATGATACTTTCTCTCTCTGTAGGAGAAACCATCGACATTACCTTCTTACCTCCCTACCCCCAAAAATGGCAGGCTGCATACAAATAATGAATGATGAGAAGATTAAGGATCACTAACTTGCCTGGCTATATCCGACCGTGAAAGTAGCGACTTTGGGGTGGTCAATCCGGCTGAGAGGGATGGTGGTGGGGGCATCAATCTGGAAGAGATAGATACATGGCAATGAGACCTTGTTGACTAGATTCTCATTTAGGAACATACTGTGGGTAGGGCATTCAGTAAAATTGATCCAGTTTTGGAAGAGTCTCCAGCATCTTCACTTTGCCTCTGACGACCCCTGATCGACCCAAGTCAGTGTGGGAAGTGGACGTGAAATGTACATGCAAGGACGTGAAATGTACATGCAAGGCATCATTCATACTTGAGAGAGGAGGTACAGTGATATGTTGTTCTATGCCTCAATCTGCAAACCTGTGGTTTAGGTAGCGCTCCCATTGCCTCAATTCGAGTTGTAGGGGATGTAAGGGGGGGAGGATGGGGGAACTGGATCATCTCTATTCCACTGCTCATGCGGAGTACCAAACACAAAGGGGGGAGGTCCCATTAAGAAATCCCCTAGTATGACTCAACCAAGAATTGCAAGCATAGAGAAGGATCGTCTCTTCTGTAGCGATAGAACCCAGAGCCTCATAAATAGGACGAATGAGCATTTTACCATAACACTGTCCCACATACCCGCTTTAGGAGGAAGGGCAAGCTTATGTGAGGGTACCTGTCACCAACACAGGAATTACCCCAACCCCTCACTCTTTCTTAGGAGAGAGGTATAGCAATAAGTGACGTCATCAATTGCCCATTTGACTCTATTGATACACCTAACCTGTTACTGGTACTCCACGTATACCAATTCCAGGTCCTAAAGTTGATACAGTGTACTACATGATAGTGATAGACAGCATTGAATGGACGGATACACGATAGTATTATCCTTCATAATATGTGGGGAACTCTGTCACACTGAAGCTGATGGGCAAATCATTCTGCCCCACAAGGGAGCTGATGGTGGCCAAACTTCTGCCACCAATGGAGCTGAGGGTGGCAAACGTTCTGCCACCACTGGAGCTGATAAGCAACCACAAACATTCCAAACCTACAAACCGACGACATGATAGTGATAGACCGCATTGAATGGCGGATTACCGATCGTATTATCCTCATAATATTGTGGGGAACCCCTTCTGTTCACACTGAAGCTGATGGTGGCAACTTTGCCACACTGGAGCTGAGGTGGGCAAACATCTGCCCCACTGGAGATGATGGTGGCAAACATTTGCCACCACTGGAGCTGATGTGGCAAAACGTTCTGCACCACTGGAGCTGAAAGCAAACACCACATTCCAAACACGTAACGTCCTACCTAACTTCTATACGTATTTAGAATACCCTGAGGTTACTGTCCTTCTCCTCGAAGGGCCAATCCACCGTATATTTAGCCCCCTCGTCCATCGCCCGCATCCTCATGGAACGCATACTCCTGCTGGACATCATATCGGTCCCCTTCTCTGCATGACGAAGATTAGTTACATCAAAGACATGGCCGGGGTGGGGGAGCGAGGGGGGAGAGGGAGAGAGTGATTCGTCCTCACAATAGAACCAATGACCTGTTCACAGTTATAAGTGAGGATGCTCACCACTAAACAGGTCAGAAGTTCAACAAGGTTATTGTACAATCCGAATTATTGGAGGTTCCGAATCGGGACAATTTTTGGTTAAGCAGATCGGAATTGGTAACCAGAAAGCAAAAGGTTAGTGATTCCTGACGGTTTCTGTCAACCCATAGCCAGACACACGGACAAATGGGATGAGTAGTACCAAGATCATTAGAGGGGGGGGCCAAAAACATAAGTTCTGACAAATAGGTCCCCATCTTACAACCAACTAATAGGGTTCATGATTGTAAACCTTGGTAAGAAAGCTACACACTTAAATGTCAAGTTTCAGACTTTGAACTCTTGTAACCTCAGATGACCTCCACCCCATGGACCCCAAAAAACAGGGTTCATGTACTCATCATGGGGAATACAACAAACCCAGTATAGCCTCATTCACCCCGCCCGTCACCACAACCAAAATATTGGGGTTCATGTACTCCCCATATAAGGAGATACACAAAACTAATTTCAACCTGAGCAGACCAACCGTTCTGGACTTAGCATGTTACAAGGTTCAGACTTGACCTCTGGTGACCTCAGATGAACTCTGCCCTGACCCCAAACAATAGGGTTCTGAACTCATCATGGGGAACACACATACCGGTATGAGCTTCATCCATTCATGGTGGGGTCAAGTCACCGTGTTTACAAGCCAAATTGGCTGACCGGAAATTATCAAATTTCAACAAAATTGTCTATTTTCATCAAAATTCACTCCTGACCTGAACCAAAAACAAAAGGATTCCTATATCCCCATATGGAAGCTTTACACCTAATTTCAACTTCTTGATCAGACCACAAATTGTGACTTATAGTGTTTACAAGGTTTTCAGAAACTTGACCTCCGGTGACCTGCAGATGACCTCTGTACCTGACCCTAAAACAATAGGGTCTGTACTCTCATGGGGAACACACATAAAAGTTATGAGCTTCATCATCCGAGGGTGGGGTCGCGCTATCAGTGTTTACAAGCCAAAATTGGCCCAAATATCAAATTTTACAAATTCCATTTCGACTAAAATTCACCCCGACCTGAACAGAAACAATTAGGGTTTTCCGGTACTCCACACAAGAAAGCTCTACACTGATTTCAACCTGATGAGACCACCATTCTGGACTTTCGTGTCTAAAGGTTTCAGACTTTGACCTCTGGGACCTCAGATGGGACCTGACCTGACCCCAAAACTATAGGGTCATGCACTCATTAGGGGGAACACACATACAAGTATGAGCTTCAGCCATACGGGTGGGGTAGAGCTATCGGGGTTACAAGCCAAAATTGGCCAATATCACATTTTCACAATTTCGCATTTTCGACTAAAATTCACCCCCCCGACATGAACCAGAAACAATAGGGTTCCTGTACTCCAATAGAAACATATACACCTGATTTCAACTTGAGCCAGAACAAAACATTCTGGACTTATAGTGGTTACAAGGTTTTCAGACTTGACCTTGGTGACCTCAGATGACCTCTGACCTGAACCCAAAACTATAGGGGTCATGTTACTATCATGGAAACACACATACCAAGTAGCGCTTCATCACCAGGTGGGGTGACGTTATCTGTTTACAAGACAAAAGTGGCCAAAATATTCAATTTTCGCAAATTTTCTATGTCGACCAAGATCCACCCCCGACCTGAACCAAAAACAATTAGGGTTCCTGTTATCATCTAGAAAGCTATACACCTAATTGCAAATTGATCAGACCAAACCATTCTTGATTATCATGTTTACAAGGTTTTCAGACTTAGACCTATGGTGACCTCACGATGGACTCTGACCTGATCTGACCTCAAAAAAACAATAAGGTTCATGGAATCATCATGGGGAACAAAATTACCAAGTATGAGCCTTGACCATACCCAGACCTGATCAAGTTATCGTTTAAGCTGGGCATACACACAACACACACACACCACACACACGCACACGCATACAGACATACACACACACCACACACAACACACACACCACACACCACACTTCTATGACTTCGTCAAGGAATACAAAAAAATTGGTGTTGGGCTCATGTACGATTCACTGAACCAATCTTCCACATTCACTGTGGAGAAGTTATTTAGGTTTACATGTGTGCCAAGTTTAAAAAAATTGTACGAAAACTACGTCTATTCAAATCTTCATTCAAAAATTTCGACAGTCATGTGAGCCTGGCCAATGCATGCACATCGGTTAGAAGACATGATAGTACACTAGCAGGACAGGCACTAGTAGTGGCCTGTCAGTTATTACCAGAATAGGTCCAACCATGAATGATAACACCACATCGTTAGGATTGACGAAACAAGATTTAGTTCTTCGTTGATGGAAAATGAAAATTTCCGCAAAACGACGTACATTTACTTTCTGACTATCGAGGAATATCATTCATGAATATTTATTTCAAATAAAAATCAGAGGTTGTAACAACGTCACAGATTCAGGTTGAGTCAAGTTCACTTACCCTGATTTTTTGGACCAAGCTCAAGTCACAAGTCACCTGTACAAAGTCAATGGGAACCAGGTATCTTGATTAGTCAAGTCAGGGAACCTTTTGAGTTGAGACTCGAGTCGCGAAGTGGTTACTCTTGGTTTACAACTTGACAAAAATACAGATAAGGTTTTCACTGCAATAGCTACATTATACTAGCGATATACTGCATGTGATTACACAGGTCTAACAGTACGTAGGCTGTCCATAGCCACTGTCGTACAACGTTAAACCAGAGAAAGCCAAAGGCTAATGATTCCTCAATCTCTGCAACCTACAGCTTAGGACACAAGGACAAATGGGAGATTGCACATTGCAAGTGGTCATTCAGAGAAATTGGTGCAGGTATGGGACAATGTAACAAGGAGGTAACTGCAAACTCAGACGGTCTCAGCTCTTCGGAGATTTCCGTCAAGTTCAAAGTCCTCCCGGAACCTCCGTATATCGCGAAAGAGCTTTCGTCATCCCCCGGAGATGGGAGCCTGGCCGACACAATGAGAATGTGAGGTATATAGGATAAAGCAGATCAGCAGCAGAACCGACAGGTTAGTAAATCATGTTACATTGGAGCTTTGGACTTAGTGAGATAGGTTCAACCCCAATGTTGGCTCCTCTACACAGGAAGTCACAGAAAGAAGGACCTGACGTCTGGAACAATTTGAAAGAATTTGACAGAGAGAGGAGGCCTTTGGACTGCATGTCTGCAACAATTCATTGTATAATGGAGAAAAGTATTAGCCTGCAAAAAAAATGATGAAAATACACTTAAGATGTGAAGTACAATAATAGTTCTAGGCTCACAAGTATCTGAGTCCTAAGTAATGTATAAATATAACAGATGAGTAGAAATGTCATCAGGAATTTCTAGGAATGACCGTTACCCAAGCGCCACAAAGTGGGGGATGATAAGGTCCCAGCTGGGTACTGGACATACGCCATCCTGGGATAAATCTGATTTTGTTGGTCTGTTTGTCGGCTTCAGTGCTCTCCATTCCCCCCGCCTTATCATTGGCGGTGCTTTCATCCCTCACCAAACTAACCTAATCCCAACATTGGATTTACATTTCACTGACCGGTAGGCAAATGAAACGAGAGGAATACCACCGACGATATAGTTTACAAATCAGTTCTTGCACGCCATTACTCAGAACCATAGTTACAAGTCAGTCTTGCATTCTGGCATCACACACACCCCAGTTTACAAGTGGGCATTGAGATCAGCCACAAGACCGACCCTAACTGCTAACACAAACCCTAGTTAGAAGTTAGCCTTGCATATGGCATAACACACAGGATACACGTCGGCCTTGCAGCTGGAATACCACAGAACCTAATACCAGTCAGCCTAGCATCTGGCAAAAGACACTAGTTAGGAGTCGTTTGCATCTGTTCAATACCAGAATCTAGGTACGAGTCAGCCTTCTTTCATATGGCGTACCACAACCCAGTTACGAATCACGTGCATTAACACTCAGCTAGGCAGTCCCCAGGCTGAATTCACCATTGACGGTCCTCTCTCTTTTCCGTCCTAATGGCCTGCCATAGGGCCAGTGACTGTTCTCATACCAAAGACCCTAGTTACTACAAGTCAGCTCTGCATCTTGGCATACCACAGACCCTAGTTACAAGTCGGTCTTGCATCTGGCATACCACAAAGCCTAGTTACGAGTCAGCTTCTGCATCTGGCATACTTACTTTTCAAGAATGTGGGCAAATTCCTTCAGGCATCTTTTCGTCTCTTTGGGAATATTGATTCAGGGTTCTCATGAGGGCTTTTTTGTCCTTCGATAACCCTTTCACTAAACTAAAACCACAAACCCCAGTCACAAATCCGTTGCATTAACTACTTGAACTGGGCAGACCCCAGAGTGAATCAGCTCACCAGTTTCGTGGTCCTCCTCTTTCCGGTCTCCATAGCGTTGGCCTGGGGCCAGTGGCTGTTCGTCTGATGTTGTGATTGAGACCCGCCGATTGGAGAGTACTGGAGCCGCCCGGCAGATACTTGCAATGGCGGGATCCCAGAAAGCCCAACAATGTGCTGAACGACGTTGCAATACCATGGGCGATTGATGCTGCCGGTAGTCCCCCAGGAGTTAAATGGGCCTGGAATAAACAAATCATGTCATATATGAATAATTATTCTAAGAGAAAGAGGAGAGAGGGAGGAGTGGGAGGTGTCTTTCCTGCTAACTGGGTCTGTGGGTAGAAATATTACCATGTCAGAATGTAAAATACTCAGGCAGAGAAACTAGAATCGATGGTTTTCTCCGCAATGACCTGAACAGGCCTAGAACTCAAAAACACAAGGCCGGGTCAGGACCACCCCCCCCCCCCCCCCTCCCCAACCTACCACCCTCCCAGCCTAAAGGCCTGGAGGAACTAGTTCAGAATGACAAAGGATGATTATCTGGAGTTTAAAGCTTCGGCAGTCCTCCAGGCTAAATTGGGCCTGAAGACAGGACCAGGTTGAATTATGCATACCCGGAGAGACTGATGAGGCTGGACCAACCCCCATTCCCCTCAGGACCTAATTGGGCATGGAATGACAGATCATGAAATTGATTGTATCCATGCCATACAAGGCGACCGCCCCAGTGTCTCGCCTGGTTACAAACGATCAGGTGTTTCATCTATTAGTCACCATGCAACAATTACAGGCATTTAATGAGTTGCTATAAGATTCTGGTATTAGCATTTGACAAAACACCTACTAATCAGTGACCAATTTCAAACCCGTGAGAACTGATTATTGACAATGTCTGCCATATATGTTTTGTGGAATGTGACTATATGCCTAAATTCATGCCAAATTAGACATAATCAACTTTCCTGTTGACCCATTTTCTCATTTCGCTTATCTCAGGACCAATTTGTGGAACCACACTCAATACATTCATGGGAATTACAAACAAACTTGAACATTGCATGAATCAAGCAATTTATAAACACTACTGCAAACCCCTATGACCTGAATTCAATATTAACATTTTGGGCGAGACTAAAGGTAGACACAGTCAGCTCAAGTGGAAACGGGTCCTGTCTAATAAAGCTTGTCTGATATCCTCAGTGTCCCCAATAAGATTCCATTGTATAACCCGCCATACCAAGGAGGTACTCTCCCCCCCCCATCTCACACACCATAGCTTCTGCAGGTGTAACCCATGACCACCCTCATTCTTGAATAGGTGAATGGGAGTAAGTAAACAAATGAATGGTTTACCTTTATATGGTCAGTGTAGGGTGGCCAGAAGATGTTATGGCAGGCAGGAAGTGAACCTGCAAGGTAACAAGGCAGGTTTTGACATAGTGACATTCAAGTTAAGTTAAGATTGAATGAAATAACCATGCCTGAGGGGTTGAAACGAGTAAAACTCAACATTTGGTTATTGATAGCATGCATATAATAATAATAGTGATTCAGGACATGATGGTCAGCTAGGGGGGGGGGGGGGGGCGGGGTTTTTGCCCAAAGACTATACCATTCTTAAAACAAAGGTAGCATACAGGCTCTGGAAGTGTTGCAGGAAAGTTATATTGACGGTTTTGGGTCCATAAGGACCTTGAATGACTTTGATGACAGAACGGTTCATATGAAAAATGTTCCCTTATTCATATGCAGCAGTCCCAAACATGGCAGACCATATCGCACACGTACTAGAAATGATTGCAGAAAAGGTTATATTGGCAGTTTCTTGACCTTGAAAGGACCTTTGATGGACATGGACGGTTTTATGGAAAATGCTTGTCTTCATGTGATGCACCCGAGCCCGAAAGCATTATGTAATCAGGTACAAATGCCTAGCTATCGCCCAAAAGGTATTAAATCAACCTTTAGCCCCCTGTAACTTTAAGACCAAGTGTCAGATAGAAGCAAGGTTGGTTTGTTTGTAGCAGACAGAGAAAAAAAAAACATACTATCCAAAATTGACAGTTTTATTTCTTTGCCTTGTAATCCAATAAATAAGCACATTTTAAGACGTGCTTTGACCTTTTGACCTCGTTTCTTAGATGTTGTTGATCCATGAACCCAAAAATTACCATGGACCAATATTCGACGAACCCTAACTGCCACTCTTTTCACAATTTTTATGGACATTTAACCAAAATTGGAAAATTTTGTAATTTAAGCAAATTCATTCACATTAAATGACCTAAGTGACCTTTGCCCTGTTGTTAAATTTATCATGTCGTAGGTGTAACCATCTCCACCAAGTTTTCAGAGGATTCCAACCAACTTCAAATCCTCCATAAATTCTGCAAATCAGCCTAGTTAACATTCGAATTAGTAAACATTGAATGACCTTTGGCGACCTCTTCCCTACTGTAAAACTCATGGGACTATAGATAACCATCTCCACCAAGTTTTCGTCCAAAATCATCCAACCGCGACTTCAAAAATAGAGGTATCACACAGAAATTACTCCCAATTAGACTACTTATAAGCATATATCCTGCCAGAATCTAATCAGTTCGTGTACTCCTCATAGTTGTTTTATAATACCCCGAATGGGCTCACCAATGCATCTACAACCGATCAAGAGTATCTTGTACACACGCTCTCCTGTCCAATTTTCAATAAATATGCAAATTTATGCAAAGATTAATGGTCCTTTCTGGACGAGAACGTGGGATGCCATCGGCAAACTCTTCAACCGCCACCTCCACAGAAAGGTCCCACATGATGGCTTACAAGGTTCAGGAGATATCGAGACAGCCATACGGACATACGTAACAGACATACACACACAACAAATGACCACTATGTCACTCCTTGAACAAGCCGGCGAACAAAAATGATAAACCATAGTTCCTACAGTTATCCAAATCTTGGCAGCAGGTTAAACAACACACAACATGAAATGAGTGTCGCCCCCGTGGTCTCGCCTGGTTGCGCATCATTGGTTCACTTCTATTAGTCACCATGCAAACAGTTACACGGAATTCCCTGTGTCGCTTAAGGAAATTCGGTATTAGCATTTTAACCGGAACAAGCCTACTAATCAGTGACCATTTCAAATTCGAATGGACTGATTTTGTCATGTCTACTCAGGAGTAAAAGTTTTGTGGAACTAGTAGCTAAAAGTGCCTAATTTATGCAATTTTAGGCAATTTCCAAGTTCACAAAATCTGGCAACTTCAAACATTATGCATATATTATGCAAATTAGACACGTTGGATGACCTTCCCTTTGACCCTGACTCCATGATAAACATTGAACTCAAGTTAAAAAAACCATATCCCACCAGTTTCATATGAATCCAAGCAGTTAAAGATTTTGCATAAATTATGCAGAATGGTATGTTGAATGCCCCCTCCATTGACCCAGATCGTTGTTATAGTTTTGGCACTAATGTAGACTAAAAATTCACGCAGTTCGTTCAGGCAAGGCAAAAACCTGTTAGTTAGTGGGTCCTTTCCCCACTCTACAAAGATCAACCCCAGCCAGGGAACCGAGGGTGCGTCATACATTACTAATTACATTAGAATTTTACCTGATGGTTGCGTTGGAAGCTGTCCTGCTGGGGAAGCAACGAACTGCAGAATGTAGAGAAGACAGCGTAGAAGACGGAATGTTCTGCGACGGAGAGGCCCAAAATTGATCCTTCACCCTGCGCTAAACGTCCCCCCGATTACCACCCCACCTGGATCGTTGACTGCGAGCTGACCGGCTGTGAGGCTGGGGCCCGGCGAGGTTGGGGGCCGTGCGAGAGAGTCGCTTGGGATGACGATGCGGCGATGAGTGCCTGGGAGACAGGGTAACCTGGAACTGACAAGGATGTGAGGTGACCCCCTAGGTGTAGTGACTGTGATTGGGGCGGGAAGCTGTCCCGGGGGAGGAGCTGTTATAGAGACGACGTGGTGGTGCCTCCTGATGATTGCTGTACCCCCTGATTGACTGTGGAAGCGTGGACAGGGGTGGCCCGGGGTTTGCTTGCCTGGTAGGCCAGTATGAGGTGGTGCGGCTGGGGGCTGTGCGGCTGCTCCTTTGCTGCCGGGGAGGCTGCTATCTGCTGAGCGCTCGTGCTGTTTATGCTAACCCTGTGCTAGTTGAATCGGGGGCTTGTTGCTGGGTAGCCTGTAACTGTTTCTGCTGACCAGGAGGTGCTGATCTATTGCCAGTCCTGCTGCCGCGAGCTGCTGCTGCGTGGTCTGCTGCTGGCCAGTTTGTAGTTGCACAGTCTGTGCTTGGGATGCTTGGGCCCCTTGTTGCTGGACCCCTGCCTGCTGGGCCACTGCCTGGCTGTTTGGGCGACTTGGTTGATGCAACTTGAGAGCCGCCTGTTGTTGAGGGAGCCGCCTGTTGTGAGCTGCTTGTTGCTGTGCGAGGGCCTGTTCTGGCGGCCTGGTTGTTGGGCGGCCTGTTTGCTGAGCGGCCTGTCATTTGTGGCGGCTTGCTGTTGCGGCCTGTTTTGCTGGGCTACTTGAAGGCTGGGCAGCCTGTTTGCGGTGCAACTTTATTGTACAACGCCCATCCTGTCTTCCTTTGCATATCAGCTGTGAGGCTGTTGAGTGGTCAGTTTGTGGGGGGGCTGCTAACGGTGGCCAGCAGGGGGAGCGAGGGCACCCTGGTTGTATACGCTCATAGGCTGATTTGCTCCTGAGACTGCTGGCGGCGGCTGGACCAGGTGGTTCTGTGGCGTCTGGATATGGCCCACTCCTGGAGGGGGCGTGCATATTTGTCCCGAGGGCCACCTGTGAGCTAGCAGGAGGGTCCTGCAAACCTCGCGCCCCCCGGTGGTGGCCATCTCTCTCTGGGGCTGGTGAACAATGTCAGGGTGGGAGGATGGACTCCAACAGGGGATCCCGGGAGAGGGTGGAAGGACACCCTGGGGGGTGACCACTGCTTGAGGGACCACTGCTGTTAGTCTGGGGGTGACAACCATTTCCACTGGTAGTTGTGGCTGATGGGCTGCTGTTGTAAGAGCTGCTGGCATCCCCCGGCAGGAGACGGCTGGTGAGGACTGTAGTAGGACGCACCTGCCGGGGGACTGCCCCGTAAGCTGCAAAAGAAGCAAACAGAAGAACAGATCAAGATGAGGAATGGAGGTATAATACATGAGGCCATGGAGTGGCACCATGACCTGTGAAGAACAAATAAAATTTTAAAAGCGGCCATATGAAAATGACGACGAATTGCGACGACAGCTTGCGGTGACCGCAAGCGTCGGCCGAAAGCCCCTTAAAAATTCCTGCATCAATTTTCCCAGACAGTGACAGTTATTGTTTTGGACATGCACTGGAGGAATTCCAGCAGAAGACACACAGAAATCCCTTTCATTTCAAAGGGTATGTTCATAATGTCCTCAAGAATTATTGGGGGAATGGGACAACTAAATGGCAAAAAGGATGCTACTTTCAGTTGAGCTATTTCGTGCTTCCGTCCCTGCCAGGCTTTGGTCGATTTGCCATCACAAAATCTGGGAGCCTTGCGCGAACTTTTTCAATTTTTGAAATTGATCAAAATTAGCCGCAGCCCTGCGGCCAGTCTGGCTACTCGCAGTGGCTACGGTGTGGGCCAAACGTCTCACACCTTACGATAATACAGCGACCATAATGACCGTAAGCTGCCGTGAGCCTTATTGGTCAGCAAATTCCATAGTGTGAGGAAGGCCTCATGAGTAAGTGAACAAAAATCTGGCCCTATGGAAGGAGACATAATGGAGATGTTTCATCCCTTCTTGATTCTCCAAAGGGCAATGATAGCTGATCGACTAATCGTGTCGCAACGTCATTTTCTTTAAACTAGTGTCAGTCAGAAGACAAAGGCTCCTTGTTCATAAGCACCAACCATGCTTATTTGGCAGGAAGTGTCAGGACCTGAGCTGCCTGTGATGATCACACCACACTCAACAATCCAAGCCCACTGAGGAAAAAATACGAACTCTGGGCTATAGCATTCCTAGTTGATTGTTAAAAGGTGACAAAAATGGAGCATTGACTGACAATTTAGGCGAGTAAAACACATGTTTGTTCAAACAAGGTAATGAGATTCATAACTGGTGTGTCTGTGCTGACCCCGACGGGGCGTGGTCAGCATCGTAGGTGAGGGCTGGCACTTGGAGCCTCTGTAGGTGTGGGTATTCTACAGCATTGTTAAGAGACTAACATACTGGCCGGGACTGTGGGATCGCAGACTCGACACTTGAAAGCGGATACAAACTAAGGACAGGGTTCCCGTATTTCCTGAATAGAATTCTGTGATATTTTCAGGATGTTCCATGATGTAAGTTCAAAATTCCAGGAAAACATTGCACTTTTCCTTTTACCAAAAAGTTAGCTTGGGCCACATTATGATTGTAAAGGAGAAGACGAAACAGCTCTTGAGCAAGGAGAGTACTGCCTTCTGCTTTTTAGTCTGATATGCTTCAGTTCCTATACCCAACCACCTAAGTACACTGAAGAGCCACCATAGCCAATCAATCAATCCGTGTCTGTATTTGGCCGATCAAATTCCTGACTCTTCTAAGATTTGTAGCATTTTGCTTCAAATCCCATGAGTTTTTCAGAATTCAAAGCATTTTGCAGATTCCATGAATTCTCCAGGATTTATAGGTAAGGCTGGGACCCGGAGGAGATCCAGGTCTGGGCGAGTTGAGAATACCACCCTTTCTTTTTTGCTGCCTAATTGGTGTTGTCGAGTGTCGACACTGTCTTAGTGATCACCGGGGCTCGATTTCACAATCGTTTGACCGCCCCAAATGACCAAAATTCAAAAAAGATGACCAAAGTTTCCACAGTGGTTGCCTGACAGAAAACTAATCTAATTAAATAGGTTCAGGATAACATGACTTGCCAGAGCAAGGGGCGCCCCAAATGTCAATTTCACCAGTCCTAGGACGCTCAAATGATCTCTGTACGTCATCAATTGAGGTACGTGTCTGGCAGCGAGAGAATTATCTTATTTTTTTGGAAGACACCTGTGTGGGATTAACAGGGAATCTCTAAGACGGCTACCTGGTACAGGAACCGGTGTGTAGGCTGGGTCATTACCAATGGATATTAAAACAAGGGCCAAGGAATGGGGGCGGAGTTTTGTTATAACGTTTCTAGGTTAACGACATCAAGGCGAGAAACAGTTTCAAATTTGGATAGACTTAACGAATAAATTGCAGAAGTTTAGGGCACACTAGGCCTTTTGCCGTGAGCCTATAAGACAAGAAAAAATATGACAGCCGTCACAATCCATTATCAAGTGATAATAGTGGGTGGTCTAGTCATGATAAAGGAAAGTTTTGACACCCAATTTTATTTTCATTACCCAAAAATCTACTCCACTCAGTTGTCAGAATTAAATCTGAAAATTGAGACCCCAATCAACAATGCAGTATCATTGATTGTGGGCTGAATTTTTTTTTTCAGGGGTGGCAAACAATTAGTATCATGGCGGTGATGCATGCTGTCAATTCTGCTTCAAAAAAATGCCTCAATGTTTTAGTTTGATGAATCGATTGAGCCAGAACCTACAGAAAAACCAGAGAGCCGAATCAAAAACTATTTAGTCGTTGATGAAACGTGGTAAGCTGCCAGTTTATTATCTGGCGAGATAGGTTAGTGTGGCAAAACAAAAATGCAGCTTACAAACAAGAAAAACTTCCCAAAGGTAGCAGAGGTGGTCTCTAGGAATATTGGGATGGGGTACGGGCGATGTGGGTAGATGAATGAATTTGATATCTTTTCGCATACTAACAGATATTTTTAATTGTCTGTACTGTGGCTACTGGCGTCATGGATACAAGGACAGACTGAGGGAAACAGGCAGGATGAAATTCACATTATGGTGCCAAGCACAAGTGGTGAGTGCCTAACTTGTTAGGCACTCATCCCTCTTACCCGCTCATTCCCCAATTGGCCAAGCTCAATTAGCGGGGGCCTTGGAATATGACCTAATGATGAGTTCAGTTCTGTGGTTACCTCAGGGACTGGGAGTTATGGGGGAAGGGGGGGATGGGTGAAGCCCAGGCCTGGTCGCTTGCCTGGATGAGGCCCGGTGGGTGATAAGAGGTGGCAGGTGGGTGCGGCTAGGTGCCCTCCATGCATGGGCGCCCACGAGGGAGCGAGCGTCTTCAGGGTTGGGGTTGTAGGGGTGGTGTGTGCATGTATTGAAGTTCTTTGAACACTTCTCTCTGCACAGTGCTTGTGATGCCAAAAGTACCATGAAGGGTGTTGAGTTTTAAGAGATGGCATCGCTGTATGGGAGTGAGACGTGGTGCTTGAGAGGAAGTGAGATGGCGATATTTAGATGGACTGAGAGAACAATGGACTGAGAGAGCAATGGTCGGGCGATGAGTGGTAGCAAAGCTTTCGGATTCGGACAGCAAGAGGACCGAGGACTCGAGGGACCAGCTGGCAAAGGCGAAACGAGTGTGATGAAGAGGGATGGTGATTGTGTGCTATGGGAAACACTGGAAGTCAAGTGGATGGAACAAGAAAGCGAGAACGACAGAAGATGCCATGGAAGAAGCTGGTGGAGGTGGATCCAGTAGGTTAGTGTGAGGAAGGGAGGGGTTGCCCCATAACGAGCGAGATGGCAGAATGGTGTGAGGATGATTGCTGCAAGAGTGAGGTGAACTTGTCCACCCCCGTGCTAGAGGACCAGAGGATCAGAACTGGAGAAAAAGAGTATGGGAAGAGGAAGAGATAGACAGGTAGGCAGGCAGAGAGGTAGAAAATATTTAACAACACTACACATGAGTATAACATGTTTCCATATGGTTCAAGTCCTCTTACAACAGACAGGTAATATCATGGACATATTATACGCCCCCTAGCCAGGGTGGGGGGGGGGGGGGAGGTACGAGAATAAAGATATAGTTATTTTTACCTGGGAGACCAGTGGATACCAGAGGTGTATTTTGGGCAGCAACTGTGACCACTGTGGCCTGGGATGCAGGAGGGGACAGCATGGTGCCGAGAGGTGGTGGTGCAGTTTGGAATTGAGGAAGAACTATGTACAGGATAGAGAAGAATAACAAAGTATAACATATCAAAACACCGAGCAGGCATATTTTTTTGCAAGGTTTCTCTTACCTATGGCCATGATATGGAAGTGGGGGGAAAAAAAATGTTGGCAGTTTAAATTGGGGTAATGTTCACCAACATCAACGTAATCACATGTACATTTACTGTAGTGTATATGGAGTTCTACAACAGGCCAAGTTTTCTCTTTTTGACACCTGGTAAGTTCCACAATATAGTGAATGAAACACCACTGGAATATCTAATCCGGCCTCTATTGCAATGGAAGTTACAAATTAGACTAGAGCACCAATTACTGACCTGTAGCTCAAACCAAACAAATGCAAATTCCTGCAAATAAAATACCTTCTTGTGACTCAAATGACACCTAGATGAATACCGACTTCAGATTTTTGAACAGCCACCCTTCCCAATAAAGTATCATTAATATGGACACTGATGATGTCAGTGTTAGCGCTAAGGAATAATTTTTGGGAGGGAATTCCCTCCCAAGATTTTTTTTTGGGAGGGATTTTTAAAATCTAGGAGGGACCTTATCTTCCAGCCATTTTTCTCACAAGTTCCCCCACGAAGTTCAGGCGGCCCATGGGCAGCGACAAAAATAACTTTATTAACTAAACCTCATGTCTGCCCTGTGGTAACGACATTATACTATTGTCCCTTACACTTAAATAACTCATGCACTCCTAATAAGCCTATATATCGTGTTTGGTCATGAGTAATTGCACTAGCGACGTTTCTTGGGGCTGGGCTTGTTAGTAACAAGTTGTTACATATATACGTACATACGTATGGAAGAATGTAGCAGTTGTACATGTATTTCTGCCAGCATGACAACTAGTATGCAGTACTACCAGGACGCGACAGGGTCACATGAATGTGGCCTGTTTGCCATACGTATGTTGTCATGAATTCTTTTCAGCTATCCATCAATATAGGAACCGCGCAACCCTATTTTACACACTATTTTTGCAATCCCTGGTTGAGGAATCTGTGCGGGAATTTCCCGCACACAAGTTATTTCTCTGCGGTATTCTGGCTGCGTATGCGGGAATCCCGCAATCCCGCGCCTTAGCGCGAACACTGGATGATGTTCCACATAATGATGTGAAGTTAATCTGCAGCATTTGACTCCCCAAAATACCCTTTTGGACAAGAATATCTTCTAGATGACTGCAGACCCAAGACCCCCTAAATGATCGCTGACCCAGGGGCGTGGAATTTTTTAACCGGAAGGCCATCAAGGCCATGGCCGTCGGATTTTGGGCTATGCCTTAGTGCCCTAAAAATTGCACTTTTTCAAGGCCATTTGGCCTCAGTGCCAACCCAAAATAGCACATTGAACACAATACATTTTCTCTTTTTGGGCTTGGTGCTCCGACAGTTTCAATGACATGCCCTTCAGAAAGGGAAGAATGGCCTGCCCTCATAAAACCTTAATTCCAGCCCTGCCTGACCCCATTCCCAGAACACCATATGCACCATGTGTTCGAGCTAGGGATTGGCCACCATTCACCCCATAGTTTGTGATTCTAGGAGAATGTAATGTTCTCCATTGGGGGGAATGCATTTTGCAATCTTTCCTCACAGTGGCTCATCTAGCTTCTGATGTTTTCCGCCTTATAACAATATTTTTCATTCTATACACAGGAATGACGTTACTCCCCGATCAGCTGTTTGCCAATACAAACGCCTGTAGGAATTTAATTGCTTGCTGCCGATCCAAATATTTACACACTATTGGCTCGGCCTTATAGGCGGGGCCTAACGCTGAACGGTATAGTAGATTGGCGATCTCACTAAATAGGGATATTATGTTCTTGGTGCCCATGCTCTGTTAGTGATCGACAGCTACGTTTATGTAAAATATGAGAATTTAAAATTTTGGCGATTTGACAAACAAAACCCTACCACAATATATATAGTGAGAAATAGCCACTTCTATCATTTGGGAATGGCAGCGATATTTCACATGATAGCCCATTATCCTCTTCGTTGTCCCTTGACGCTGAATCCCTGAATACCTGTGAGTACCACAGGTCCATGATAACACTGAGAGTATGATGGTAATCCAGCCTAATATGGAGAACGTTTTGCAGATTTTTGCAGTTTTTTTTCACATGATAGCTCAATATGTCACTTTAATGACTTTTGATCCTGAGTACCTGAACAACTTGTACCACTAGTCCATAATAACTCTGACCAATTATCATGGATACTTGACTCAACCTGTAGGATAAAAAGCTACATAATAATAGCTCAGTATGCCATTTTATGGACCTTTAATCTCTGAACAACCCATAGGCAGCACTAGTCCTTGTCACCACTGACCAATTATTGTGGAATCCAACTTATCTATAAGAGAAGCATTATGCAGATTTCCACAGATTCATTACATAATAGCTAATCATGCCCTTTAATGACCATTCAAATCCCTGAACACCACATAGGTAGCACTGGTCCTTGATAACACTGACAAATTATCATGGGAATTCAACCGACATAATAGCTCAGTAGAGCCCCTTAATGCAGTTTGACTTCAAATTCCTAAACACTCTGAAGATGGCACTAGTCCATGTCACCACTGACCAGTTATCATGAAAATCCAACGTAATTTGAAGGAAAATAATAGTTTGGCAGATTTCCACATTATTTACATAATAGCTCATCATGCCCTCTTCATGACCTTCGACCCTAAATCCCTGTATCACCCTATACCTACATAGCACTAGTCCACGATAACACTTACTAATTGTCACAGAAATCCAACCAAATCTGTAGTGCAGATTTTCACCTATAGGGCCAAACTGGATAGACGGACAGGACAGACATATCAATAGATAAATCTCAATAAAGCTCAATCAGCATAGCTGGCAGTGTGTAGTCGAGACAGGCACACCGGATGGACCGAGACCGAGACCAGAGGGTGTCGAGACCGAGACGAGAACAAGGAGCACAACTTCGAGACCGAGACGAGACCAGCAAGGTCCGTGACCGAGATCGAGACCGAGACTGAATGTATATAATGTATAGGGCAACAATTCAAGTCCGAAAAACGGTATTGTAGGCCTATTTACACCCAAATGCTCTATTTTTTTGACATGATAGACAACCTCTGCTCATTGATACATTTGCTTTTTCAACGATCTGCACAACAAGTCAACACTTCTTCTTCCCGATCATTCTCCAGAATCGACGAGGAATAGGTGTAACCACAGAGCATAAATCAAGGGTGGTGCAATGTGAGCATGCACGCCCCTGCCCATTCCCGCCCCCCCCCCCCCCCCTACCCCAGTCCGCCAAATTTATTGGTGAACCATGACCAAAATACACACCCCTCATGGCCTCATTACATTTAAAATGAAATGTAAAAATCAGATTGTGAAGACCCCGCCAGGATGCAGACCGACCTCTTGTCATTCAACACTACTGAATTATGGCCTGAGTACACATAACAATTGGCCACTGCGACTTCCTTCCATGGATGAGCCCTCCCCCTCCCACCTCTCTTCACTTGGTCTACCTCTTCCCTTTGCCTGGAAGCATTCTTTCTCTCATCCTTCATGCAAGCATTCAAATACTACGGCTTCCTAAACCAGGAATTTATTGATCTTCTCTCTCAGTCTCTGTATTCCAATTAGCTTCTTATGTCGTATGCCCCCCTCCCACCCCAGGACACCCGATTTCCTTATGTGGTTAGGTGGGGCGCTATTGTGTCTTCATCCAAGCCCTCTCCTACATCCAAAATCAACCCAATAACTTGACCTTCAAATGCATTACCATTAGCTTTTGTCCTTTGATGGATGACCAATTTCATATACCATGTACTGTATAACGTTAGGGCCCCACGGTTGTCGAAAAATGAGAATTCAGTGTTTGGACCCTGTGATTCTACTTTTGGACCTTTTCACAAATACCAGTACAGTTTAAGGTGGTAATTTCCCAACTAATCAACAGCTAGCAAAAACACCCTGGACAAACATGCACCACTGGGGGCTGGCCTAGTACTACTATCGTAGACCTGAATGTCTAAGATCTTAAAAATAATCCATTGATTGACATGGGCATGACTACTTCATGACAAAGTAGCCAATAAAGCATCCAAGGTACATGTAAATAAGTGTAATAAGAACAATCATCATTCAAGGACTGTGCAGCCTGTCAGATCAACTTTCGCGAAAATGGTACCAATGTCATAAAGGTCTGACCCATCTGGAAAATCGAAACAAATTCATGTTCAACCGTTCATAACATTGATAATTGATAGTCGTTTAGGCTATGGCAGTTACTGGCATAATTTATTACCAATTACTGCTCCCTCCTCCCCACCAAATTAGTAACTGAAATCACTAAAGATTCACCTCTCCTTCTCTTCTCTCCAGTATCAGGGTTCAGTGACTACTGGAGTTTTGTATCGGGGGAGCATACGTAACGGGGTTCCCACATGTTTACTAGGCCGGAGTTCCTTTATTCATCATTTGGTCTTATCTGATAGGGTTTCAATATAGTAGGGTTGGATAAAATGAGAGGTGATAGCCCTAACATACAACTTCGGAAATCGTGGAAAAACAGGATACTCTACAGGTTGAACAGACACATAACAATTATTCTGGGCAATTTGATTGGCTAATGCCTAATATATCCACTGTCAAATACAGGCATTATAAGTGAGGCAACACCTACGATTGACCCAGTTACCAGGCTTCTGCCTCCTTGCCTACTGAACTGTGCAGTAGGCTACGGCCACAGAAGGTTAGGCACACTGATCAATTGGATTCAGGGAAATAGAGTTAGGGTAACACTCTCAGGAGTCCTATTAGATTGGTGTGTCTAACATTCTGTGACATGATCGGCCTTTGACTACTGTGTGTGGAACAGGAAGCTATGTGAACTGCCAACAAGTGGAGCTAGCAAACCAATACTGGCCCTGGGTCCTAAGCCCTGGGCTGTTTCCCACATTGACCAAGTACTTAAAGGCCCACTCCACTTGCTAGTTCACAGCAAAGCCCAACACATGAATTGCAGGATAATTTTTGCTGAACTGGAAATTATTCCGAAGAAAAAAAGAGGACCCCAATATTTGCTGGTCTCGAAGCGAGACCGGAAGAAATTCCAAGACCGTCTCGGTCTCGAGACGAGACAGAGACCACAGGTGTTCGAGACGAGATTCAGGCCAGAGAACAGCCAAAGAGCTGGGTCCGAAACGGTCTCGAGACGAGACGGTCTCGAGACACTACACACTGATAGCTGGCTTGAGCTAAGAATGAGCACAAAAATGAAAATATTGTTTGAAAACCGGCTTGAGGATCGTCCACATATAGCACAATTTTGCATCGCAGCCCTTCTGCAGGAGCTTAATTTTTCCATACATTTCTGGGACCCGTCCCCCAGTATGGCGATCAGTCATGTTTGGCCCCCCTTATCAAAAATTTCTGGATATGCCCCTGATACCATAAATGTGAGCCAGTAGACTCCCTTGAGTGACTTTTCGAAGAGAGACTGTTCATGAGGTTGTATTACTCTAGGAAAGCTGTATCAATGGATAGCACATGCTGGGTACTCCCATTTTCTTTGCCTTCCAACTAGAAACTAAGGTAATCTTTGAAACAATTCCACCGTATTCGCCCCCATAGAAGCTTGGGCTCTATTGAAAGTACACCTACATTTTTCACTTTGTGATTATTGTGTCCCAATCAGACTGACCAGGTTCCGTGGCAATCCGACAAACTTCCAAAATTTATGTGAAGAATGCAAAATAGACACATTGAATGACCTGGAGTGACCCTGAACTTGTGTTGACTTTTTCAGGGAGCTGAAGATTTTCAAAGAAATTTTTGCATAAATTATGCAAATCAATCAGATAATCTACCTAATATTACCAAACCAAATCTCCTCAGCGATTATGGTTTGCCTGTAATTTTGCTTACAAGCTTAAACAATGGAAAAAAAAAAAGGCTAACACTCACGTACCTACCTAATTGGACTATAATGCCAAAAATTTAACTAGATTGTGTTCACCCACCCTGAAGCCACATACAAGTATTCTGGAGAGAACTAACTAACAGGACAGGAAAGTGTGACATGTGACCAAACGTTTGTCTATTTCTGAATTTCATTCGGGCAAGACAGGAACAAGAAGAAGCAGCTCCCAAACTACACCAATTGGCTAATTATCTCCCAATTACATTGTTCATTCGATCGTGAAGAGCCTGTGAATGCATGATCCAAATTATATGGACGTTGAAGACTACCTGTGGGGTCCAACAGCATGGACTCCTAGCTGAGGGGGTGGCCCACCCATCAACTGGGACTGGAACTTCATATACTCTGCATGGATCTGCAGAAAGAAGGAAAGACACCAGACATTAGGGATATATCCAGGAGATTCAGAAAACTTACCTTACAAAATACGGTGGATGATTGACAACCTTTTTTTTTGGGGAGGGGGGGGGGGGGGGGGGGGGGGGAAGAATGCTACTCTTCATATAATCATGTTTCATTCCTACAGCCACATCCATAGATCAATATTGTCCTGTGATCTGAGTTGACCACAGACTTCTTGCCTTTGTTATAATCAGGAAAGCCCCGATAATCGATGAATGGATAACTGTATGGACTGACAGACGACAGATGGATAGAATCCAGACAATTGCACATTAAATACAATGGTAATTGTTGTTATGTATGTGTCATAGCAACATTACACAGTCAATCATAAAGGCATTGAGTCATTCCACCCTCTCCCCCCCCCCCCCCCTCTCGACCCCCCAGGATTGCTGCACATGCTCCATGAGATGATATTACTGAGCAATCTGCCACTGACACATCTACAATGAAACTTTAGGTTTTGTACATGAAATGGGAGGACAATGTTGTCTTCAGACTACATGGAACATACGGTTTTGGACCAGGTTTTCACAGAGCTTCTTCGCTGCCTGGATATTCTCCTGGTTGTTATGGGTGATGAAGATGTAAAGGTTCTCAAAGGATTCCCTCCCAGATGCCCTCTCCTTCATGCCGGACCCGCGACCCCTCAGGTAGACGGACGCCCCTGTCTCCATCCTGATGTGGCTCAGGAACGACCCCTGCAAAAACAAATTGAGTGTTGATGCTGGAGTGAATAGGATTATCACCCCGGCCTCGATGCCGAATTTGCATGGCCTCGGCCCGGCCTCGTTTTGGCTCGACGCCGTCATACATACAGTGTACAAACTCAAGAAATGTGTCCGGCCACAGCCTCGGCTTAGCTGTCCTAGACTACATCCCTGCCCATGACACAAACTAGAGCACCAATGGTGCTGTAGCTCAAACTGCACAAAGGTATCAGACGAAATGACAATATTTAGAAATTGTTAAGTGTTCAAGATCTTGAGGCCAAGGAGGCAGTTTCAAGCAATGGCCTATTGTGCCTTTGACAATGATTTTCATATGGTCAAACAGGTATTAGCAGTCATTCCAGTCAATGAACATTGTTACTAACTTTAGTCAACATTCACGAAGAATGACTCAATTGAGAGAGAAAAAGGCAATTTCACACAATGGATTATTGGAACCTCTTAATGACCTCTGACCTTGACCTTCACAAATCACAAAAGTCAATGCATTGGGTCCAAGTTGGTCAACATCATCAAAGAATGACTGTTTTGCTCCTTATTACTGCTTCAATTCTAACAACACTATATGATGTTGTATCAAAAATCTGCAAACAAGCTGAAAAGAGCACCTCCAACGGAACATTATGACACAGTTTCAAGAAAATTTTATGTACTTTGTAGGAGGAGATACATTTTGGAAATTTATACATAATTGCCAATATTGCCCCTTGACCTCACAAAGTAAAAAATGTCTCATGTGTCAATAAACAAAAATAGGATCTCCACTTTTGTCTGTTCCAAAAGTTTTGTTTGTATCAGACAAACTTCGGAAAATGACGCAAATGATTGGGCACCGTCATGTGGCGATGCCAATCTCGAAGCCATCCAAGATTTCTTCATGGAAGACACGTGTGCAATGTGTCATAGAATAATCGTGCTAGAGTTGCATGATATCCCGAGAAACAACGGTTGCGAGGATTTGATTACACACGTGTTCACATATGAACACAGGCATGCTAATGTATCGCACAATTAAACAAAGATACAATCACATTCAATATCTAGTTTACTACATTGTACATATTCACTGAAACCTGCATCAGACTATCGTGCTATCAATTGATAATTGCACTATAGTTGCATGATATTCCAAGAACTACTGTTGCGAGGATTTTATTACACATGTGTTCACATATGCACAAAGGCATGCTATCACACAATTAATCATACTTACAATCACATCCGATATCAAGTTTACTACATTGTACAAATTCTCTGACATATCAACCTGTAGCGACTATCGCACTATGACTTAATATGAGCGCAAAAGTTGCATGATTCCCAAGAAATAACTGTTGCAAGGATTTGATTACAATTTTGTGCACTTGTGAACACATATGCATGCTATCACACAACTTATCATACATACAATCACATTCAATACCAATTTTTACGACAATGTACAAATTCGAGAGACATATCAACCTGTAGCAGACTGTCAAACCGAGTGGTTGGCGTGCGTTTGCTGGCAGCGGCGGCCGTTCACCTGGGTTTTCGCATTGTGGTCGTGTCATACAAAAACTTTCAAAATGGTTCCTGTTGCCTCTTTGCTTGTTGCTCAGCACAAGGGATCAGAGCAGAAACAAACGAGGGGTAGGCAATTTTCAAGCTGCCGTCTGCGTGTGATTACCCCCCCACCCCCCACATAAAAGGTACCACCCCAAGAGGAATTGCCTTGTTCTGCGTGCCTAGCGAGGGATTCGCAGCTAACAATTAGGTGCAGTATCCAGGTCTGCACCCTTGCTGTGCCTTTAATAGGTTCGCTTCTCCATGCTTCCACAAGTATGTCTTAAAAAAAAATTGACCAGAACTGGCATGATACACCGCACCCAAATAGATACTTACCCCAGGACCTTGAAGTTTATCTCTGATGTTGAATGAAGGGTGAGCATGCTCAAGGCCAACAAAAACCTTCTCCTGGAAGGCATTCTGGAATAGGAAAAGAAATTACCAGGTCATTCTGAGCATTATGGTTGCTAGGCAGCAATACATACATGTACAGACCAATTTGAATGTTTCTGGTATTGTAGGACTGAGGCGCAGTCACATTGTAATAATAACAATGAGAATTTATAGCTCATACACAAAACAATAGCGCTGGTCACACATAAACGACAATCATAACGATAAAATACTAGGACCCCCCAAAGACAACATATCACACCTGTTTTGTCTGAACTGTTTTGGCTTCCTGTCAATGCTCCAATTCAATGTTCTCTTACCAAGAGATATGAGATATCCAAAGGGTTTGCTCCAGTGACTTCGAAATTACCTACCTGTTGTTCAGACCAATACTGTAAACCGCATTTTCTAAGTTTCGTTAGATATGACAAAGTTGAAAAAATGCATGAATCATGCAAAGTGACCTCCTGTGACCTTGAAATGACCATCATGTTGTTGAGTTCATTTAAAACGGATCACACACAGGTTTTGGGGCTGTAATACAGTACTTTGATTATCAGCTCAGCGAATAGATAGTGAGAAAACAAAACCTGGTGGCAATACAACTTCTTCTGCATCTGATATTCTTTGTAAGCTCTTGTTATTTTGATTGTCAAATTGAGTTCATTTCACTCTTAAGATTGTCTAGTGATAGTTTATCAGTATATTGCCACAGATTGCCTAGCTGTAAATAAACATGATTGAACATCATAGGTGATTATTAGTCTTTGGAACAATATCCACCATATGCAACTCAACTTTTCAATTCACTGGTATCACATTTCGTTTGGTGCGTTTATTGACAAACTGCAGGTAAGTAGAATGAACCATCTTTCAACTTTCGAGTGACTGGCAGGCTCACTTTTGTATATTTAGGCTGGGGAGCAAATGCAAAATCTCGACTTGACACTCACCCCAACAGATGGCACCAGGACTCCTCCAGCCCTCCGACCGGTTTACCCAGAGTCGAGCTGACTTCGGAACGTGGCTCACATTCTTGTATGATATTTTTGGTGACATCGCAGTTCCCTTCGAGATGTTCTTGATGATGTCAAGAAATTTATTAACGGCCGCTGGTTGGAAAGAGAACAGACCAGGAAACGTAAGAGAATGCATGTGAAGATCATAGCCAGATGGTGTTCAAAGACTGTATCGAGGTGACACACACATCAAAGGCCCAACTAACGGGGGTAAGGCGAGTCATGACCACCCCCTCACTTTTACAGAGGCATACATCTTTAGCCCACACAAAAAATTACTCTGCTCTGCATCATCAACCGACACAAATGTGATATGCATACTATGTGACAATCAGAATCATACAAACATATTATGGTAGTTCATCAGTGTTGAGTTCTCCCACTCACTGATTTTACACAGGAGGAATTCCAATCCAATAATGTTACAGTATGCGTCTTCAACTGAAATCCATGCCCACCAAACAATACATTATTATTTTCAATCATTGATATTTTCAGCACACATTCAGTATCCTCGGTACTTATAGGCAGGTGTGGACTTTCCAGTTGTTGCCATCGACAACATGCCAGTCAAAAAATTAAAATGTTCCGTTTCCTAAACTTGCGAAATGGTCAAGTGACTTACTTTCAACTTTGTCCAAGACCAGAGACTGCACAAATAAGTATAATGATCTTTCTCTGGAAGAACAAGAGAGGGCGACGATTAGCAGGGGTCTCACAGATTGACAGAAAGATGTGCCTACTTCCTCTGAGGTATTCAAAAGAATGCAGTGAGGGATAATAAAAGACAGACTACATAATATTCAATTGTCATGTAAATGTTACTGGACATCTTGTACTTTTTTCCATGACATTATAAAAGCTAACCTCTACCTTCTCCAACCCACCCCCTCCCCCGGATTGAATTTCGGTCACTCCAAGTGCACCGACAAGGTACAATCAGCTATTGCAAAATCTCCATGAGGTCCCCCGAATGCAAAGTCAATTTATCGCATGCACTTTTGAGGAACCTGTGTCAAACAAACTTGACCATGGACTTGAACAGATTTACAGGACTACTGTGTGTTACCAGTCGCAGATCCATAGAGTACTACACTGCAGAGTACAGGGTATCACTGCATGGTTATAAACATTAGTGTTGGGTAAATTTCACAGGTGGAGGATTACAGCCATCTGGTGACCCTGCCTTGGCGGAGGCATGCGGAGGAATTATGGTTACACACACATGGGAGCGCATGCATGTGATGCACCTAGGCCCATGCGCCCACTGCTTCCAATCCCTCTTGCCTCTTCTGGGCAAAACAATCTGAGTTACTCACTCTCGTCTTTGCACATCTCTAAATAGATTGTGGTATATCATCACTATTGTCAATATCAACATCACTTTCCATTTACCAATTCGACATATAGAAAGGTTTTTTAGTGTCACTGCATATAAACGGCACCATGCATTTTTCGTCAGGTGTTGCCAGAGGAAATTGCCTCTCTACCAACACATCAACACTTTGTGTTATACAGTGTTTCAAAATCCATTTCGGAATTAAAATATGTGGAAGAACTCATCTACTCACCCTGTTGTGTTTGCCCCTTTATCTTCTTCATTCATATAGCGCCCTCTAGTAGATACTGCAGCACCACTCTCTCTACTTATCTGTATGAAAACAAATTCAAACATAATGTAAAAAAAATGACTGCAGTATATACAGATATAATCGCATTTAATTTTCCTGGATTTCATTTCCACTGTCTAATTGCAGTGTTAACTCCCTGTATAGGACGGAATGATGATTGATATCTTATTCAGATGTATCATATTAAAACAGGTGTTTCCAGCTATTTATCACAAGATTTCTCATCTATCTACCCCAATAGACACACGACTGCCTTTCTCCAAAATCTATCAACCCAGATGGGCTGTGTTGCCACTTTCACGAGAATTTCAGTCATGTTATGAATTCTTAGGAAAGGATTCTTTGCAATCTTGCCAACTATAGAGTGGCCATAATCGAGGGGAGGGAAGGAAAAAACTGCCATGTCAACTAGACTAACTACAGCGGGCTGTAGACGTATATGCGATGTCGATTGAAGGTTGCTTTTGAATAGTATCAATTATACATCTTGTATCATCAATTGCTGTACATGCTTTGAACATACAGTAAAGGCAATGCAACACAAATTCAAAACTGAGGTAACACAGAGGTTTGTTCCGGATGATGAGAGTTGATAGATGATGATAGGCAGAGACATACATAACTGCACTGTCCTTTTAGTCAGCATATTGCGACAAGCCAGAGGGACATCGTTAATTTTCTATCTCTGCAATGATGGGGTCATTCTGCACGGCTCTTGATTTGTCGTTTTCCTGTGAAGAGGAGTGAGAAAGCAAAAACACAAATTAGGAATTTTTTTTCCCGAACTAGTTGTGGTGACATGACCTCTTTCCCCCCGACATTTATTTAGTGTTGATTTCCATTGATTTGGGCACTTGTCCTAGAGCTCCCACTCTCATAGAAGGGTGCGGACTGTTTGGCACGTGCGCATCAAGAAAGAGCCTACAGAACACAACATGCAAATTCGTAGTCTACTGCACGGCATATGCGCGCGTCTAATCATTATTAATTACGTTGGTTCCTTTGGATGCCCCTCCGTAGTAACAGATGCACGTATCCTATCATTAGGCTACGGCGATTACATGGGGAGATTTGTGCGAGCCTTCCTAAAAAGAAGTATTCTGCGTCGGGCAAAACATAGGGATTTTGTACATGATGTAGCACGTTGAACAACACCTTTCCTGCACACGCAACCAGCTGGTAATGGTGGCAATGCAGATTTGCACATAGCTTAGGCCCCCATGCCATCATGCGCGTCTAATGCGAGTGCGCGCTCTAGCATCTAGCAGTACACTCTATGGTGTGTGTCAATCAGCCCATATGACTATACCTTTGGTTTCTTGAGCTGTAATTTTCCTTGGAGGCCAGGACAGCGTTGATCTTGGGCAGCCCCGCTGCGGAGGCGGCCTCCAGGCTGCTGACAGATGGGTCAGCAGATGCTTGCTGCTGCAGTATTCCGCATCGGTGGGGCCACTGCATTGTAGGATGATGACTTAGGGGTGTCCCACTTATATTTCCTGAATCTAGAGAGGGGGAGAATTGAAAAAAAAAAAAAACCTGCAACTCACTCTGAAGGGTTAAAGCATATAAAACTGCAGGATAAAATTTGTACTACCACACATACATGTAGGCCTAGAATGAAAAAAAAGACATCCGGATGGGCCACAACTACCACATTATAACTCTAGTGGTTCCTTGCATCGCAGTGAACAGCATGTAGAATGTAATTACCATTGTGAATATATAGCGAAAATCACAAATGTGAACTCAATGGAACCGTATGAGCTGCAATTTTTCATTAAAACTGAAATCACTTCGCGGTAATTGAACACAATCTTCTTGTCCGTTCCTACCCTTTTGGTTGATTTGCTATGTGTGGTAATATTCTGAAATGATCTGACACCGTACCATTCCCCCCGACATTCCCCCTCACGGACTGTTTTTTGTGTCAGAATTAGAGTTGGGTCTAAAGTTTAGGGTCCCAAACGTTTGGGTGGTAATTGTCCGGGTGGGAATTGTTGGGTGGGAGTTGTCCGGGAACCGAAGATAATACTATAACTATTGTGAAGAAAGGAAAAAAAATGCATGAACTTTTGCAGTGAATATATACTACTCACAGTCTACTCATGTTCCTCCACCTAAGGCCTTCTTATAATTTTGCAATATTCATCCACTGTATCAAGGAGACTGTTCAGCACCTGAAAGGAGACAGAATAATAAAAATATGTGAAATGTAACTTTTTCACGAATAAGTATCGGACTATTGATCGAAGCATATCTTAGGATGAATGTCATAAGAATTCTCAAAAATAACTCAAGAAGTTTCTTGCAGTGACTTACGGCCGCCGTAAGGAAGAATGAACCAGAATTGCGCTGTTTTAACGCGTAGTATCAGATCTACACATTTCATACAGAGTCTTACCGCTTCTGTACGGTTTTAGGTCATCCTACTGTGTTCCCAAGAAGGGAAAAAATCTTTGGACTCTGCATCATTGACCTGGCCACACTTAAAAACAGTCTACACACATTGCGCATTTTGTAAGAAGGCCTCAAGAAGCTCTGTAAGAACTGAACCCAATCCCTAAATCGTTTGTAGAAGCATTTGTGACCACGCTTTACTTCCACACTGATCTTTGCTCCTATATATACAGACTCGAGACTTAACGTTACAGGATTACTACCATTTTTTTAAGATGTATTCAACTACTATAGGCAATGTGCTAGACTCAGTCATAGGGGCACTTTGTGATATATACGAGGAAATTTCCGCTCACTCTTTCTTCGAGAGATGGGCACATACACAAAACAACACACCTGAAGCCCAGTACTTATTTATGGCACATCAAAAATATTCCATACATTCAGAATAAGTCCGAAGTGGTACGTCATTTGCCGTGACGACTACCGCTGTGGGCTCTAAACAAGATTCGCGCAAATAGTACACGTAGTATTAATGTTGAAACAGCTACTGCGCTATTGATACCAGCTGTATGGCATTGTTCGTCCCGAATTGCAACCATCAGTAGGGACACAAGACAGCATTTTTTGATAAATTCCGACTGATAAAGGAAGACAGGAATAAATTACTCTGATGTGTGACCTCATTTGTACCTAAAATTCAGTGCTTGTTGAGCCAATCGAATAGCATACTACTTAGGGTTATCGGTCTAAGTATAATGTTTACAGGGATTTACCAATCAGTACACAATGCCTGCAACTGTCGGTGTTCTTGGCTCCCTTACTTTGGACTGTCAGTTTCGAAGACGCGCCAGCCCTCAGGAAATGTGGGCGGGGGCAGCGAAAAGTAATGCGGGGAGTGGGGATTTTGACCTCACCCTTCGCTCTAAACGAAAAAGTATCCGGCGCTCGAAAACGTTTTTTGTTTTTAGACTATTTTAGAGTTTCCTCTCATTTTGTGTCTCTGAGCCTTGTGTGAATCTAAATTCGGTTGTCATGGACCATTAATGCTGGTGACTGATTTCCACAAACTCTGGGCCGGGACATTAATGGTTCACTTTTACCGCACTTTTTCCAACGGGCTCCGGGGACTGTGACCTCCCCCGACCACGCTTATATTGTCTCCCCCTGTCTCCCCCCCCCCCCCCCCCTTCAGCTGCAGGAGTAAAGGGAATGAAAAAGAAATAGTTCAAGAGAAAAAGGACTGAAGAAGAAACGGGAAAGATGGAAAGGGGACCGATGAAAAAACAGAGAAGGAAAAGGGACTTTCAAAGAAGTAGGACAAGAAATAGAGAGTGGCGATTGGCAAGAAAAACGGTGGAGAAAAGTACACCAGACAAATCATATTCCCCGAGCAATCCCTTATCCGATGAATTGCTTTAAAGTTATTGCAGTTACCTTCCTTTGCGATGGGATTCGCGAAGGTTATCTCTCTGACCAAATTGGCATGCCAACCGTTTTTCTTGTTACTCTTTCATTTCCCCACAAATAATCCATTTGCATTCTGGTTAGCAAGATCAAGTGGTGTATAGTCATTTGCAACAGGATAGTGCTCCCCAGTCCCCTACGGTCACAGGACATTTTTTTTCATAGCATCCAACACATTTCATCTCACACATTCCTTCTGGAGAAGTGATACCATGATCTTCATCAAAGTAAACCTGCAAAGAGAGATGTACCAGTAGATAAATCACTGAAGTGCTGATCAAGTTTTGTTAGAATTTTTTTTAGCTTTTATCTCAAATGTTTGTTCTTTTCTCTCTCGGTCGACTTGTGGATTCTGAAAGAACTCGATATCCAGGATAATAACTTCACTGTGTCAGTAGTTCTTATTTTCCAAAGTGGTATTAGAGGACCTTGACGGTAGAGAAAGTCACTTTGCAATTTCCCAGCGGGAGCCCAGCACTCCTCAATTGGCCTTGATAATGAGTGCTCTCTAGATTTTATATAAATGCCCATCAGTGGTCCTAGCATTGGAGTTTTCCATATATAGAATACAATCATGTCAATGGTGACCGACTATTTGTTGGCATCTTCTGTCCAAAGATGAGTGGTCTGTAGATGCTTAGAATAGTACTTCAGAGATATCAAGTGGCGGTTTCCCCTGCGTCAAATATGTCCTAATGACCGGGTAATTAGCACCAGCTTCATAAAAGCTAGGAGGAATTGCCCTCTTTGTGAATCATTTTGTGAGGGGGGTGGTATATAATTGAAAATGAGAAATCGAAGGACTTTCCGCAGTCACAATAAACAGTCGAAGTTCTGGGAGGGAATGCTCCCTCTATGTTTATTCTTTGGGAGGGAATTCTCTTAGGACAGAATCCCTAGCCCCAGCCGGCATGCTGGTTAACTTCGGGGGGCCCCTGTTAATTTCTGTGAAGAATAATCTAGGGAGCTCGAGACAGTAAAGCCCTCATAGAATGGGGAGGGCGGCTGAATGTAGGAGTGGAAGGTGAATCATCTTTGCAACGAATTCCACCCCCTCCTACCGTCCATGTAGCCTATCAATCGGTTACTTCAAGTGTAATGGAAGACAGCCCATACCACGAGCCACATGTTCTTATTCAAACTTGTGCAAGCTCTACTCGAACGTTGAGCATGTATAAACCCGCTTTGCCTCAACACGCAGGGTGACCATGTCTCAAAACACGGCTGGTTCAGTGGCATACAAGTGGGGGGGGGGGAGGGGGGGCACGGGTGTCTCATAGGTCCGCAAAAAAGTGTGAGCTTTGAACGTAGACCACAGTTTTTTTTTTCATTGGTAGACTTGACGCGCAGAGGATCGAACTATTCAAGGCCCCAGCAAGGATTGCAGACCTGGATACGACACCTATTGTCAGCTGCCGAATGTTCCCTAGAATGTGGTGAGAATATGAAGTGGTGAGAATGAATGGCTAGGCTTGCTACTTGAATAAGGTGGTTACTGCCATATGGTTCTCAATACTGGCCCATTGTGGAAAACAGGATGTGGGTGTGCAGTTCAGTCAAATGAATGACGAAGTTGAAAGCCTACATACAGTATATGCATACGCTATACTCTTTGGTGTGGAGTCACCTAAAGGCCTGAACAAACTTTCCATTGTGGTGCACAGAAAAAGATTGTAGTTTTCTGTCAATTACTTCACGAGTTACATGTAAGAAATCACAACAAAGCTGATTTAGTTCTGTATTTTTTTTATAACTCTAAATGAGTTTTTCGGAGACAAGGCACCGTCAGCGTAACATTTACTTTCCGTGAGAAAAATCCCCAATTTTGATTGGTTTGCTTTTAAACAATAAGAAAAATTTTCAATGATATGATGATTTACAGTTCGTTCTTAACCACAAACTATGAGTATTTATGAAATGGATAAAGAACCTATCATTAGGGAGAGGATGCATTCCCTTTAGGGTAAGGCATTCCTCTCACCACAAACAGCTATTTTCATTTTCACTTTTTCTTTCCAGCAGATTCTATTGCCAAGCTTACAGTGACATATTCTCTGTATATTAAGCAAAAATGAATTGCCCTCAGAGCAAAAAGGCTCGTGTGAAGAGGCCTTTAACCACACTTGAATAGTGGGGAGGGGCAAAACTTCGGTGGGAATTAAATTATGAATGCAGTAAAATGTCCAAGTATAACTATTATAACTAATAGTCACTCATACAACCTGCCCTTAACTCCCTGTCGTTAGTAGCATGGGATGGAATCATCATCACAATATGGTTTCACAACTTAATATAACGATGTCATCCGAAGGCGAGTCATGAAGTGTACGCCCACCATTCATATTCGCCACCTTTCTCAACCCAGCAATGAAAGGGTAGTTCTGTTGAAGAGTGTGAGACACAGCGGATAGGTCCTTCATACATACGTACACTATCTGTATATATTAAATCACCCATACAACTCGCCATTGACCACCCGCAATGAAGGCTTAAAATTCTGGTTCCGAAAACTGTGGATCTGCGACAGATGACAGTGCACCTGTGGAAGCACTGGTTCCACTACATAGCTGTTACATCCACAGTAAGCCTCTGGGTCTGCTTACAATCTGTTGCATTTTATAATAGTTAATAAGCATACAATCATCGCCAGCTTGAAGTTTAGGCTACAGTACTATAACAACAACAAAAGCCAGTGACATCTTCAATCTGTCTACTTGCCTAGGACTAGACCTAGATCAATACACACGGCAAATTGATAATATTTCCTTCATCCTTTCATGACCTTTATTTCCAGGACCCCTGGGGAGGACTTCAGAGATTGTTCATGATCGGATTTGTAGTGGTTTCCGCCCCTCTCCAATGATGTGGGCTCATCCATGAAGAAAAGCTGTGCCGAAATCGAAATCCCAGCGTATACCGGACAGGTGTTAGTTCTTGCACGGGCACCAGTTTCGCGATAATTATTTAGGAGCCGTGCTATACGTTGCTAGCTGTGCTGGACGTAGTCACTCGGTAATTATTGTGAAACTACACGAGCAAAATCACAGAGTATATGCTTAATGTAGAAGAGCCTTCGCTAACATGATGAGACTTGTGCCTTGAGCACTCACAAAACATGCCCAATCCCCGGTAGAAGCCACCCCACGCAACCCAATTCGCTGCAAGTAAACAACTCAATAGCCACTATACGAGTTTTACTGAGTATGATTTCTATGGGAAAGATATGTACAGTGCACCATATGCACATAACCTGTAATATAATACACCATGCATAACTCACTGTACTGTTTAGGGCGGAGTGAGGCTAGATAGGCCCATTATTAATGCTGTGTTAGTAGGCTAACGTTACTTCCAGCAAAGTTCTGCGTAATCGCAGACAAATGGATCGAGGTTAAAAGGAAATATTTTACAATATTCCTCTTTTACTAGCTCTACTTCAAGTAGGTGTGAGATTTACAGAGTATTTACCCAATGTTTGTTCATTCACGATCCTCAGCTTCCAATACATCGTACGGATGGTATATATGGTGGTGAGTACATGCAGGCTAGCCAAGGGCTAGCCCACACGGTGGGTTTGGCTGTGGTGGGAATTGTTACGGATTTGGCCACCAGGCCGGTTAAATCTGTAAAGTTTCAAAACTAATTTTAAAGGTGATGGGATCATGCTAGACTTGCGGGGGGAGGGGATAACAGATCAGGGGTGGTGCCAGGATTGGCTGGATTTGGAGAGATTAGCTCATCGCTCGAAATGAGTGATGATACAGCAGCGGCGTATGGCACAATCAACTATCTGGAGCTATGGGGCAAAAGTATGAATCCAGCGCTGCCATAGCTTAAACTGTTGGGGTCAGTTGCAAATGATCCCCGTCACAGAGGGTGCATAAAGTGGGACGGGGTGAAGGGTGCATAGAGTGGCTGATATTTTTGCGAAAGGGGGGGGGGGGGGGGTGGGGGGGGGGGGGGTGGGGGGCAGGGCTAAACTGCGTCCTATGCACAATGACTATTTTCATTCAAACATAAAACAAGGCCTTTCTGCTGTAACTGCTGCATGGTGTTTAATACTTCTGAAAAAAAAAAACATGCATACCATTGTTCATCAAAACTGGGCTTAGTTGGCGGACACTATAACCCTGATGAAAAATATCAATCGCAAAAATGCGGAGGCACTGCCCATTAAGGGTAGCTGACAGCCAATCCACAAATTCTAGAAATCCCCCCAATTTGGTCAGATCCCCCCAAAATTTTTCCCGAAGGGGGGAATTTCCCCCAAAATATAAATCCCAGCCGGCCAACACTGGTTCGCAGTCAATGGTAGCAAGCCAGAAAATCACGATAATTCACTCACTTTGTGGGAGTATCGCCACAGAATTCTTATAGTTTGTTCTTGACTCGCATTCATAAAACAATGTCAGTTTGTGAATACTGTGTGGGGTATTCTTAATTGCTCCATGAAAAGACATAAATGGTTTTGTATTGTCCTGTTGTTTCGACGATCACAGTGCCACTGGACAAGTGGCAGTGACCACTGACCACCACTCAATGTGCATTCCAATTGCACTACAAAGTGAAGATGTACGAGGCGGAAAGCTGATAAATTATCGGAGTGGCGGCAGCGAAATAAGGCTCTAATTTAGAATCGGTGCCACAGAAGTGGCGTACCATTTCCCTATTGTTACATCCTACACAGTGAAGAGTTCTTATCCACAGGTTCGGTAAGCCAGGGTTCGAAATGAGAATCAAAGGGGCTCGGGCATGGCCCATGGTTCCAGTGGATAATAAGGGGAATAAGGGCTATGGCCATTGGGAAGGGCACACGGCCAAACCTGAAATGAAAAGGGGCACTCACAGCCATTTGGAGAACATTACGAAGAAAACAGTAAGATACAGAGTATTTCAGTCCTTGTTTCAAGAAACAAAAAATTATTTGAGGAATTCCCTTATCAGCCCTGAGGATATCGTTAAATCAATTCAAATTGCGTAAATATTTTCCGAAATTTGAGGCAACACTAAACACTGTAATTTCTATGACTCACATGGAATTTTCTGCAAAGATACATCAAACGTTCGCGACAGTGACCCGATCAATGTTCGGCAGTGTAGCGCGAGGTGTCATGGTAGTTGAACATTTGATGAAATTACAGTGCTCTAATCAGTGGGCGGTCAGTTTCTAGCCGTCAAAGTGGGTTTTTTTTTTTTTTTTAACCCAACAACCATAATACAGTTCCGCGAAATGAAGGCTTTTAATACAGACCAAAGACGCAAGCACTTGGTAATTGCATTGCGTAACTAAAGATTTGGTCGCGGGCTGCTCAGCGTAACAGAGTATAATATTATGCTCCATGCTCTGATGAAACACTGTAAAATGAAGACAACTTGAACATGAAAAATTGATTTCAGCCAGAATATTTTATATAGCGCAAAAGAACAAGGAGGGAGGGTATACAGGAGAGGTTGAAGTGAATTAAACTGGGATACAAGGCTGTGTGTTGTACAGTATAAGCAAGTAACAATGACGATTTCTGATGTTTTCTTAGACAAAACGTGAATACCGGTACCAGCACAGATACCGGTGCCAGGATCGGGGACTACGGTTCCGCAAATACTCAGGGACCGCGGCAACCTAGTAGTGTACGGTAAATCAAATGTCGCGATGACGCCAATCGTTCGTCAGCACTCGCATATATGTGCATGTATAATCGTTAGTTTCGGTCAGAGCGATTCTAGCGTTTCCAAAGTCAAAGACTTTGGACCTTGTTAGTCAGATTTTTTAAAGATTTTTAGGAACTTTTTTTAAGGAAATATATCTGTACGAATCATTTACTTGCAGAGGCATCGGCGGCCATTAAACCAGGCACGACGGCAGTTTTTGCTGTCAGTTAGCAATGATTTTGAGGGGGCATTGCGGCAATTGTGTAGGGCACCGACGGTCATTGCGGTCGGTTATTCGAGCCCTGGTTCAGTGGACACCTTGGTTTAATCCCGGGCACCGATTCTAAAGTCGTACCGGAAATGCTGGCATTCCTCACTTAGCGGGTTCATTCCCATAGTTCCCACTCACACAATTAAACTAACAGTACTATTAGATTAAGTGTTAGGATTAACCGGGAATAATATAACCTGCTAGAGAGGTTGTCAAACCTTTCCAGAGGAGGGCCAAGTGGAATGCATAATGAATGAAGGAAGGGGCCGATACCCTCATTTCTTGCTTGAAGTCTATTAAAGGCAGCAAAATGGGATCACTGCGTGCCTAGCGCAATGATTCATTTTCTTCTGGGAAACAGATCAATAAAGTTCGGCAAAAATTATGGTGCTGAGCAGAATATTTGGCGAGCTTTTTTCAAATAGATGTTTTCAGTTATTAACTACCGTTGAAGAGTTAATCCTAACTGCTCCCTGATATCATTCATACTTGCTGAAATGTTTGTTTGTGATTGCTATTTGACATTGATTCCTTGAAGACTGCTTCCTGTTGGAAATATGAGCAGGCTCGAATGCAAAAATTTGTCCAGGGGTGGTTCCTGAGATTTAGTGAAACTAAGTAGCCCTAACTCTTCCCTTGGGCGAACAATGCGCTTTAATGCGCCTTTTAGATGCAGAACGGTGCAATGTTTGAGCCTACAATCGGCAATAAAATGGCCTTCAAATTTAGCCGAAAGCTTTTTTTTCACAAAACATCCAACCTGGGACGGGCACACTGTGGGCATCTCTGGAGGGCTGGACGGCAACACTGAGGTGGGCCGGACTGTGGTCCGGAGGCCTTAGGTTGGACAACCCAGCGCTGGAGTGTAGTTTTGCCGAAACTGATCATAGCTGGTGTAGCAAGATAAAAAAACTAGCACACAAGGGTGCGGGTAGCTCAAATCACAATGTACCGAGAGGAATGTACAATAATGCGCATAAAAGTTCAAGATGTTTGTTTGAAAACTATGGCTATTGGCCCGTTATGACTCTGGACAATGATCTCATATGGCCCAAAGATGTCCTGCAGTCAATAATGTTCACATCTGGGCCCGCAGGGTCCACCAGTGACACTGGCCATTGGTCCTAAATCCCTGGGCCCGAAGTACAGCTATTAGCCCATCTTTATAACTGACATCAAGCACTGTGCAACAGAATTTGTTGGAGATTCCAGATTTTGCAGTATTTCATATATTGGGCCCTTGGGCTCACATTCCCAAACACCACTCCAATTGTCCCGCTACCCAGACTGTGTACATGTAACTTTTGAAGAAGATCATCAAATCTTGTGGAAGGAGCTGCATTTCAAGTACCATTGAGAGGTGAAATTCCATGTAATGGGCCCCAAGCCCAAAGTAGGACCGTGGACCAAAATTCCTGAAACCCTGAAGGTAGACTGTTAAACCATCACTATGACGGAATGCCGCACTGTGCAACAAAAATTCATAAGAGAAGCTTTTGCGTAATTCCACCTATGGACCCCCGCCCATGTCCCACACTGGGCCTTCGGACCTAAATCCTGGGCACCATGAAGGTATTGCATTGGAGCACCTTAGGACTGAACATCAGCATTGTGCAACATAAATTTTTTGTTTTTTGTAGGAGATACAAGATTTTTGTGGTATTCATATAATGGACCCTAGGGCCAAACTGGTCCTAGCCCAAAATTCCTGACCCCCAATGGCCTTCCACCCAAGGACCATTCTTGTAACTTTGAGAACCTCAAGTGAAAACTGGGGGAGAATGCTTCCGAGTACTATTGTGTGAAATTTCAAAAAATGGGCCCCTCAGGCCCAAGTGGGACCTTGGACCGAAAATTCCTGAACGACCCCGAGGTACGGCTGTTTAACCATCATTATGACCGAACATCAGCACTGTGCCCCTACAATTTTAGGAAATACTTTTCAATTTTAAACACATAATGGCCTATACTGCCCCGTTTAATGACCTTTGACCTTGACCTCACAAAGTCAAACATGTCCGCATGGTGTCAAATGAACATTGTGTCCAATTTGGGTCGCCAATCCACACCGAATGACTGATGGGAGCCCAAAAGGCCATTGTTAACACCCTGGATGGACGGTGGATGGATGGATGGATTAATGGATAGATAGATAGAAGATAGATAGATAGATAGATGATAGATGTAGATAGAGTGACATGCATATTCCCAATGCTCAACCAAGCATAGCTGGTTTGAGCCCAACTGTCTGAAACGCGGGACACATGAACTAGGCTATTAGGAGATCCCGCCACGTATCACAATTTTGCGCAAGGTTCATTGCTTCCTCGAAACTGTTAAGTGAGTCTCTGAATTGCGATTTGTTTTTTCCGAGAAGTAGTCACAGGTCTCCCAATGCTTTTAGTAAGTCTCAATGCTTTCTCTCAGAGCAATCTTCCCTGGAGCTTCTCTTGGGAGCCTCGCGACGTGACCAAAAAATCTCAAACTTCTATGTGCGTACATACGGAAGACCAAGGGATTTGATGGGTCACAAACACAATCATATAGTTCGTCTTTGGTATCCAATTGTTTATTGGTCCATCTGATGTTGAGACAGTGCGGAGTAAGTCCTTCTTTGGAAATGTCACATTTGTGATAGAGTTTCTTCGTTGTTTAACCCCCACAGTTCGCAATTATAACAGCAAAATACCTCCATATAGGGGCATTGAAAAATCCCGTGTTTCCGAGTTTGATCTTGTACTTAATTTATTCGTCTGCTTCTGAAAATTGTTGATAGAGTGTTTGAAAAAAAGCGTTGTTGGTTATACCAATTCTTCTGTTATGTCTTTCTTCGGTTCCCTACCAAACTTCCTACATATTTACATGTACTCTTCCAACTTTCCATGCCAGTTCCTTGTATTGAAAAATTTCCTCGTTTTTTCGTGCTGTTTTATTTTTTAGATTTCTTCTTGCCAGTTCTCAGTCTCTCGCTCTTCGATGTCTTTTGTAATATACGTTCTCCAGTCATGCCAACGAGATATCATTCAGCGTATTGTTGTCCCAAGGTGAAAAGTTGTCGGTATTAACTATTTGCGCTGTATTCATGATCAACTAACTATAGATGGTTGGATCCCTGCATACAATGTCATTTTGATCCGATTTCAAAGATTTGGCCAGGTATCTATGAAGAATAAATGCACTCGCACGTCAACCCCCTCTGGGGGACCCGATGTTCGGCTGAAAGGCTTCGGCTAGTTTCCCGTCTAATTTGACCGTGTTGACAACATTGTTTAGTCAATAAGTGAAATGAGTAGAGTCGTCTCTCCTCGAGGAACTGGTGCAAATCATTGATTAGTGTTATGCCTCTTTGGATCATATCGAACGCCTTGCCTCTGCTCAAGCACTAGAAGATTGATGTTACATCCTATTGAAGTTACCGCTTTTCCGCTAAATTGAAAGAGAACACGAGCTCTGCAGTGGCATCTACCTGAGGTATAGGCTTTTTGGGTGACGGGAAGATTGTTCACAATAGGGGGCGGATTCTCCTTGTAATACAAGTTGCGAGGATTTTCCTAGGGTTGAAAGTAAGATCACAGGTCTTAAATTTTGGGTGGGCCTTTAGTTTTCCTGGTTTTGAACTGGTGTTAGATTCCTTGCTCAATTTCTATTGGTATTTATCCAGTTTGGCCAAGGCTATCCTTAAGCGGGCGCGCGGCATTTTACCTCCCGGTTACAATGTTTCGCGCCGGCCCAACGAAATTCGGCTACCGCCGGGCGCGAGTGATATTCAGCATTCAGCGGCCGGCCCGCGGGCCGATGCGCATTTACAGGTGTTCACCGAGCAATGGAATAATAATATACTCTGTTGACGCTACAGCTCGCGACAACAATCTACATAAGCAATGCAAGTAACCACGTACTTGCAGGTCTGTACTGAAAAGCCTCGATTTCGCGGAACCGGATATATGGTTGTTGGTACCACTGTGATGATAGAAATTGACGCAAACTAGATCAGAGCACTGTAAATTCATCACATGTTTAAAACTAACCAAATGACAACCTCACGGCTAAACTGCCGACATCGATGCGTCGATGCGCTAGAACGTTTGATGTATCTGACAGAAAATTCCCATATGAATGATAGAAAATACAGTTGTTTTAGTTCGCCTCAAATTTTCGAAAATATTTTCCGGCCATTTGATTTGATTCGGCTCTATCCTCAAGGGCTTGTGAGGGAAATCCCCACGCAAGCTTTTGTTCGTCACAATTTTCCCCGTGGTTGTAATGTAAGAGACATTATTTTTTTTTGAAATGGAATACTTCTGTAATGAAAACAACCACGTAACTAACCTTGGTCAGTTGGTCCCACAATACTTTAATTAACGGGAATGATCACTCGCGTAAACGTGTGGTTGAGTGTTCTCACCCGGGCAGCACCGGCCACAATAGCCGTGCTTGTCCTTATAAACCGTCATGGAATCAAACTTTTTTGAAACTTTTTTTATTTAACTATTATTGATACTGATAATAATACAAAGTGTAAATAATATGCTGAAATATTTTCATTTTGTGCACATGAAGTCTTTGGGGGGGGGCGCTAGTTGCGGCGATTCCAAAACGTTTCAATTTTTTTTTACGGATAGAATTTGGCAAGACCGTGTATATTACCTTGACTATTCATAGATCCCACGTGACCTATGTATGTAGAATTAGTGTGTGACAGTGAATTATAACCGGTTATAATTCTGATAACTAAACACCGCTGACCAAATAGATGAGCGCGCAACACCCTATGCCTTGCGCTCAGATATACGCGCACAAAATCGAACACGCGCAAGTAATTTGACGCAGTATTAGGCTGTCGCAACACGATACGCGATGTTACAAGTTTGAACACTCCTTAAAAACAACGTTTTGCTGCAAATTTAGGCATTATTTCCACACTTTTTCGTATGGAACAATATGTTAATTGATGGGTTTTTATGAATGGGAATAATAAACAGATACTCGGAGCCTTTTTTTCGAATAAAACCGTTTTGACGTCATAATCTTCGGGAAAATCCCTCGCTGCGCCTCGGGCTTTTCTGACCCATCCCTATTAATGACGTCACCCGGGTTTTTTTAATGTGGCAACAAAGGCCCTCGTATCTGTTCATTATTCCCTAATTATTTAGGCTAAGTGGCGCTGGTAGTACACGGCCTGAATGTGACCCGCAACCTGTTTTTGACATGTATTTTTGGTTGAAAACAGAAACAACCATTGTTTAATTTACAATATTTTCAATCGTACTACTATTGGGAATTTTTAACCGCGTTTGTACCTTATATCGTTCAACAATTTTTTGCAGAGACTGGATAATTGTGTTGCTAATAGTCCTCTTTCCAATTATATTCCCCCGCAGCACTGTAATGGTTCGGGATATTATGGTTTTGTGGGTGTAGCCGGCCGTCTCCGCCAGCCCCGCCGCTCCGGAAACTTTTAGGCGTTAGCGCAATAACTCTTTACTTTAAACACGCTTTAGCCGATCGATCTGAAACTCTTGGAACACATGTCCGTCCTCAAAAAAGCCAAAAAAAAAATTTCCTCGGAAGAGTGTGAAAGTGGGCACACGGCATGTTTTGCTGCCCTCTATTTTGCAGGTTTTGAACAGACAAAACAAGTTGGGTCCGATTTTACAATGAAACTTTTGGTGGGACAACAAATGGTCCCGAAAACATGACTGTGATTTTCAAAGTCACGGAGGTCAAATTTGTTGTTTTTTGCGAAAATACAGAGTTTTAGTCCTGTCTACATGAAACATGATGAGTGGGACAAAATGTGGGTCCCGAAAAACATGACTATAATTTCAAGGTCACCAGATATCAAATTTGTGTTTTATTGAGATTTTTCTAATCTTTTGTCAGATTTCGAACGAAACTTGGAGAATGTGAATTACAGTTGGTCCTGAAAAGGTAGGTCATTTCAAAGTAATAAGAGGTCAATGGACAATAACCTTCCAATGTGCTTTCTTTTCGTTCAAAAACGAGTCGACAAGGCCAATTTTCTGCTGGGGATATCACGTCGCGGTTTTTCACCCCCGCCTGCCCATATCTAGTTTGAAAAAGTGTTATTAAATAAAAAGAGAACTTTCCCGAATTTGATAAATAACAGGATCAGAAATTCAGTGAGGTTATCACCATCATGATCAACACGTTTCGCCATTCCTTCAAAAACTTGAACCCGCTGTCACAGCCTAATGGCAAATAAACCTATCAATAAACAGTCTCTATCTTGCAGTGATTGCTGGGTGATGTGATGATGATTATCGGACCCTTTACGTTTCCTTTACTTTACTTTTTGCATGATATTATTGTAATGAGGTATCAGTTCAACATTTTTCAAGAGCAAATTGATGTCATGCGGGATCCTCCAGGGTCATTAGACCTCCTATCCACTTTGCCATTCACTTCTCAAACTTCATGATGAAGTCTTGTTGAGGGAGTGGCCATCCAAGTATGCTATTTTATTATTTTGGTAGTTGCTTCCCAGTGTTGTAAAAATGCTCCCCGGCTCCCACCGAAAACCATAAACCCGGGAGCTACTTTTACTCACTTTGCAGCTCCCCGTCTTCGCCTGCTTAATATAGGCTTGGTTTCGGCTATGTATTCAGTATACTCAGCTCTGTTCTTTATGGGTGCAGGGGTATATTTGAGAGGTTTCATCAGCTGTGATTGGTCACAACCTGGGGCTTTATTATTTTTTAATGATGCCACTGCTCGTTTATTTCATCTTCAACAAATGTTTCGCTTAGTTTTCCTGGGCGCACGTTTGGTTTTGGTTCTGGGTGTGTTACAGTTGAAGTGTTTTTGCAAAATGTTTGCTGATTTCTTCCCACTTTTTGCATCTGTATCTCCAACGATTCCTGCTCAATTTTAATTGAAATTGGATCCTTCTACTTGTTTTTGTTGCACTACTGTTTTATGCTTTGAAGAAGCGGTGAGAGTCCATCCTTATAATATTTCATCCAGTAATTTTGTCAAGTAGTTTTTTTGTTCATGCTTGCTTTGACTAGTGAATTCCTGTTTTTTATATTTTATTCCTTTTGGGAGTTTTTAACTCTCTCTTCTTATGTACATTTTAAAGTTGTCGATTTCAAGTTGAGCTTTCTGTTTTTTGATAGTTCTGCTATTTCATATTATTGAAACGATTTCTCCCTGTGGGTTGGGTTTATGTTTTTAGCATTTTTCTAGGCAATTGATTAGATTTGATTCCTGTTAGCTTGAGGGACCCTGCAGAAAAATTTGGCCTTCATTCAGAGCGCTGTTTACACTTTTCCATTGTTCGTCATTTGGTTTGATTTAAGACTTGAATTACTACTTCTACATCCTTATTGAACTGATAAATTTTCCTTCCTCTTGAGCATGTTTAGGGTGAAACTACTCTAATGATTTTGGTGATCAGTTGTTGATATGGAGCCATTGTATGGCACACTGTGGGCATCTCTGGAGGGCCAACCAAACTGCGGCGGGCGGACTGTGGCCCAGCGGCCGTAGTTGGACAACCCCGCTGGACTCTTTGCCGAAATGATCATGCTCGGTGTAGCAAGTGAAAAAAATGCTTGAAAACTCTGGACCTTTTGTACGGTCGCTAAATAGCCTAACCTATGTTGTTATTTTCGGAAATGTTTTTTCTTTTCCCCGGCGTAATGGATACTTCAGGTAGCTTTGCGTAACTTCGGGGTTTAATTTACATGGAATGCACCCTGGAACTGTCCCACCCAGCCTAGGCTGCACGTAACGCCGACAGTAATTGCCCACTTACACACTACGCAGTTCAGGGCACTTTAGGCTAGCCAGCCTAGGTTTTCGCCGATAACTGTCGCTGTCAGAATCAATAGCTCACTGTCTTATGCCTTATTGGTGCGATTCCATATACCGGGAACGAAAGATGTTTGAAATCATACGTTAACCCAACCAGATCTAGCCTTCATACGGCAGCAGAAAGACAATCACTGGCAGAATGCTGAAAATTTGTAGGTACAGTTCGACCCCAAATCAGAAAGTAAAGTTGGCGAAATTAACAAAGAGCCGGATTTGCAAGACCTCATCGGCAACCCTGTAAAATGATTTTGGTTTAACTGTTTTTTTTTGTTAGTCAATGCCCGGTCATGAAAACCCGAATCTAATGTCCCTGTGATTTTTCCAATTTTGAACCCTTCACTCCTCAATCATGAAAATCAGCAGAATCTATGCTATAAATGATTCATTCCCCAAAAAGTCATGCTTTCCATAATAGACTAACAACTACCCCTACAAACACAAAAACGTTTTTTTAAAACGTTTTTTTCCAATTTTCGCTGATTTTTCGAAAACGTTTTTTTTGTTGAGTACCCCAGAACGTTTCACAAAACGTTTCGAAGAATCGTTTCGAAAACATTTTTCAACAGTTTTCTGAAAGTGTTTTTAGGAGGGTTTTTGGTGGCAAAAGCAGGGGCGGCGATCACGGGGGGGGGGGACGGGGGGACATGTCCCCTCAATATTTTTGGTGTGGGCCATAATATCAATGCCCCCCATATTTTGCGGCCCTGGAAACAAGTCCTCTAATTCTAATGTGCAGTACTGGCCACACACAAGGTTCCTAAGATATTTCTTATCAGATTGCCTAAATTTAATGTTGAGAGAGCCGAAATACAAAAAAATTCGCGTGCTGCGCGCGCTGCACTTTTCCTTACATGGTACATAACTTTGCAATTCTAATTCAAATACTTTTCTCCAGGCCGTTGTCATCTCCAGTGGGGGAGCATATGGGATAGGCCCAAGGATAATTTTGGTTTGAGACATGGTTCCGTTGCACCCCTCCCCACTACAATAATGGCTGTAAACCACTGCCAATTTTCCCTACACTTCACAACCAATAGCTAGAGTTTTAGTCTACTTCTGAACCTTATTGTTCAGACTGCATGTCTTTGCCAGACTGACGTGCTGTTTCTTAATAGAATGCCGCTTATCATGCCACGCAAACAACAGGGCAGTGGGGATCGGGGCACATCACTAAAGGGGTTCACGTGATTTGACGCATGGCAACTATAAAGGCGCTTTGCGAGCGTAACAATTCTGAGACATGAACATTTTTGAAAATTTTGACGGAACAAATCTGCAAAAGACCAGAATTTACTGCATGCCTGACTGCTCAATTCTATTAATCAATCCCGAAAAGTCCATACATTTTTCCATGACAGTGATGTTCAAGCAAATTTTCAATCGTCGTGCAACATCCAACCCATTGAAGGGTCCCTCGATGGAAGACTCCAGAATTGGCTATGGTAGCTGGAGGCCACCTCTGAAGAAATTGTAGGATTAAACTCGATCCGTTTTTTCAGAAATTTTGATCATTTCATTGATGCTGCCACTGCCATAGCCCCGGCCGGAAGCAAGCTGGTCCGGTGAAAGGGGGGGGGGTCTGTCAGACTATTTTCTTGTACGCTACGCTGCACTGTTGGTGACGCGCATTGTAAGATGCATAGATCAGTTTCCTTCGAGCGCGTTTCTGGGGATATAATTTCGAAATTTATTGTCATTCTCAGTGATGTTGCTTACTGCCTTACGACCCGGAAAGTGCCGTTTTCGCAATCTTCAAGGTATTGCCAATTTTTTGGACGTTGCTAATTTGCTACGGCCCAGGGAGTGCCGTTCCTGCAATCTTTGGGGGGGGGGTATTAAAAGAGAATTTTCCCTCGTACCCCACGGGTGTTTCCTTGAAAAAAAAAGAATTTATTGCCAATTTTTGGGAAGTTATTACTGCCATATGGCCCGGCAAGTGCCGTTCCTGCAATCTGGGGCTCTGTAAAACGAAAAATTCGCTTGGACTTTTCCGTAAGCATCCTGTTACTCAAGCCCCACATAAAACGTTTCAAAAAAAAATATAGGAACATGTTTCGAAAACGTGTCGTGTTTTCTGGTACATTTGCAGACGGTAAACCGCCGACGTGTAATATGCAACTTGCGAAACTTCATCGGGGCACCCCCTGTTCTACGTATTCTACTCCCATAACAAGGCAGAAATTCCCTTGTTCCCACCCACCGTGGTAAATCAGACTAACTTAGTATTTTCGTGTTAAACCTGCGAATAGAGGGCAGCAGACTGCATTGATGTCCCACTTTTCGCACTCATCCTAGATATTACATGGGCGGAAGTGCATGTGTACCGATTTTCACACCCAATCGCTATAAACGTTTTGAAGAGTTTTTGCACTAAAGTAGAGTTTCGAGGGCGGCGGCAGAGACGGCGGCTGCTACACCTCAAAACCAACATATCCCAGGTCCACTTCAGTGTTGGGGGATTAATAACCCAACTGGGCGACGCGGTCAGTGCGGTTGTGCGTAATTGTTGGACATTCCCACGCCATACATTAAGCCTTAGTGGGATGTGAGTGGTAAAGGCATAGCTCAACACTGATGAGGGTCAGTCAAATAAAAGTCAGTACAATTACACCGCTAAATTTTGTTAGTTCGTTTTTGCATAGTGACTCCCCAGCAGGCAACGGAAAAAAAATATTAGTGGGCGCTACCGCGATTTTTCCGGCCAGAGCAAGCGAAGCATTAGGATCTAATTCAAATCCATACCATGACACTGCGAACGTTTTTGTTCCTACATACCTGCAATTTTAGGTCTACACATTTTACATAAACCTTTTTCTGAGGTGGGTGTCCACCGACTCGAGTTCGGTGGGTGGTCACTCCTGGGTAGACCCCAAGTGTAATGTTTGGTAATGTCCCGGACCTACCTTCCCTTATTTGGGGAATTAACCATTTTGACCGCTCACCCAAGGCCAGGCCGGCGGTTTTTATAAATGATATTTTTTTTTAAGTGCAGCGATACTGAACGAAAACTTAGCTCATTTCAACCAATAATGTTCCCACTGGATAAATCATACCTTCGTGCCTAAAAAACTTTAAATTGGATTTTTTGAATATTAATCACCTCTATTTCCGAAGGTTTTGACAATTGCCAATCGCTTATTGCTGCAGAAGGTAGAGATTTTAAATATTCAGTATCACGGAACGTTTCTAATTGACTCCCGTCACCGCCAGGAGTTTCCCCTCCTCTGCTATACCATACTCACGTAACGCTATCAAGGTAAACAAGGTGGAGGGGCCTATATAAAGAACGATAACAATCATCTTTATCCGACATCTGAATTCGAGGTTGCGATGTTCGACGGCAGTATGGTTTTGAAATAGTTTTACCATTCTCAGAAATGTTTTCAATATGTATTTTTATATTCAATCTTGTTTTTTATCTCTGGAAACTTGCGAAATAGAGGCAGCCAAGACATGCAGTGATGTCCACTTTCGAACGCATCCCGAGATGTACATGGCGGACGTGCCATTTACTAGTTTCCAGACCAATCGGATAACCCGTTGAGATTATCGGGTCACAACGACTATAGTTTTCCGGCGGCGAGACGGCGGCGCGCTGCTACACCCTCAAACCAGATATCCCCGGTCCACTTCCAGTGTTGGGGGATATAATAACCCAGCTGGGCGACGCGATCAGGGCTGTTGTTCCGTATTTTGTTGGACATTCCCATTCCATATTAATCCTTAGGGGGAGGGCGAGTGGTAAGGTATATGTCAACCCTGGAGGAGGGTAAGACATCCCATGCGGAGTTCCCCCAAGGATCCATTCTTGGGCCACTCTTATTTCTTATAATATAAACGATATGGACATCTGCTTGCTCATTGGTCTGCCGATATGGTAGGCATGATACTACGTATTATACAAGGGTACAGGACTATTATGGAACTGAATGAAAAAATGCAAACCTAACATGAACTGTGTAATAACGTTGTGTAAAAAAATACCAGGTCCCTTAACACAAAGAAGACTAATCTATTGCCTCGGTTGGATCGCAACAAAGGATTTCTCCCCAAAAGATTATCCCTTAACCAGTAACCGTTGACGGAAGCTGTCGTGAAAATGTATCGTGTGAGAAGCGTTGGGATAAATGATTGACAGCAACTTGTCATGGATTAGCCAGATTGACCATATTTGTAAAATAATAACTAGTAGACTGGCCCTTCTCAGACGTAAAGGACCATATCCTGATATTAATACGAGAATTTTCCTTATAATGGATACGTTCTTCCGATTGTAGATTATTGCAGTATCATTGGGCATTGGGGGGGCTGGTAATAGAAAAGTATGCCTCCAGAGAGTATTTCGATTCACTGAAAACCGCGGCATAAGAATAATAGGAATGTCTTTGAAGAAAAAATCAACCGATTTATTTCGAACGTCAAAATGGAACGGTACATATGTATTTACGAAATAAACGACTGTGTATGCTATGGGTATTACAAGGCAGGTTGAAGGCCAAAACGCAAGAGTATTAACTATGTATGATTCACGTACAATGCTGAAATAACACAATCATGCCCTCAATGAATCGACACTCTCACTAGCAATATATATTGTAACGTGGGATGAGAAGAAAAAAATCGATGAAATGACTTTGATATGCAATATCACTACAATAATTCTCAGTCAGTGATCAGACTACAGAGCAAACAATACCACCAACAATACGCTGTGACATCTCTTGGATCAAGGGCGAGCATATACTGCAAAAATACCGAACGACGAGTAGGATAACTGATAAACGGACAAGAGGAATCTGGCAATCAAACTTCGAAAACTGAGAATTTTCAATCACAAGAAATGGCAAGGGAAGATGGAAGAAATGTAAATGTGTAGGAAAGTGTGCTGGGAACCGAAATGACAATAACACAGAAGAATGGTATAACTAACACAATGCTGCAACAGAACTTCAGGGCAGACGATGTGAGAAGAATGGACCGCATCAACTTATAAGAAGGCCACTGGCAGGCTTGGAAGGAATACAGAGGTTATATCGTGGAGAAGTAAACTGTATCTACAGGTCAAACCAATAGATACAATACGCTGTTCCTACTTCCTATATGGAGTTATTGGCGTTCAAAGTTTGGACCATTATGCAGAGCAATGAGGAGAAATCCCAAGTGCGCAAAATAACGCATGGAGTCAACACTGAACCACCGGAAAGTATATGATGTATTACATTGTTTCATTTGTTGAATAAGGTCAAAATTTAGCAGAGTCTGTTTGTCTTTACTCTACCCAGCCGTAAAACATGCATCAATACCTACCAACCCACTCCAAAAAATCCTTTCGATCCAGTAGACTAAATGCTTTTCGGACTGAAAAATGATGGTGAATTTCAATGTAGAAAACAAAGATTGTTGCAGGGTTGTGCAAATGTGCGGGCATCATTTAATTAATATTGCCCATGATGGGATAATGATTTCGATCTTCCGCGATACACATGCACCCAACTCAAAGGACTGTAACTCCGAACGGAAAGTCGGAACTTCGGGTTTTGATGAGGGCATTTCAATTTTCCCACTTATAAATTCGCGTCTCTAAATTCAAGCCGGCAGTTGTCCTTTGAGGAAGCAGGATCAATAACCCTTGCACAAGATCGTGATCATGGGAGACAGATTAGCTCAGTCGGTTTAGGTGCTCGTTACTTAATATCAAGAGATTGCGAGTTAGAACCCCTTGAAAAGTCCGAGGGTTTTTTCGCTGCGCGGTTAGACAGGCATGTCTCCGCGAAATGTTTCACGCTTACCCACGTGTAAACGTGAAGGGTACTGCGAGGTAAACGGAAGTAGGCGCCGATGCGCTGGCTGCCAAGGGGTGTAGTAGGGCGTGAGCAAACGTGCATCCTAGGTGGTGCATGCAAGGTCTTCATCAGGGATCCAATGACCAGGCGATTAATAAGTCGCTATCGCGTGAGGAGGCGCTGCTTGATACAAGGCTATAAACCCAAATCTTAAATCTTCATACGTGGCTGAGGTTCATCACTGAGCATGACGGATACGACGAGACTCAATCTACTACTAATAGACTATTATTACTCTCACAACACAACTCAGGAGAACTAATTAACAGACAGGCTTACAGATGTATAGCTATAGCACTGATGTGCTGATTCGTGACGAGAAAACGAGCCACGTAATGCTTATGCTTGGGGCATTCACTTACTTGAACGGCCCCTTTTTTTTTTTCGCGCCTTCTGCTAGAGCCATAGGCCAAGGGGAGGCGAGCCCCTGAAAGCCAAGACAATTGTACAGGTCGTCGAGGACGCCAGAATCCAACCCTATTTTGGTTGCACTCCATGTGCCCTTTTCTTAACAAATTGCCGATTCTTAAAATAGTATACTTAATTTTAAAAAATTCCTTAAAATAATAGTCTCTGTACCCTGTCGTGATTCTTGCATGGGTTTTCTCTGCTGGGGTTGTTCGGGATATTTGGAATACGTCTCGGTCGGTCGTCTTTGAGCAGTCACGTTGGAAGACAGAATCTTCGCTCCTCCAGGTTCCGAGAAAGTTTTCGGAGCTTACTGAACGAGTTAGCTGAACCCCCAGCCTCGATATCATCTGGGTACTAGTCGAGAAGAGAAGGCGAGTTATCGCATGTGCTCCCTCCATTCTGAACGTGGTATTACTTTTCAGCGTCTCCCATTTCTTGTAATAGAGTGTAGGCTAACGATTAATTTCCTGAGGGTCAGCTACCCATGCTATCGAATACGAGCGACACAATTTTGAATTGGTACACACCCATTTGGAAGTGGATGGGAAATTATCATAATTCTAAGGGGCCCTTGCTCGGCGGTAACAAGCTCGAGTCTTGCACTTCCGGACTAAGGTGTATTAGCCTCATTTTCCCGCACTCCAAACAATTTTCAAATATTGTGAAAAGTCTTGCCCACCGCCTGCGACCGAAGCGCACAAATAGACACATACTGCTTCAATATTTGACTGAAAATGAGCCCGATTTGATCATAAACATCTTTTAAGGCATTACATTACATTAGATGTTGCATTCCTGAAAGCACTCCTCGAAATATTGAGGACATGCCCCTCTGGATCAACCCCTCTCCCATAATAGGTGTCCCGGCGTCATCTAATTTCGTACGGTACGAAAATAGACAAAACGCACATTCCTGAGGTAATGTCCAACACTACAAAGAGGCACAAGTGACAGCAATTGGGTATCCAGGCGCTGACCCAAGGGGGGGGGGGGGGGCTTTCCGGCGTCACCCCCTTTCAAGCAGATATGACATTTTTCGCGGTCAGCCCCCCCCCCCCCGTCTTTTTGTAAATTAGTCCGGTGCAATATCGGTTCGACTTGATCATACCCACATATACTTTTCACCTGCTTAGATTATTCGTGTCGGGATTTTATGCAATACGACGGCCGGGTAAAGACGTGTGCTTTTGTCAACTCCGTAGACGTCTGTTTTCATGATCAAGGGCAGCGACTTTGGGGGTGGGGGGGGGACGGGGGGAGGACGGCGTCCCCCCCCCCCAATATTTGGGTTGGGGGACGCAATGCATTTTGTTCCCCCCCCCAATATTTGAGCCCGACTGCTATTTCGCTGACACTGTATCCGACATATCCACCAGCAACCATGTCTAAACAAATGCATGATGCCTAAATGATCAAGTTGAGTTAATTCTGCTGCTCCATTTTGTCGATTTTTTTCGAATGTCATGTGTCGGTAGTGTTCAGACATATGATGTGCCTTCTGCAAATATATGAGTTCCTAACAAAAAAATGACTGAATTTACTCTGGGTTGTTTTAATTATAAATGAAAGAAGGGTTCAGATTTCCTCCAATCCTATCGGTTTACATAAGACTGGCTTCAGCGGTGGCCTAGTGGTTAGGCTTGGACTTGTTACCAAAGATTCTGGGGTTAGAGTCCCACTCGGTGTGTATATAGACAGGGCACTTTATCTCGTGCGTCTCTCCCTACCAAGGTGCTAATTTGGTACTTGTGAGGTATGGCTTGTCTTACGCGCTGATCTCGATCTGCTGCGAACCACATGGCATGTGTGGGCTGAGCATACATGAGCGGGGTAATGTTGTGAAGCGCCTTGAGGCCTTGGCACAAGGCACTATATAAATCTTCACATTACTTCACCAGCTTGGTGTGTCCTCCTTCATTGGACGTTGTCAAACAAATTGCTATCTTGAGGTGAAGGGGGTTGGTTTACCACTGGCGGGATCGTGATTATTTTTTTTGATTTTTTTCATGGTGCGATCACTTGTGAAAGTTGAGTGCACTGTGCACATCCTATTCAGAATGAGGGCCACACGGTGCGGCAGTCTGGGCAAGGAGGCAGCCAGGGAAAGGTACAATGCGGTTGCATAATGACATGAGTCAAATTCAAGTGGAGAAAGGCTGTCCAAAATGAAGGGTGGCCAAAGGGGGTTTGTTCCGTGAATGTTTGATGGAATGCCCAAAAGTGTAAACTTTGTTGTTTTTGAAGGGAGGAATGCTGGGGCGACAAGGTAAGTTACATCCTAACGGACCTGTTGATTTTGTTTTGGCAAAATATGTTCACATTTTTTTTTTTTTTTTTTTTTTTTTTTTTTTTTGCAAATTTAGTCTAGTTTTCCCCGGTAATCAATCTAGGGTGCGACCACCTTTTTGAAAGTTAGTGGTGAGCGGCGTGGGCACCCCCCATACTAAGGGGCGGGCTCACGGCGCGGAGGGAAACCCCATAAAAAGCCATCGAAGATTCGACCGGGAAACGCCAAGTTTCGATTGCAAAGACATGATTACAATTTTTGGTGAAGACAAGTTTATATCCAGAGATTGCCTGTCTTTTAGATGGAATGTCCAAAAGTGTAAAATTTCCGCGCGCGCTTCGCCCGCAGTTGCAGTTTTACTTCCATGTTATACTTATTTGTCCACAGGTCTGGTTCAAGTGAAATGTCCCTCCCATGCGCCTGTGGTCCGCAAAAGAAGATAAAAACGGGAGCAGGAAATTTTGAGTAAAAAACTCAGGCCTGTCCTACGGTCAGTGCGAATGTCGATCGTTGGTCAATTGGATCCTGCAAAATTTCGCGCGAACGTAGTGATGGTGGCATTGCCCGCCATTTCGATTGATCCTTGACTGAAACCTCACTTGCATCGTATTTCAGAATGTCAAAGCACCCAACGTAAAACCTTGAAATTAATCCATTGATCACTGAAGAATATTGTTACCAATGTTAGGAATCTGCTGACTGTCCCTACGGGCTGGGAAAGTGCCGTTTCCTGCATTAGGGTCTGTCAAACGAAAATTTTCGTGTACGCTACGCGCCACCTGTGTGCGCTCCGCTTAGATGGTATTCATCTTGTCCGCCCCCCCCCCCGCCCCCCACGACGCCACACAAATCGCCGCCCTTGTTCATGATGCACACAACTATATGAACGTCCCTGATAATTTTCTAGAATCTTGTCCACCAGAATCGGGAAGAAGTGTTGTCGCAGATGAGTCCCTCCAGATGGTTGCCACGGGGGTGGGGACAGCATCTAGGATCCTTTAGCTTCCAGGGCCCTAAGGCGGGCCTTGGACTAGTCTTGTGTTAATACTTTGATATAGGCCTATTCTGATTTTCCCGCTGTTTATATCTGGCCACGCCCAGCCATTAGACATTTCTGCAGTGCGCCACCATTTTGTAGTCTGCAGCAGTAAAAAGAACGACGGCTTATCTATGGTGGCGAATATGGCAAGCCAATGCCCAAGTCGATAAACCTGGTTTATCAAACGATAAACCAGGTTTATCAGTTGATAAACCAGGTTTATCAGTTGATAAACCAGGTTTATCACTCAAAGAATTGATAAACCTGGTTTATCAAACGATAAACCAGGTTTATCGCAGCCTTTTGCCCAAATAATCCGATAATCCAGGTTTTTCAAGTGATAAACCAGGTTTATCACCCGAGAAACTTGGTTTATCAGCCGATATACCAAGTTGTTTGAAAAACCTGGTTTATCAAACGATAAACCAGGTTTATCAATTGATAAACCTGGTTTCTCGAATAATGGGCACTTCTGCATTGATGAAACGAGTTGCTCACTGAAAACCTCGGGTTCTCGAATTCTTCTGATGAACCTGGATTATCGGTTATAAACCTGGTTTATCAATCGAGAAACCTGGATTATCAAAGCCAAATGTCAGAGGTTCGAAATAATTTGAGGGAAGGAAACCCGGTTTATTTCGATCTGATAAACCGGGTTTGTCAATCGATAAACCTGGTTAATCACTATGATGGCAAACCAAATGCTCAATAATTCGAGAAACCTGGTTTATCAAACGATAAACCAGGTTTATCAATTGATAAACCTGGTTTATCAATCGAGAAACCTGGATTATCAAAGCCAAATGCTCAATAATTCGAGAAACCTGGTTTATCAAACGATAAACCAGGTTTATCAATTGATAAACCTGGTTTATCAATCGAGAAACCTGGATTATCAAAGCCAAATGCCTCATAATTCGATAACCAGTTTTCAAAGGAGTCGAGAACTAATTTAGCGTCGCTATAAACGGGTGTACTGTAACGCACGTCTAGTGTATAGTCAACAGATAATTCGTCGGTCGGTAGCCAACTGCTCAATAATTCGAGAAACCTGGTTTATCAAACGATAAACCAGGTTTATGCAAACAACTTGGTATATCGGTTGATATACCAGGTTTCCAGTTGATAAACCAGGCTTATCAGTTGATAAACCAGGTTTATCAATTGATAAACCTGGTTTATCAAACGATAAACCAGGTTTATCAATTGATAAACCTGGTTTATCAAACGATAAACCAGGTTTATCAATTGATAAACCTGGTTTATCGTCGAAAATAGTTCAACGCATTCGATGAACCAGTTTATCGGTCGATAAACCAGGTTTATCGCAGCCTTTTGCCCAAATAATCCGATAATCCAGGTTTTTCAAGTGATAAACCAGGTTTATCAAGCGAAAAACCTGGTTTATCAACCGGTATACCAAGTTCCTTGAGAAAAGTATTTTCTCACTTGATAACCAGGTTTATCAGTTGATAAACCAGGTTTATCGATTCGAGAAACTAGGTATTTCAAGGTAATTTTGTAACCGGTTTATTAGTCTCGACTGATGAACCTGGTTTTTCAAACTTATTGAGCATCTGGCTTTGATAAACCGTTCTCGATTGATAACCAGGTTTATCGAATTTTTGGCATATGTCTTGCCATAGTCGTAGTGCAGAAATGTAATGCCGGATGAAGGCAACAGGAAAAATCGGGAATATATCGATGTCTTAAAGGGAAAATTCCAGCCAAATTATACTTATTTGGTGCTATATGATTAAGAGAATAAAAAATATCATTCAAGTATCACTTTGTTCCAGGTTTATAGCATGTTCGGTTGGAAGATATGGCTTCCTCAAATTTCATATAATTGTTGATTTGGCAAACTGGCAACATTTTTATGATGTCATATCTACCAATCTAAGGAAAAGTTAAGACATTTTCTTAACGTTTTCTTCAAAATTATAGAATATGACTCATCCAAATGTGGCATTTTGCACAATTGCCAACTTGTATGATGAATTCTACCTTGAAATTTGTACTTTTAACCGAACATGCTATGAACAAAGTTCGATTGGCATGATCATCAATGCACATCATATGACATTTAAATATTTTTTGGCTGCACTTCCCCTTCAATTAATAACACAATACTAGCGTTGTACCCACGCCGGAAAAGACCCCGGGCTCAAAGTCATAATGTGCGCTGCGCACACATAAGGGTCTTGTTCTGTGGTATGGGCAACACAGAAGTTCCCCGCGCTACATCATCATCGACCTAGGCCTATCGATATTTCAAGACGTCTGTGTTACGATGCACAGAATTATATGAGTCGTCTTGATTATATGAGTCGTCTTGATAAGTTTCTAGAACCTCGTCAACCAAAATTACGATTCACGATGAAATGTCCCAAATAAGCCTCAGATTAAACTGGAGAGTAGAATCCTACAGCTTCCAGGGCTCCAATGAGCGGGCCCTGGACCCGTGCCGAGAGGACTCAGGCTGCGCGATATGACTGTGCACTGCGCGCACGTTGGGGCACGAGGAAAGTTTCCGGCAAATGAGCCTCAGATTGCACTAGAGGGTATCTAGAATCCGTCAGCTCCTGTGCTCTAAGGCCCGTGAAACGGACCCTGGACCCAGGCTGAAGCGACGCTATGCGCTCGTGATGTCCGCTGCCCGCACATAGGAATTGGTCTGTCTGCACTCGATTCACTGCACCAATATCACCCCCCCCCCCCTCCCTCTTGGGAGAAACCTGTATCTGCGCCTGGTATCAAAATGTTGCGAATGAGACCTGGCTGTTCTTTCCATTTCTGTCTGCCATATTTTCTTTTTTTCTTCTTCTATTTACCACATTTACGAGATCAAAACATTGTCGTTTTTGATGCTTCAATCCATCCCACTCGCTCCAGACCAGTTAGAAGGAGCATTATTTGTTCTCAACTTCGAAGGCATTTCACAGAAGTTACGCGACTTTTACAATCACATTTTTCCAATCTCCGGAGTCTACCACAGTCGATGATGCATGGCTTTTATTTTAACACGCAACGTTTCTTCTGGCAATGGATGAACTTATTCCGAGCAAAACCTATCATCTAGTTTTACACATCCATGGATTGATGCCAATTACGTCGTAAGGGAGGAAAAAAGCACGCCTATACAATAAGCAAGCGTTTCGTTCTTCAAAATCCAGAGGATAACATGTGTTTCGAAGCGTCCGTAGAGAGCTGGACAGATCGATTAGGAAGCATAGAGGTATCTCCGAACATAATTTGTAGCAGACCTCGACATTAATAATACCAAGCCTTTTTGGGAAATTTTAAAGTCAAAGCGTGTAACGACCACGCCAAAACTGGTACTCTAACAAGTGGGAATCTTACTGCCAAACTCTCCTATGGAAAGCTGAAAGCTTGAATGAGTACTTCTGCTCAGTTTTTACAAGGAAGAATAATTGACATTATTCCCCCCCCCCATCCTTATCAACTCCCTGTGGATCATCAATCTCAGACATTGAAATCACGGAACGTGTATGAAGAAGCTTTAGATAATCTTCAAGTGAACAAAGCAGTGGTCCTGATGTCATGTTCTCCATACACTCTGAAATTGTGCTCCGCTTCAATTGCAACATTCTTAGGGACATCTATGCAGAATCTATTAATCACTGGTCATCTTGCCGTCAGATTGGAAAGACTGCTGTTGTACTCCCCTCCAAGAAGGGGACCCTTCAGACCCCATCATTTACAGGTCTGTTTCATTAACTTCAATCCCATATGTATAATATTGGAACATATTGTTCATCACTATATGGGCACTCACCAGCTCATGACCAATGTTCAACATGGATTGGAAAAACGACGACTGCTGGATGTGAAACCCAACTGGCTCTAACCTTTGTTCCAAAATGATCTAGCAAAGATTAGGACTGCAAGGCTCAGACAGACTGTGTTTATTACTGCTTGAGTTAAAGCCTTTGACAAGGGTTTCACACAAGCGACTGGCTCATACGCTTCAACATTACGGCATTAGTGGTCAAATTCTCACTTGGATAAATTCGTTTTGAACCATCGTACCAAGCATGTTGTCATAAATGGTTTGAAGTCATCTTTTGGAATTGTCTCATCAGGGGCCCCACAAGGTACTAGGTTCATTGCTGTTCTCTCTATGCATCAATGATCTTCCGACACTGTTATATCCACTATCAGAATGTTTGCTGATGACCGTGACTGCATAATCTACCGGGACCCATCAGGCATCAAGACAGTTCATGCTCAAGATCTGGATAATTTTTAGCAATGGAGTAAAGACTGGCAGGATCGATATGAATGAATCAAATGAAAGTCGATGTGCTTGTCACCAACAAGAGGCCAGTGTACATTCCCATATGTAATTGACGATCTCGCCTTGAACGGTGAAAAAAAAGGAACATCCCTATCTTGAGAGTAGTAACCATCACTTCGAAGCTCTCATGGTCAACTTATAAACTAAATAGTTGGTTTTAGTAAAGCCTACAGATCCTCATTAATCCGTAGAAATCTGTCATGAGTGTGACTGGTGATACTAAACGAAAGACATTGTTAGAAGTCTCTGGTTCGTCCCTGTTTGGAATATAGATCCTCAGTGTGGAACACAGATCGAACATTAAGACGCCTGCGAAATGGGTCAGCGCAAAGTCGCCAGATTTGTTTGCAAGCATCCCGTCTCGGTCTGGGGGGGGGTGGCGCCAGCGGGGGGGGGGGGGGGGGGCAGGGGGGCCATGCCCCCCCCGTCGGGGAAGCCTCACCCCCCGTCGGCGGCAGTGTTCCCATCTCGTCGGGGAGGCCCGAGTGGGTACGCGAAAATTAACACACCGACGAGGCTTTTTGCCCCGACAGTATATTATTCCAAATTCTTTATGTGGTGAAAAATTCTATTATATGAAGCGAAATTTTCAGGCGCGCTCGCGCGCCGTCATATCTTTCTATTAAGTAAGTAACAAGTTCCTCGCTCGAGTTTAAGATCTGGGTAATCATCTTCCTACATGCTATACAATCGTGGAATATACAGATAAGATACACAAGCCTCATGGATATCTTCTGAAATGTCCCTGCAAGAGCTTAAGGTTACAATTCGTTAGGGGAGGATGCTCGTTCTGCCGTCCATCACTGTTTTGCCCTTGTGGAGAGTGGTGTGCTTTCACACCAGTGCCCAGTATTCCTGTGCAGTATTGGGAATACTGACCCTATTCTACTAAAAGGGGCGTCTGATTTGAGTGGGGAGCTAGGAAGAAACATTACTCTTCACAATGTGTATTTCCATTTTTTTCGTTTTTATTTCTTCAAGAAAAAAATGTTAAAAAATGAAAACATTAAAAATGCCCAGGTTTCTGACTTAGGGGTAGGGTGAGCCTCGGCGGGGAAATTGCCCCCCGTCGGGGAGGAACGCGGACCCCGTCGGGGGAAATCCTGGCGCCACCCACGCGTCGGTTTTAACCGTTGTCGCCCAGGGCTCCTGCAACATCGTGCCTGGCCTACTTTGCAGGAGGGAGAAGCGCAATGCCACGAATCAAGCTGTTTATAATTAAATAATATTGGCTTACCGGGTTCCTGATCTTTGGAGTTACAGACTAGCTATCGCACACGTCATCGTTCATTTTGTGAATGTGATTTTTCTTAACTATAGACATGTGATTGTTAATACCGACGTCTTCTTCAGGTGGTCATTTTGCCCAGAACCAATTCCAGATGAGAATGAATGATATACTCTCACTAAGCAGGAATAAGTAGTCATGTAGCTGTAGTGTTTTCTGGTGATGGATGGTTTTTGTTTTTCTCGATCGTGAACGTAGGCCTTCAGGTACAGTGCGCCTATGCGGCAAGGCGTAAGAATGTACTGAACTTTGGACTGCCGATTGTTGGACTTAATAACCGCTGGAGTAAATGTGCAGACTGGGGTTGCCAGAAATGCGTCCCCCAGTCCGAATACTGATGAACGCCTCCCTCTTAAGTCGACAGCCCCAACGTTACAAGTAGATACATACGTGTATACAATCGGGTCAAATGAAATTGACGAAAACACATGCACGCGTGCCGAAGCGCGCGTAATTTGTGATTTTTCCACTTCTCATAAGGTGTTAAACACTAATCACAACAACAAATTTTTCATTTTGGTCCCAGGATTTGATTGGGAACGTGCCCCCCCCCCCTCCATCTTTAAAGTTTGTTTCGATGCGATAAACTTTATTTCGGTACAATAGATTCTGCGCCGATCATAAATCGGATCCAATAGAATTGCTGTAGAAAACACAAGCACGCCGCGCGAAGCGCGCGAAAATGTTTTGGGTTTTTTATTTACCAAGGTTTAAAAACCATCACCACACAACATTTTTAATTGGGGGAGTTGGGTGAACATTCCCCCCCCCCCCCCCCATCACGAAGATTGTGCCGAATCCGCGAACTTCTCATGTTTGTGGTACCGTGGCCCCCAAACCAAATTGATTGAGTGGAATATATAATCGGATTCAAATGAAAAGATGACGAAAAAAAAGCCAGGCGCGCGTGACGCGCTGAAGCTTCTGGTTTTTCATTTACCTAATAACTAATTTGATTGGGGGAACGTGGTCCCCCCCATCTGCGAAGTTTGTCCGAAATCAGCGAACTTAATTCTCGGTACATTAGATCCATGCGTGGGATATCATCGATCAAACTAAAACTGATGAAGAACAACATCGCCACGCGCGCGAAGAGCCCGAAAAAAGGGGTTCAGTTACACAGAGTTAAAACTATCAACACAACATTTTTACTTTCCCACTAGAATTTGATTGGGGGACCGTGCCCCCCCCCTTCCTGCCCTTCCCCTCCCACCTTCCCCCGTCTACGAAAAATTGGTTCGAATCCGACAAACCAGATAGTAGTAGTAGTAACACATATAGACACCTCACCCCGGGGCCCACCCCTACGAAAAATAAGTGCGTTAAAACATCGTTTTCAAACGATTGTATTTTTTCGGTCCACAAAACCCATAGGAGGGGGAGAAACCGACCCCCTTCCCCCCCCCCCCCCCCCCCCCCCCCCCCCCCCCAACCCCCTACCCCCCCCCCCCCCCCCCCTCTGTGGCACCGGCCCCTGCCGATGACCTTGATAGCACCCTTCAATTTCCATTAGTCACGTCACGTAACTTCATCATCCAGAAGTCGCACACACGTCGTAATTTTCTCCAACTTGTACCAGTGTTGCCGCTTCTTCTTCTATGAGTTTAATCGACAGACTTCTCGTTTAGAGATTCAATTGATAACACGTGGGTAAAGTTCTGAACATTTTGAGGGAACAATTAGCTTTCACCTTGCTGTTACATTTTCATAGGCAATCGCTCCCCATTTCAGAGGGCGATGAGAAGATTTCTGATCTAAAAAAGCATGTATTATTCGAATTTCGTAAAGTAGTCATAAAGGACATACACAGCCGTCAGTGAGGAAAACCGAGAAATCGGAGCGGTTTAACCTTCGTTTCTTGAGAACCCAAACTAAATTATCCAATAACTTTTCTCTCGTAGTTGGAAAAGAGTGGAATGGCGGCTACTGATAGTATGTTGCCTGTGTCTTTACTGGTGTCTGTATTTTTTCCTTACTATCCTGATACAAAATTATTGACACGGACACCAGTGTAAGTAGCCTAACGACTGCTGCTTAGCCTAGGCTAGGCTATACAGTACACGTGAGAGCTCGCGTTAAGCCCATTCAATGATTCATTCGTTGCATCCCAATTCATCTGCGTTTCTTGGTTTGTGTTCACAGATCCGGGGTATGATTGCATAATGTATACCCGGGTGTACCTGAATATATGAGATAGGAAGGCTTAGGTCAAATTCAATTACAGATCCAAAATCTCATCGTTACCAAGATAGCAGCAAGACCTAAACGGCACAGGGTTGACGGGCCATAGTACTAACCCCCCCCCCAGGGCATCATTAACCCAATCCAGGTGATCTAGGTTTCAAATGTGAGAGGAATTCCACTTCACAAGTTTCAAAGGAGGATGTTAATTTCAAATCTAGCCTAGGGGGGGGGGGGGGGTTCTAAAAATAGAGAACAGGGAATCTCTGCGTACAATTGCAAACCGCTGAACATGCCCCCCACCACTGCAAATTTCTAACAATACGAAGGGGTTGTGTGTGTGCTGAGGGGTTGCCCCACAAGTTCCTCTGGCCAAGTGACTACATTGCAAACTATTGACTACACAAGCTTCACTGTTAGATACAGGCAACGTGCGAAACTCATTTCATAGGGGCACTTTGTGTTAGCAGTCAATGGAGCAGCAAGCCCAGAAAAAAATCATGATATTTCACTCATTTGTGGTGTACTTCGCCACTAAATCTGATGGTTTGTTCTGTCATTCTTTCACTCACAATAAAAATGACAGAATTTCTGTTTGAATTCCGATTTTTCCAACTCAATCAAGCAATATTTGGTTTTTGGGTCCCCAATATGTGTTCCATGAAGGCCAAACCGGTAGGCTGCGTTACGGCGATCAGAAAAACACTCATTTGAGTTTATTCATCGCCGCGAGTTTCTACAAGATATTCGCTGGACCCACGATGATAGACTTCAGTGAATTTCAATGACAATATGCCATGCTTCCAAGGATAGAAAATCTTGTGAAATCGCTTTTCCCCAAACATCCTACTCAATCCGTGTTATTATATTGTACATGATAACAAGTGTACCTACTGGTTTTCCGGATTCCGTCAGTATAAGGGGCATTTTTAGCTATGTGGAAATTATGCAAAATGCTCTCCTCTAAAGAATAGTTGAATTGAAAGTCAGTTGGTCATTGTAACAGATGTGTTTCAAAACTCGCCACAGGGGAAAGAGGACATAAAACCCCCACCACGTCTACTCGAGGTTCTAGATATGCCGTGTGAGCCAGGGTATTTCAATTTTTACTTAGGGAATTTGAGGAGGAAATATGACCACATCACAGGGGGAAGGGAACAGTGCAACCACCCATAGATCCCTCTACAGTAAATATGCATTCTTGTTACCATGATAGATGAAAAAGGAACTCGCTCAGAAAGGAAACTGAATCATTCTTTAATTTTTTGTGAAGGATTCGTAGGTTTTCATTTGAATCCCATGTATAATTTGTTCACAAACAAGGTTTTCAAAAAGTACATATTTCCCATGGATCTGTATATTACATGGGATCCTGCAGATCCCCCCCCCCCCCCAAGTGTTGTCACAAGCAATTTCACCAAATAGCTGTTTGTGTCTTAAAAAACTCTTATCGGTACATTCAGATAATCGCTATCAATTCAGGTCAGGGTGTTCGGCTGTTATAAATGTAATAATATAAGGACCAGATCCTGTCATATTCACATGACTATTTGTATCAATGTTATCATGGACTAGTGCTATTCACTATGTGTTCAAGTCAATGGACATTAGAGGGCATAATGTAGCAAGAAAAAACTACAAAATGCTCCTCCTACAGGTTCCATTACTAGAAAGTACTATGGGATGTTTCAGAGTTCGATTTAAAAGTCACTAAAGGTCACTTGTAGATTTGTGAATCCTTTTCTTTCATAAAAGAGTTCTGAAAACATAAGAAAAATAATGTTTCTGGGGCAGCATAGTATTTCTGAATTACCAAAGAGGTGTATTTGTTATATATTATTTGCTGAGCACCCTTATGGGAAGAATGCTGAATCAGCTGGAAGTCCTGTGCAAAGCTGACATATCACACAGGTAGAAAGACGTCCATCCGCCATGTATGTGTTACTCTAGCATGGACCAACTCGAAAAATCTGGTTATCGGAATACTAGATGGCGCTCCAATGGTCGCCACTGAGTTGGCAGTGTTATTGAATAAAAATGTCTCCTATTACATTCACAGGTCGGATCCAGCAACCAATGATTTGGAGCATCCTCCAGAGATTGAGATCGCGACCAGAAGATAGACTTTCCATGCAAGAGTTCCGTCCTTGTTGAGCCATGTAATACATAGAATCAGAGGTACAGTTCAATGTCAATCGATGGCTAGTAATCCTTGTAGACTAGGATACAATGTCTGAGATATGCGATGTAATATTGATATTCTGAGAGTTGATCACAAGGAATGCAATGTAAATTGTTTATTGTGAGAGTTGAATACAGTTTCCATGACTTGATGCATAGAGTGTGATAGTATGTATGATCCGCATAGCGGTATTATGTCTTGGCTAAATTGTCCACTTGCCGGTTAATAGGATTCAGCTGAAACCATAAGAGAACATTTTGTATAGTGTATTGGGGCTGCCTCGGTGAACAGGTTCTGATTAGATTTTGGGCATAGCAGCCATAGTTAGGTATGGTGATAGCAGCGTTGTGTACAGTGTAGCGATTCAGAGAGGAATTGTGGAAAACTTGTACTTATGCTGTCCATAGTTTTGTGGTCAAACTGACTGCTATGCAGGTCCTATAAAGTGTGTAGCAATCTTGCTCATTGAGGAGCATAAGCATTTTGCGATCATCCGCGATGCGACACCGCTATTCGAACGTCTGGTAATTAGCCCATTTCATATACTTTATTGTTTCAGCTTGTTAGCAAGATGAGAGTATGGTTTTGTAGTTTGACACACTTGGAATTAGGTACAGTGTGAATATATTGATTAGACATGCTTCAATTAGCATTTTTGTTGGATTTCCATGACACATACTGAGTGTGGACTCACTGACTGTGTGGTCCGTTGTTGTCCTGAGATATTTGAAATAAGACAATGATTCACTAGTCTAATGTTTAGACGACTGTGTCTTTAAATCACCCTATGCGTAATACACCCTCTAGTTGCTTTTTGTACCGTTTCAGTCCGCGAGTTTCGGATGGGCGCTTACGAGGGAGTATAACTTTTACCAATTATTTTTCCCATAATAATCTTAGGGGAGGCAAGTTGTAGAGGGGGCAGGCGGATGCACTGATGTTGGAAATAGAAATAAATTGTTTGCTCCATCCTGTGCGATATTTGAATGTTGTTTACGTTACTAGGGTTCCAATTTCGAGTAATAAAGTTGCAATTTTTGTAAAGCCCATGTGTTGTGGGTATTCGACCTGCATTGCAAAAATTAGGTGGGCGGACGGGGGGTGATGGGTGCTTGCGGAATGAATACGATATATTCAGTGGTGTAACCCTCAGCGCAGTCATCTACTCACTGCTTCATATTGTAGCGGCCAATCGCGCCCTTTCTCAGCGTTGGCGAGAGTATCTGTAATAACGACCGTTGTACATAGACGCGGAGCCCGTCGATTTAGCTTCTACTTCATTGCCTGTTACATCACAGTCATGGTTTTTGAAGGATGCACTCTCATTGGGGCAGCTTGTAAACGCCACAACCAATTTAAGCGCCAACTGGCAAGTACGCGGTACGGAGAACATGCCCTTGAAATTTGCCATTAGAGGAGCTAAATTAACATGGAATAGTAACACCCTCCATACTGACTACCGTAGGAAAGCATCTCTCTCCTAGTTCAACAAGACTCGGTGTCGAGGTTATAAGATCCATGTACCTGTAGGTACAGACGTACAGTAGTCTAGCTATACTATCAATCAATAAATAACATAAATTGTTCCTCTGGCTGCAAGATGAGTCGTATTTCCACAATTCTTGGTTCAATCAAACAATTGGGGCTAAACTCACAACCTCTGAATACCAAGCTTGATGCTCCATCAGTTAGACCATCATATGGTGTATTACAGGTGCTGAGAAAAATGGTTGCCTGTCCTGCAGCTCACACACTGCAAAGCGCGTAGCTTTGCATCATGTGGTTACAATGGCATACAACCACAGAGAGTATGGGATGGGGGGGGGGGATGGGAAAAACCCCAACTTCTGATGCCAAATGCCTCCTTCAGTAACATACTATCTGCGCCTGTTCGACAAGTGGCGCTGGCTAGCACCTTGCTCAAAGAGTGCCATTTCTTTCTCCCTGAAAAACACAAGGCATCACTCCCCGTCCCCAGTGTCTCTCCTGGGTTTGCACGATCAGTGGTTTCTTCCATCAGTCACATTCAAACATAAGTAAAAAGAGAAAGTCATTCCCTGTGTTGCTTCCAGCTTTTGGTATTAACATTTTATCAAAACAGCAATCTAATCAATGACAATTTCAAATGGGCTCATAAGGGACTGATTGTTGACCATGTCTCCCAAAGGAGAACAAAGTTTTTTTGTAAAATGTGACTACAACTGTCTGAATCACGATGTCTTCCGCAGGAGGAGTGCCACCTACTCGCACTGAGAATTCAATTTATATTGAGAGTAAATTGAGACACTTCCCAGCTATTTAGTGCAATGACTAATGATCGCCTATAAGGTATCCTCTGTGGTACATTATGCTTCTATTGCCTACAATCGTCACCCCCCCGTGAGTAGGCATTCTTCGACAGTTGATGCTCCAAATGTCTCGTCTCTTGGGGACATATAAAATAATAATTATACATGTATGAAACTGGAGATGAAAATTCGGAATTAATGTTTGGCCTTACTTATTTGATCTGGTAAAATTTCCTATGTTTCTTCCACCAAGATCTGATCTTGTAAAAAGACTGGATACCCCGCCAGCTGAGATGTTTTGACTGCAGTGGCCATCATATATGTTTGAAAGTTTTTGTAATGATTCTAAGTGAAGTGCTTTGCTATTCTGGGAAACTCCTGCCTTCTATTGTTGTACTGTACGTTCCACCCATGGTATCACCATTTCTAACATGATACGATGTGGGTTTTCGGCAGCCTGCATTGACTAGAAGCTGTTATTCAAACCACCATCATTTTCACATTCATTCATAATTATCTCTTGTGGCTGGTGTGGAACCCTGGTTCCCCAATATTACCACCAGGACCACAATACTGGGTTCCGCCAGACCATTACCAAGTACCGGCTCTCCATATCAGACGCAAGTCAAAGTGCCTTTAATTCAACGTCTCCAGACCAATAATCAATTGGCCTAACATTAACCTTAATGTTGGATCCTTTATCCCGAACTACAAAATTTAAGGTGACTATATCTGCAGCCGCACACACACACAGTTACACCCACTGGCTCACTCCATTCCTTGTATCCTAGTAGAGTGCTGCCTGTACACAGTAGGCTAGGTAGTACATTGGCTTAATCAACAAATATGGAGAATGTGTTCCTGCCTGTCAACAATTCACTGTACCACAGTGTTTTTAATACTGAGATATCTGATAATCTTAGACTTCTAACCAACGAAACACACGGGTTGAGATACTTGACCTTGATGATCCTGTATATGTGCAAATTCCCTTGATTGCCTCGAGGAATGTTAATTTAATCTTTAACTTCAAAACTTTGAAGACTTCGTTAAACCAAGTAAAGGAACTACCAGTTCCCACGATTACATGCTTTCCTTTCGGTGCGCACCACCTAAGACTCGAGTTAAGGCCTGCTGAACATGAACCCTGACCCCTGAAATCTACAGTAGATATACCACATCACTCAGTTGGGTGTATGCACGTAAATGACAACTGCCAGGTATTATTTCATACATGGATTGATTCGTAGCGGGATGAAACCTGAATGCGTCATCCAACCTGGAAGTTCAAGAGGACTTTCCGTATGAGTTATAGTCATTAGAAGTCTGTGTATTATGAAGCATGTTTTATTGCGCAAGATCGAAATGCTCCTCATCATGTCAATAATACATCATGTCAGACTTGCCCACAACCCTGCAACATTCTCTGTTTTCTATTAACTCCCAAAACATTTATTTCAACTACGAAAGCTTTAGGGTCATGGGAGAGATGGCTGTAGTGTGGGTAGGTGTTGTGTTCTTTGGTGAAAAAGAACAACGTAAACTTCTCTGCCTAATGTTGGCTTATCCAACAAAATGAAACAATCAAATACCTATCATAACTCCTGTGTTTCCATGTGTGACATCATGCGTTATTGGCAAATGGGATTCTCCCCATTTCTCTGCTTACTGGCCCTAACTTGAAGGCCATAACTCAACATAGGAACATCCGTATTGAAATGGGGTTTGGACCTATAGATAACGAGTTTTCTATTTCCACATTATATTCTGTTTTCCGAGCGCTTGCAGTTGTCCTTTATTAACACAAATCCAGCACCTGCTCCACACGGATCATAACTCGTTCCTTTGTCTCACCTTCCCAGCTGCCCCAACGGACGGACGTCTTTCTGGATATTTGAGGCTGTGATGCTCTTTGCTGGTATAATCTGTGGTAACCTGACTATGTTCAGGAGGACACTAGAGATGCTGGTGAAGGAGAGGATAATGGAACAGATACAAGAACTCGCCATGATCATTGCTGGTAAAACAGCTCCATCGGAACAAAGAGTCTTCCATCCATAAATGTGATTTATAGTCCATGCAAATAATAGCAGGAGGGGGGGGGGAATAGTCTTGAAGATGAGACTGATGCCTGCCTGTACCGGTGTCCATCTCTTCATTGGGCGCCCCTGCCTGAGGTCGTTCTGCCATATGGGCATCCTATGAGCATACCTACACCAGCAGGACACCCAACTGTAGATGAGCACTGGATCGACTACTGCTGCAAACCCTATTACCCTACCACTGGCCGTTTTATAATATCCATGTGACACAGTTGACCTTGAAGCCCCTGAGGATCTATCAACAGACAATAACCTACAGATGACCACCTGATGAAGGCCAAACAAAGTTTAGCCTACAACCGATTAGAACATTTTTGTCTTTTTAGCAGTCATAGAGAAACTAAACTGCTCAAGATATAAAGCTGTAATCAGTTCCCGAATCACACGGCAGACCAGACAGTGTATGGGATCTTTTCTAAATTTTAATTTTGGCATTTTTTCTTCTGCATTGCATCTGGATACATCCAGATTAAAACACCTCATCTCTGGAAACAACCTCCGGAAATGAATGATTTTTGCTATGATTATGGTTTAGGGCTTCATGATCGTCCAATACAGAAAATGTAGACGGTCTGGTTTTCATCATTTCTGGACTAGCAATGATTCACAGAGAGGCCATATCTAACCTCAGTTTATAGCCACCTATTGCCAAGGTGAGAGCATAATCACCAGTAAGATTATCCATTGTTGCAAGGTTAGGGCCTGTTTGGACTCTGAAGTTTAGTTTCTTACAAGGTGCATTATATGAAATCCACTGGTTGGACTGGGTTGCCAGCCAAATTGAGAAGATGACATATCGAGGTCATTAGGTGAGTGTCATCTAGCATTACTTTATATTCAATGCCATATATGTGCGTGTATGAGCAGGCCTGCCAACTAATACAATTTTGCGATATGCCGTACGCTAAATGTCAGGAGTTACAGACTTTTCCTCAAGATAGCGATGTTGGGGATATAGTAATACATATGAAATCTATCCTCAAGATGAATGACGTGGGGTTATCCTAGTATATGCATATGAAAACTATGTGTCATTGAACTTGTAGAACACGGCTGTACAATTCCACCTAATTATGAACACTCAAAAGCAAAGAAGGCCAGGTCGGATGTGATAGAATTACATTAAACATCAAACTCCTTTGAGCTTCTGCAAAATCTAGCAATCATATACATCACTATCCTGTTCTATTTGAATACAATGGAAGGTTATGATTTCTGTAGCAAATATGAACGTTATAATCTTAGGCAATCGAACATCCTTATCTGAGAATTCTCACCCTGACAAAAACCATCTTAGGATATCTTCTAATGCTTAATTAGCGAACGTTGCGCCAAAACATGATAAGATTGGAATAATTCGTGTTTTTTTATTTTTTCCCCAACTTAAAGGCCATCGGATTCTTTCAAACATTTGTGGTGCGTGATGTACTCAAACCACGCTTGTAATTCTGTGAGTTTAGTCTCATTTTCAGAAAGTTCAAGTTGTAAAATAATTAAATGAGATAAAATTAGGGATCTCACCCAATATCAATGGATACAATCATGCGGAAATATTCCAGTAAATTTATGGGTTCATATCGGATCTCTTCTATCAGGTGCCATTTACCCTCAACAAAAACTTGCCAAGGATGTGGTGCGGGAATTGATCCATGACAGCCTTAATAGTTTGGGGGCTATGGAGCAGCCATATTATAATATGATACGTAAGTATGATCGCAACCTTGTGTTGGAAGCGAATGATCCAATGGGCAGAAACTAAGAGAAAGTAGATTGGCATGGAGTCATGTAATACTCTTCAATCAGCCGCCACAGAAAGAAAAAAAGTTGCCCATAAACATAGAAATGACATTGTGTTTGGTGATGTTACCGGTATGCCAATAATTGCGGAATCTAGTACAAGTCATGTAGTATAGTTGTGACGCAGTCACAGTTTATGCATGTAGTAGGCCGAGCCTCATCTATTTGACATGCTAACGATTAACCTAACCTAAATGGGCAAGTTGATGCTTCCTAGACACTATTAATGTTGATGTCCTTAAATTGCCAAACTTCTCAGAGCAAGGTAGTTGCGGTCTCCCAACTAGCTTAGCAGTATGTCTCAATGCTTACTAAGGGATGATCAACGGACTTTAGTGGTTCCATGGACTTAGTTGGTTCCATCATAGAGTTTTCGTTTGGTATCCGATTGTTGTTGGTCACATCTATGTTGAGATTATTGTGAAGCAGTCTGTCTTTGAAAGGTGTCAATTATGGCCTGACATGGCAGCTATAGTACTTTCTGTAACCGGAACTGAAATGTAAGCTTCATGGCACAAATCCCACTGTTTCGCGATGGTTTGCTGTAAACCAGTTGGATAACTCCCAGAGATTTAAACCTCCATCAGCCTTTGCGACTATTTCAAGAAAATAAGCATCAATGAATGATATTGAAATGGTGCCATTGTTCCGATACCTCCTCCACAAGAACATCTTCAGTCAAAATTACCAAGCACTATATAATTCAATACAATAGGTTACTGAAGTATGTGAAAGCTTTGTGGCTGGTTCTTAAAGGAGGAATGAAATAAAGGCCGATGGAACTTTAAGAAAAGGGTACCCGTCAGTTGCCTTGGCTCTTGAAATGAGAGTAGGCGATTTTGGCATATGGTTGTCTGTGTGTGATTACCCCCACATAGTCTATTCCGTGTAACATGGTTGATGCGATTGGAAGCTGACTATACCATAACCGAGAGTGGTCATTATATGCCACTTGAAATGACTTGAGGTGGTTTACTAATGACTAAAAAAACACACAATTAAATGCATCAACTGTTATTTATTACATATTTGTTCTAGGTGTACAGATTTCATACAATAATGACTATACATAAAAAAAATTATGCAGCTTTCGTATTTAGAATTCTCATTCCTGCAAAAACAAGTACTCTGACCTAGTGCAGTATCTGCACTGATGTTCAACATCCAAGTAATAAGCAAGTTGAGATCCCGGTGCATATATTTGTGACAAGTTCCATACGGCTATAAACTTTGCCACAGTAATTCATAGAATTGACCAAAGATCTGTGGGGAACTTGACATGATTACTTCTGGCTGTGCAAATCAATAGTATCAATTGGGCTTCTCTACATGAAGGGAAAACAAAATAATTTATGTGTGTACCATGGTTGCCATTTACTTGGATAGTAGAAGAAAATGGGACTAAGCGTCTTTTAACACATGTGGTGTAACCTGACTGTCTTGTTGACCTATAGTGTTTGATGCTGAAGTCTTCTCAAACGGTTGAGAACCTCAACAGGGAGTATTCTGTCCCGTATGGAATCCGTACTTCTCGAAAAAATAAGCAAGTAATTGAAAAAGTTCAGTGGAGGGCTTACTAGATTAATTTATGTCTCAGACTTACCTTATGAGGAAAGATTAGGGCGTCTAGAACTTCCAACTTGTTCTGTATAAGAGTGGAATGCATTCAAGAACAATCTTGGATAATTTTCATTTCGTGTGTGTGTGACGCCGTGCCTTGTTAACAAGAATTAACTCAACCCCGCTTGGATGGATAAACTTCATACGTGGTATATGGTTTCCCCAAAATGAGTACTGATCCCTTATGTTTTGGGGGTCAGGTAGAATATCATTTGAGGTCAAAGTTTGAAAATCTTGTAACACGGTAACTACAGAAAGCCTGGTCCGATTCAGGGGTTGAAATCTGTATGCAGCTTTATTATGAGGGTACCGGAAAACCCTATGTTTTTGGGTGTTAAATATTGGGGTCGATTGGGAGAAAAAATTAGGAAATTGTGCAAAATCTGATAATTTGCAATGTTAGCTCGTTAAACACGATAACTCGACCCCCTGGATGATCAAGTTCATACTTAGTATATGGGTTCCCCCTAACGAGTACATGATCCCTATGGCTTGGGGTCTAGGTTCAAAGGACATTCTGAGGTCCAGAGAGAGTCCAAAGTCTGAAACATCTTGTTTACACGATTAAGTGCCAGAACTGACTGGTCCAATATTCAGGTTGAAAATCGTATTGCAGCTTTCGTCTGGGAGTACAGGGAAACCCTATTATGGGGGAATTCGGGGGTCAGATTTGGGGAAAAAATGGGAAATGTGACAAAGGGTAATTGGCCAACCCTTTTTTTTTTTTAGCTCGGTAACACGATAACTTCAATCCCACTTGTATGGATCAAATTCATACTTGGTATATGGTTCCCATAATGAGTAAATGAGCCCTATGTTTTGGGGGTTCCCGTTCAGAGAGGTCAGAGTCTGAAAAATCTTGTTAACACAATAAGTCCAGAGCCTGGGTCCGCTTAGGTTCGATCCCATTGAATGGATCAAGTTCACATTGGGATGTGTGTTCCTAGGATGAGTTCATGATGAATCTTATTGTATGGGGTCAGGTCAGAGGTCTCGTCTGAGGTCACCAGAACTCAAACTGTGAAAAACCTTGTAATATGATGAGTCCGAATGCAAAACCTTTTAACTTAGTCGATATTTTGCCCAATTTTGGCTTGTAAATATGATAGTTCAACTTCAATTGGATTGATGAGGCCCATATTTGGTATGTGTTCCCCACAATGAGTTACATGAAACCCTATTGGTTTTGGGGGCAGGTCAGGAGGTCATCATGGTCAAAGTCTGACAAATCTTGATATTCAGTGTGTATCTTTTTATCAAGAGTATATGAATCCTATGGTTGTTGGGGAGATGAATGGGAATTGTCAAATGTTATGTGTCATACTGGGCTAGCCCAACATCTCCCATTTGTCTTGTGTTCTAGCTGTAGTGTAGGTTGTCAGAGGGAGTCAAGGAATCAATAACATTATGGCTTTCTGGTTCAAGAATTCTTTAGCATCTGGGTTATTTAGTCTCAGCCATTATGGCTGGGTGAGTATTGTGATCATGCACCTCTATCTATCGTCTATCAAAGTGATTCAAATGCTACTCCTCTGAAGGGTGGGTAGATCAGGATATAAAAACTGGTCACAATGATCAACTGACTGAAGAAGGGGCATCTGGGGTGTTAGGAATTCGAGGTTAAAGGTAATCTAGGGGTCAATTTCGCATTTTGCAAAAAACTGCAAAACGCTTTTCCTACAGTTCAAATAGGATGTATGAAAACTGGTCAGTATTATCGGTGGACCAATGGTATTATGGGGTGGTCAAGGAGAGGAATTAAGGTAAAGGCAACTGGGGCTCATTTGGCCAAAAAAGTCTTTTTGGGGGTCAAAACAGTTCAAAACGCTTCTTCTCCCCAGATTGAATTAATGAGAATGATCTTCGGGGTCAGTATTATAGTCAAACAATGTACGCACAGGGTGTGGGTGCAGGAATTGAGGGTTCAAAGGTCATCTAGAGGCCAATTTTTGGCCAAAAGAGGCCTTCTTGCAAAAGGATCTGTCCATTATTCACCAGGTTTTGCGAACAATTTTCTACTTACTCAATAAACAAGGTGTGGGACGACCAAAGGACTGAATAGTCTTAGAATTTTTTTTTAAAGATATGATTTCAAGAGAGTAGGTCAATACAAAATCAGTCCTGATGCACATTGGAATGACTTAATAGAAAACAAATTACTGTAAATAGATACTACCAGCACTGATATATTGGCAGGGTGAGCGTCCTGTGCCATGGGCACCTTGTTGTTCTCTTTTGGGATGTTTGTGGCTTTCGGGGGTCCGTTTGTGAGGATTTTGGACCTTCCTGACGCCTCTTTCTCTAATGAAACGTGAATGTAGGCATAGTTTTAAAGAATGATTGGCTTGTGACATTTGATTATGTAAATATGTTTTATTGGGCAGGGGCTCTAATAGTCCAAGTGTAGCCTACCTACAATGTGGAATTGACTAAACACTAAACATTCTTGTGATTCATACCGTAACAAGAAGATTGAATACAAAGTGGTGGCGAGACCACGTTTCGGTGTGGCAGAGGGAATGTTGAATGTGTTTTTTTCCCCTGCAGAAAGAATCTGGGGGTTGACCATATGACTGTTGGTCAGTATATCATAGCAGCACTACTACAAGGGGTTCAACCCTGGGGTTGCCAGAGAGGAGTTTCCTACCCCTCCAACTTCTATGAGAGCCTTGTAACTTTGTTTGCCCACACAGATGTTCTTTACGTTTTGGACAACCGACTCTCAAGAAGTGGTTGTGCCTTCAGGAACCAAGCTACGTTGTTCGGAGCGTGCCTTGGCACATTGGCCTTTGTTGTAACTAACATTACCCGCCTGCCAGTTCAAAGTTTGATCGTCTCTTTTTGTCTCGCCTGAACAAAGTGTCAGGAAGAGACTCACGATCACTTTGTCTTGTGCATTTATGTGTGTGTGTGGTGCACGTGTGTAGTATGTGTGGCCCACTTTCCTCATAGCAGGATTTCTTGGAACTCTCAAAACAGATTGCATGAAATTTTCGTGTGTAGTATCGGGGTTTGGTGAACCAATCTGATTAAATTTTGGGCACAGAAGTCCCTAATTAAGTTGTGGGTATTTGCCCTTATTTTTATATAATTTATTGTTCAGGCTCGGTTAACAAACTACGGATAACAGTAAGGTGCTATCAGTGATTTTGGCCTAGTCACATAAAAAAGGGTTCAGATATAATGGTAGAGAACTGGCTAATATTTTCAGGTAAAAAGTGCTAATTAAAAATTAGTCATCTAATTTGCATATTCTGTTTAAATTTTGGTCGGATTTGTTCACAAACGTGGGAATATGGTGTACCCCCCCCAAAAAAAAACCCCAGTCCCCAACTTTTTAACAAAGATCTGGGGTCACTGGCAGTCATATGACGTCCGAATTTGCCTATTTATGTGAAATCTTTCAAGTTTTGTTGGATTTTCATGGAACCTGGTTTGGTATGGGGTTGAACCTTTGGGTTTCTGAATTTTTGTATCAATTGTTTGAGGTCACTGAAGTCATTCAACATGTCTATAACTATGCATCATTTTGAAGTTTGCCAGATTTTCATGACACTTTTGTCAGATTGCTCACCTTACTCTCCAACATTTTGTTACATAGACTGGAGGTCATTCAGTTTGCCTGTTTATTCCAACTTGTTCAAAGTTAGTTTGATTTTCATGACCTGATTGGGTATGGTCACCTTTAAGTTTCCGAAAATCTAACATTGACTGGTAACCTGTGGGTTTAATTCATGGTAAGATGTCACGTCTCGCACGCAAATGTTTAAGTTTGTGTGGATTCCCATGACATGGTATCCAGTGTGGTCCACCATTGGTCCTGAATATCAAAATGGGACAATTGAAATGAGTATTGTGCCTAATCTGCATAATTTTAGGGAGGCAATTTTAAGTCACATTTCCACAAAACTTACAAATGGTCAATAATCGTCCTGTTTATGAATTTGAAA
>JAODTK010003015.1:0-14407 GCA_026419785.1 Sclerodactyla briareus | reverse complement strand
GGTCATTTCAGGTCATCGTGGTGTTCAAATTTGCATGATTTCGTGACTTTTGGTAACTTCATAGATCAAACCAAACCTGGTGGATGGGGCTATAGGTATCTTAGTTTATGACCAAAATGGAGGTCTTTTTGGGGAGTAGTTCATTCCAAGATTGCTCAAAAGCGGGGATATACACGTGCGGCAGACGGACAGTCTACCCGACTATAACAAACACCTGTTAGTTTAAACACGGTTGCTGCTGAATGAGTCGGAAACAGTGTCACCGAAATAGCGTCGGGATCAAGATTGGGGAGGCGGGAGGGGAGGGGGATGCCTTGCGTCCCACCAACCAAATATTAGGAAGGACTCCGTCCTCCCGTCCCCCCCCCCATGATCGCCGCCGTGTCCAGTTGGCTGTGGTGTATTTAATTGACCCACATATGTTATAGTCGTATATACGCAGTGGAGACATCTCTGTGAATGAAAAAGATCGTTTTTCTTCGTGAATTGTTGTGTGGAGTGACGGGGGGGGGGGGTAATGGGCCTTAAACCAGAAGGTGTGGAAAATGTGTTGAAAAAGTCAGTTAATGGGAGCACCGCCAAAAAAAATTGGGGGTATAATTCTCTATATTGAACAATATTTTCAGTGAGATAATAGGAACGTTATCACTGATACCTATTACAGTTTTTAATCCCGTGCGCTTCCACCACATATGTCAATTTTTTTCTGGTTCTAACAGTTTCTTCGCAAACTATGTTCTTTCTTACATGTCCAGGACAGGCCCCGTACTCGCTCGTGTACCGAGAGGTTTGTCGGGGGGGGGGGGGGGGGGCTTGAGGTCGGAACCCAAGAGGAAGTGCCCTCATAAATGACCGTACTCTCCCTACTGGCAAATAAGTACAATTTATGGGTTTCTATATACTACTGCTGCATATTTGCTAAATAACAGCCTGCAAAACCTTACTGAACTGACCCCCCTCCTAACCCCCCCCCCCCCCCCCCCATCTTCGTGGGTTTTGCCCACTGTCTCTTGGAAGAAAACAGGTTTCTTTGGAAGAAACGAACCATGAGTATGGTGTGTTGTAGGCTACCGGCAGATCGATTTTCAACTAAGAAACTTGATGTTTAATGATGTAGGCGGCAAGGCCCCTTCTATTTGCACATCATTCAAGATGAGCACTACAGTAAGGGAAGTCCTAACTTCGCGGAAAAAAAAAAAAAAAAAAAAAAAAACACAATCCTAAAAAACAGCTCCACTTTTATACAATTAAACATCCAGCAGACGTCTAACAGGCAAAAAGAGAATATATTACTAGAACAGATCATGCCTATATAATTTTGTGGGAAGATATGGAAATTTGGGGAGGGGACTGATAAAGCTACTCATTGTTAGGAGTGAACTTCACTCATCCGAGTTTCAATGGAGGGAAATTATGGCTTCTTAATGATGATCTATACAAACATTGAAACTAAAAATATTACTGTTCCAGAAAAAACAATAGCTGGTACAATCGATTTCCTATCTAAGTCTCATGGCATCGATGTCATTTGCAGCAGCAGAGCCCTTGGCTGAGGTATCACCGGTGTTAAGTACGTACGGAGGTGGTAGTGGAAGGTAACGTGAATGGAACACGTACTACACGTACGTAGTGTGCGGCGCGCGGAATATTACCGGTACGGTACGGTACGACCGCGGATTCAATAATCCCCTCCCATCCACCGTGGATCTCCTATTGCTGGATTTTGAACGGGGTAAAATACGACTGTCTATTCTGTTGAACAATAGTACAGAATGATTTTGGTAAATGTTTCTCAGCTTTTGGTTTGTGGACAGCCATGGTTTGGTTTGTTTGGTAAGGTTTTGTCAGTCTTCAATTAAATTTCACTAAGTGTTAGGCCCTTAATGTTACGTTAGGGACTAACTTAACAAGTAAAAAAAACTGTCTAGAGTAGACCTAGGCCTACAGAAGCAATTAGCACCTGCCTGGTGCAGTGATTATGGTAGTGTTAACAGTAAACTGGGTAAAACGCTGACACCGCTTAAAAAACAGGTGTTCGAAACCTAGTCTCAGGACCGTGTGGGCGGGTTAAGCACGCGATTGCGAGAATCGCGATCAGAAATGAAGTCCCGCAAATAACGATGGAGCGAGGGAGAGTCCCGCAAAAGCTTCATTGTAGAGACGGTCTGGACAACAGCGTTCAATCGTGTGCGCGCCTTTACCACACACCGCCAGAGATGCACACGAACATCGACAATACATGCAAACTGCCAAATACGAGTTAACGTCCGTCGTAATTCTGTACTGTACTATACTCGTAACCGGATGGCCATTTCCACCAAAGGTCTCCACATAGGCATGGGCCATTCCTCAAGTGAGAAACATAGACTCTGACGGCATAATTTCCTTTGTGACTCCGATCCTAAAATATAAAAACCATTGGAATCACCTTATCACACTCTTCAAGATGAATACCTAAGGGCCAAATTCAGGTGATGAAAATTCAGAAAAACTATGTGACGAATACAACATCAGTAATTTTATGTTGAACCCCTCCTTCAATTTGCGCATTGGAATGACTCGGACCTGCCACTAAATTCAGACTATTTTCTCTGGAAGTAATATAACAGGTACAAGAAGAAGAAGATACTTCAATTTCTAGAAAAAAATTGCGATTTGGACCTAAGACGAACGATGAAAAAAACAGTCAAGGAAGACTTGAAAAATGCCGATTTTCGAGTTAGGCCGAGGCTACCAGATTTAGGTTTGATACGAAATTTATGTTGTTGCTAGGTGATAGGACAGGTGAGCAAATTGAGGGTAGTGACGATACCGCACACAAGATCCATAGGCCTAGTTCATACATGCGCACTGCCCCAATACAGTTTCAGGGTATGATATTAAAACAATGTTTATTCATAATGCTAACCTATTAATGTGTGGGAATCAGCATCCAGGGTGACCAACTTCTGCAGATTTGACTTTGAGATTTTAAAATCATAGCCAGGAAAGGAATTTCAGTACAAAATAACGTTTTGGAGCGTTAGGTTGCCTTTGGTCGAAAAAAATGATCAATGGAGGCGTGTTAGTGCCTAAATATGAACAAGGCATGTCACGATAAACTTTTCGGCAAAAACTCGGGAACGTGCTTCTTAGCAACACTGCTGAAAAACTTTTTTGACATTACGCACGGATGATTTCATACGCGGTAGACGAACATTTTAACTGTGTTATGTTTATTATACCGTATACGTCGACTAACGAAACTGTAACATGTCAGACTCGGAAAATCCCCAGGAGAACAGCGCGTCCAGGCCGGCCTAAGCCTACTAGTTGATGTTAGCTGACTTTTTCACGCGGGCGAAGCCGGCAAACTCTCGGTCCTGTTCAGCCGACGATGCGACAGTTTTGATGTCGATGCCGGGGTTTCGACGACTCGGTCGTACTGGCCCACCAGTGATGAAAGGGATTGGGGAAATGGCTCCGCTGACAGGGCAGCAGGGCGATGCAAGATGAAAGGCGGTTTATTAGATGGGGAACATGGCTCTGAGTCCCGTTTCTTGATTTGTCACAACTGTTGATCCCTCAAAAATTTGAATTCCCTTTTTTGACAAACTGAGAGGAGGGTCCCTCCTAAAAATTCAAAACCCTCTTTTACAATCCTTCGAGGGAAGATCCCTCCAATAGTTTATGGATAGCGCCAACCCTGGTCAGGCCTAGGCGGGTGCGGGATTGTGCAATCTGCGTATACACAAACTAAAAATCCTGCAAAAAAGAATTTATATGCGGGAACTTTCCCGCACTAGTTTTCACAACAGGCATATCAAATTTTGCAGTTTCAAAACAGCACGATCTTGGTAGTCAAGCACAATGGAATGCATCGGCCTGGGCCACCACCACAACATACCATAGGGTCAAATTAAACTAGGCCTAGCCCTAGGGCTACAGTGAGCCCGTACCAGTCAACGTTGGGGAACACGACTCCTGAACTGCCCTGACTTTCCTCGTCGTGAAAAATGAAATGACAGTCAGTTAGCCCTAACTAGCCTGCGCACAGGCTCAGTACCGTACTAAACTGGTCACGACTCAAGGCCTAGGGTAGGCTGTTTTAGGCTCGCCATAAGCGACCAAGTTTCTGTTTCAACTTCTGACAAGCTTGCATTCAATTAAATACCAACAGACCAATTATGTAGTTAAGAAAAGGTCAGAACTTATCCATTCCTCATATGGATTTCGCAGGGTGAGGAATACCAAAATATTACCGTAATCAGTCAGGATTCTCTTAAAACTTCACTGATCCACAGTTGATCAAGACCTTGCCACAGTGGTTGTTGCGTTGCCACTCTCAAGTGATGAATAATCAAGCAGATTATTCTAATGTCCTGCATGTGCTCAATATGAAAGATAGGATCGACAAAATGAGACCTGTGTAGCAACACATCTGTTTACAAAAACTATGTTCCAAAACAAGAAAGGCTGGAAAAAAAGGTAATGAATTTTCCCATTATTACAGTCAAAATTAGGCTTGTAGTATCAACTTTATAATAATGAAATTTTACACATTGTGGGATTGGAATGTTCTTAAATGATGTTTGAGGTTATAGAGGGCGTGTAATCTGAGGAAGAAAGTTGGAGCATGGAAGTAACGGATTGTCACCTCAATGGAAGTGCTACAGTAAACTTTCCTCTGCTCCGTGACTAGCCTAACCCTAGCCGATTTCTACTAGAAAATGCCTTTTTTAGACATCGACTAAAAAACTTGAAAGACTTGACTTTACGTTGATTGCCATGAATTTTCACATGTTGTGGCGGGGCTTATACTACTAGCATTGTGTGTCAGACATCGTAACACGGCAGGAAAACACTTTTTGTGTTTACTGCCAAAGCCAGCACATCAATCGCTATCAATTGAAAGGATTTCACTAGAATTGCATGACACATTTCCAATTAACCTGTGTAAGCCTGGCACAAATTCACTGTGAGAATAACATTAAACTGCAAGCTGGAAAACATAAACAAATCATTGATAATGAAACAGGCAGTAGATGGGTTGCTACACAAAATTTCACCAATGTGCAAGGTGTCTTCAGATGATTATGTTCTGATCTAGTCTAAGTGTGGTACCTGTACAAAATCAGCTTAGTTATAGCCTAGCTCAGCCTACGCTGGTTAACTGGTGGGAAAAGTGAATCCACACAAATCCACAAAAATACAATTTGCCCGGAGAGCACATCGCTATGGCCCAGAGGAATGTTGCTGTTGAAGGATTGCCCTTTCGGCAACAGCATGTAGCTCCAGGGATGGAAGCAGTCCGGGTGGCATTATCACCGGTAAAATTGTTTTAGCAATAGTTTGCAATGTGGTCGATTGGAGAGAGGATGGCAGGGAGACAAACTGGGACAAGAGAGAGGCCGTACAGGTACCCCTTTGACCACCACCCTTCTATTAGTAAAATTTCGAAAGATCCACCTATCTGTATTTTCTGAGAACCCCCCCCCCCCCCCCTCCTTAGATTTCATTTCCCCTTTGGATTTGGAAACCTAGCGAACAAAAACATAACTGGTTAGTAACTGAGCACAGTGTAGGGCTAGGGCCTGGACGAACTTGTTACTGTTAGCACATCGTAACAACTAGAAGTATGATGGACTTGTGGAGGAACCTAGCCACGGATCAGAAGAAATGTTTTACGTAGCACACTTCCCATTGAAGGTGACCAAAATCCGTTCCACATGCCAACTTCGCCCTAGTGTTGCCACTCAGGGACTCATTTTGGTAATCCTATAATATTCATATTGGGCACATGCACTGATAGAAAATTCTACTATAGGGCAACTGGGGGATACGTGTAACAAACATCAACTTGTGGGAGTGAAAGAGCAGCTATGCAAATTCCTGACTGATTCCGGTGAATATATCTTGGTTCTCACTCTCCAAAGACCAATATGAGGAAGGAATGAGTTCTAAACCTTTTCTCTAACTACAAAATTTGGCTTTTGAGTATATCAATTAAGATGCAGGTTGGTCGAAACTGAAATTTAAACAAAGTTGGCTGCTTAGCGCTATCCTAAACAACGCCTAGGCCCCAAATTGTGAACGCAGGCTTTAGTCCACACATCTATACTGAAGCCTGTGAGCGGGCTAGAGTACCTAACGTCGCATTGCTGAGCACCTTTCAATCCTCGCCCGGTCAGTCCCCTGGAAGGATTTTGATTTTCAAAGTTCATCGCTGAATAGGAAATGTTAGTCTGTTAAGCTACATAAATATTCCCAAACATTACTGTGTTTTTGCTTAATTGTGTCTGCACGGAGCGATCAATTCTGTCAATCCTCGTGACTGGGAACCTTAACAAGCTTTCTGCAGCGATGATAATTGATACAACATATATACTAGTTATTAAGTATTTGGTTGTGCCGTAAAACAGTGGTAGACTCTTCGGCAGGACGTTCACCTTCCACCTCTCAACGGAATTGTAACATTATCTAATCTAGGGACGAGTAGGAAATGGACATGCTGATCTTAAACTTAGGAGGCGACAACTGGGCAACTACTCAAAATACTCAAAAAACAAAGGAGGCGCACAAAGTGAGCCGAAAAATTAGGCTCACTATAGGAATTTCACTAATAAAGAAGTATGGGGTGGAGGGGGGGGATATTATCATGCGGGGCAATAAGCCCCGTCGTCAATGGTTGTAAACTTTAGCATATACCCACTCGGCGCTCCCCCCCGACTAAATGGGAATGCCCTGCCGGGGTGAGGGGAGGGGGGGGTCATGGCCTCCTCTGCCCCCCCCCCATCACTGCACCATCCTTGGAACCGGCCTTTAGCCAGAGGGTGTCTCAACCGTCATGAGACGTGCCAGGACACTGATTGGAGGACCGCCGATTTTCTGTAGAGGGTAACGGCCACCAAAAACGTCAAGATTTCCTCAGTCATCAATTGACTAGGCCTAGTGCCTTTTGACGTGCAGTGGGCATAATTGGGCATGCCAAAGTTATGCTTTCTTGACTGTCCACCAAAACTGGCGTCTTTTCGTCTCAACCGCGCTCATCACTGGTGCCGCGTTTTGGCCATTGCATTTTGTGCTATAGTGGATTTTGTCGTGTCGTTCACAAGTGGACACCCTATTTCGAATTCCGCTGGCTCGGCCTGCTTTGAAATGAGATTCGATGTGCATGCTCTATGTTAGTGTTACAGTGATTAATGACCTATGTGTCTTCTATCCCTCATCACGATTGTCCAGAGGATTTATTGTTTCGGGTTTGTAGCGCCTCTTGGTCCTATGCTCCCGCCGCCCGCCATAAACTTTAGCATTACCCGCGTTGTGCCTAAACTTTTCAACGCTTTAACCCATTGATCTGAAACTTGGTTACACATGTTACGCCGTAGTGAAATCTCGACTTAGTTCGAAAGTGAGCATTCACTGCATGTCTGTGCATCTCTATTTAAACAGTTTTGCAACGAAATCTGACGTTTATTTGTCTAATTTACATGGACTTGGTGGGTGGTTGGGGACACCAATGGTCCCGAATAATGAATGTTGATTTCAAGGTCACCAGAGGCCAAATTGTGTTTTTTTTTTTTCCGCTTTTGCTAACTTTGTCGGATTTTGAACAACTTGTGTGTGTGGTTGAACTGTTTTTTTCCCTGAACACGTAAAGGTCATTTCACCGTCACAGAAGGTCCAAATTTGCATAAATCCTGTAATTTTTTGTCTAACCTGTGAACTGTGTCGTGTATCTAGAGAAACTTGGGAATGGTGACTACGTTGGACCTGACAACAGTAGAAAAGCATTTCAAGTGACTGGTGGTCAAATGGATATGCTTCCTCTAAACAAGGCCCACAACATTCGGCTGTTTTCTGTTCTTCTTTTCTTCGCAGGGGATCTAATACACGTCGGAGTTTAACCCCCTGCACATGTCTAGTTTTGGGTGATCTGGGAAATTCCGGAAAAACGTATGTTGCTTTTGCCCATGAATAGTACAGTAATTTCTATGTTCATAGTTTATTTCCAAAATATAAGTCAGGTGGCACTGACCTTTTGCTCTCCTCTGGCTAAAACAGAACATCATATTTCTATGTGTTGCCAACTGCCATTGCTATAAACGGCGTAGAAAACAGTATGCTTGCACACAACAGGCATTAAACTCACAGTATTCAGTCTCTACTGGAAAGTGATCAAATTATGGCAACAGTAGGACTGCTGTCTGTTTTGTGCCAGACATAATACTGTAGCCTCAGTCTTTACGAACAATAACACACACACATTGTCAAAACCCCGGGAGCTGAATTTACCTGTGTCCACTCATTAGGGAAAATATGTCCTGTGACTTCTGTATGCCCTGAAAAATTAATCAGTGAATTCAGTGGTTACTTCAACAGAGAAACCATATGGAAAGAAAAGCTCTCTGTGGTGGGCTCGGGGCTATTGTGTAGCCTACAGTAGTAATGTACTGAAAGAACCATGTCCTAACCTTGGTGGTAATGTTAATCAAATTAGGTACTGCTATGATAATTTTGAATAACTACTGAGGTGCTCTGATCGTGACCTATATTTCCTCTTTGATATCGGGTCCATGGGTCATTCCACACTGTGGCACCATTTTTCAGTACATTTACATTCTACATAGGTTTTTAGTTTGAGCCTGGTGACAATCTTTGGATCAAAAACTTATAATCTATTTCAGATATTCACTTTACCCCCTCGGATTCAGCGTCTTCGGGCCTCGAGGAAGACCCCTGGGAGGAAGAAAGGAAGGTCCACCAAGAAGCCTTCGAGCTCGGCCCCCTCTGGCAGGGTGTGTAGCCCGGTGGTGCCCGGCGTCCCCCAAGCCTGGACTCTGGATCATCCCGGTCCTAGACGTGGGCCGGGGATCCTAAAAGCCCGCGATTTGGATTCGGCTGTCTCGCAACACCGACTTTGTCTGTGGGGGGGCCGGGTTCCCGGCTCGTTGCGGGGGGGGGGGCGTCACACAGACACCCCTTCCGGGCCGAGAGGCCCCCTCCCGGCGCGGAGCGGCGCCGACCCACCGTGCCCGGCCGGGGTGATCCTCTTGGACTCGGTTACCCGCGCCGTACGGGCGGGGCCCTCTCTCCCCGGCGCGGAGGGAGCCTACCCAACCCGGCCTGCCGGGGTGATCCTCGGTTGGACTGTGGTTACCCGCCCGTCAACGGGCCGGGGCCCCTCCCTCGCGCAGGGACCACCCAACCTGGTCCGGCCTGGTGAGCCCGGTTGACTGCGTAACCCTCCCGTCACGGCCGGGAGCCCCTCCCGGCGCGGAAGGAGCCGACTCATACCGTGTCCGGCCCGGGGTCGGTGAGCCTCGTTGGACTGTGCGGTAACCCCGCCCGTCAGGTCGGTGGCCGGTGGCCGTGCACCAATCCGTGCCGGCGGAGCCCTGGACCAGAAAAAAACCCCCTGAACACCGGGGGTTTTCTGGCCGCTGGATACGACTTCGACAAGCCGGCCGCCGCGGGGGCGTTCAGACCCATTGCTGCCGGCCTGCAAGGCCAGGTCCATGGGGTTTGCTGCACACCCCGGACCCCAGCAGGGTATCACAGTCCTCCGGTATCGCCGGCAGCCTCTTCTCACTTCGACCATCAGCCGAGTTGGAAGTGGCGCCAAGACCTAGAGTTTTTCCTACAACAACCTTGTACATGGACCTTTCTCCCTCTTCTTCCTCCGGGACCGTTCACGCACTCTAATCTGCGAAGGAGCCGCAGGTCTCAACCGGGGCAAACACATTGAGACGCAAGGGCCATAAGGCTCGTCGTCGTCGTAGATCCTCCACGTCCTACAGCTCGGATAGCGATTCATCCCGCCTCCTCGGCAAAAGTCGAAGCATCGCTGAATATGGACCAAGAGCCGTCAGCCGACTCAGCCGTCCCGGCGGGGTGCAGGATCACTACCTCCATCCGAGCCGGAGGCCTCTCCCTGCGCTGAGGGTGCCGATCGGGCCATTTCCGGCGCTTTTGCCGTTTCTCCCGTCCGAACCGGAGGCCACTCTCACACGCATCCGCGGGGGAGCCTACGAACCGTTCCGGTGCGGATGCCGTCACACCCCAGAGGCCTCCCCCTACGCGGTGTGGACCCGACCCGTCACGGGTACCACTGGCGGGGATACCTGCTCTAGGCTGCAGGACCGATTTTTAGCAACCCGCGCGGTGAGGAGATCACAGGACCCGTCCCAAAGTCACTGCACATGGGGAGCTTAATGACTGGAAATCGGTGTGAATCTTTCAGGAGCTTCCCAGACCATAAGCAGCAGGGCCCCTCCTTGGACCACTCTCATCCTTCGTTCACCTTTTCTCCAGGGGAGATTACAGATGCATCAGGGCTGTTGGCAGTCCGCATGTCATTCGACTTCGATTTCCCGCGTTCGTAAGGCGGCCCCCGTTAACTTGGGTATGGGAAAACTCCCGAGGTGGAGCGTTACACGCCATCCCGCGGCGGATTATCGGTTTCAGGAGCCGCGGGAGCAGCCCTGCTCCGCCCTTTAAGTACGAAGGGCAACCCACGCTGCCACACAGAAGTTTGGGTTCGTGGTTGCAGCGCGGCTCCGCCAGGTTAACGACCAATCCCTCAGGAGACTCCAGTACCCGGCCCCGTCACAGCGGAGATATCTGCTGTCTGCGAATACCACCTTCCTACATGAAGCATCGTTTAGTGACTCCCGACCCGCAACTTTCAACTTTCACACCCCTCAACAAGTTGTTCATTCGACTAAAGTCCTGAATGGTTACCTGTGCAGAAGGCCAGGCTCACTACGTCGATCTGAAGAACGCCTACGTCTTCACGACGATAAGCTTCTCCTGGCCTCCGCCTCAGGGGCAGGTTTCCAGTTGACTATGACCGGATGCCGCCGGGCCTCGACGTCTTCTACGTCGACGACCAGCGGATCGCCTGGGAGCGTCTGCCCCGACTACGGGGACAAAACGACAGTCATCGACAGGCCCAGGCGGCGGGATTGACTGAGCCACTAGAAGAAGTCGCTCTAACCTGTAGTCTATAACGCCGACCGCAGCTCCGCTACACTGGACAGTGTCTCCAAGTGGCGAGAGCAGCTCTCCACCAGCCCGTTACCTGCACGCTCCGCAACGACCAACCTGCCTCACTACCTACCGGACAAAACCGGAGCCGCCGTGCTCTCCCATCCGGGCCCACGACCCGAATTTGCCGTGCCAGGCCCCCCTGGCGGCGTTGGGCTCGTCCCACCCTTGGCCTGGCTCACTAGATCCACTAGAGCCGCCGGCCGGCTCCCCAGAGTGGGAGATCGGCTCTCCGGACGTGAACGTCTTTCCCGTCCCTTCCGCCATGGGGCGGCTCCCCCTAGCCAGGAGTTGGCCAGATTCTTCAGTCAACAATAGCCGCTTTCCCCCGCTCTCCACTGCCGCCGACACCTCTTCCGGCTTAGCTTTGGGTCGGCTGTCCAGGCGTCCAGAGCTGTGGACCGCCTTTTCCCGGCCTTCTAACGGCTCGCAGAGCGGTATCGGCCATCCCGTCTCTCCAGATCTTCGTGCCGATCGTTCCGGAGGCAAAGATCTGCTGCTCCAGAGCCTCTGCCCTTCCCTCGGGACATCGCTCTACCGAGTTGGCTCCTTCCCTGCTCCGTCGGAGCCGTTGGGCTAACTCTTCCGACTCCTAATGATCGGCTCTCTGAGATGGCGCTTTCTCCCGAGCCGATGGAGTCGGCTCTCCCTCCCCCCGGCTCTCCGAGCCGTGGGCCGACTCTTCCGGACGCTCCTATCGCTCTCCGAGACGGCTCTCACAGGCCGAGGGAGTGGGCTCTTCCCCAGCTCTCCGGAGCCGTGGGCCAACGCTTCCGGACCTCCTTATCGGCTCTCCGAGACGGCTCCTAACGAGCCGAGGGAGTCGGCTCTTCCCGGCTCTCCGGAGCCGTGGGCCGACTCTTCGCCTTCCGGATCGACTCTTCCGCCGCCGTGGGCCGACGCTTCCAGACCTCCTGATCGTCTCTCCGAACTGCTGGTCCGAAGCTCTGCGCCCCTGATCGGCGCCGAGCCTTGGGTCGAATCTTCTGGACCGATCCGATCTGGTCCCTCCGTGTATCGGCTTTCGCCTTCCAGGCTATTCTTTCGAGTATGATCGCCCCTGCCCGACTCTGCCGTCCTTCCGAACCACCGCCCGGCGCTAACTAGAGTCGCGGGTTCTGGGTTCCCAGCTTCCTAGCCGCTTACGGCTGTTCCGGCAATTCGCCGGATCGGGGGGGTACCGTTACAACACCTCATATCCATCGCCGCGTAAACCAGATCAGCTCTCCCAGCCGTTAAAACAACGACTCGGAGGCTGATACGTCTCTTCTCGCCGAGCCTCCGGAGCCTCGGGCTGGCCCTCCACAGAGCCGCTACCGACACTCCCGTTCCGGCTCTCCAGGAGCCGCGGTCCGTCTCATCCGTCCACTCCGAGGCCTATCAGCTCTGCGAGGCTGAGGGGTCGGCTCTCCCTTTTCTCCAGAACCGTCAATGGCATCTCTGGAACCGGTACGGCTCTTCAGAACAAGGGCCCGATCCAGGGGCCTGTCTGTTCGCTGCAGCGCCGGCACGTGGCCGGGGCCTGTCCGCACCTCAGCAACGGGCCTGGGTATCGGGGCCTAACCCTCCACTGCAAACGGATGGAACTCGCTTGAGTACGTTTCACGAAACTTGTCCCCCCCCCACCATCGTCTACCATACCCACCATGTCCACTGCCACTGGATGCACGGGCCCCACCGCCAGTGGCCCCTGTGGCTAGTCTGGTGCAGGGTGTCCCATATTGGGTCTCGAATATCTGAAATAGATTCAAACTTCACTGGTTTTTGTGACTCTGTGAGTCTTAATACTTCCCCCCATATCGGACACTCCCGCCCACCTGTCCCACTTTCCGGGCATCACGGGCGTCCTCGCTCGTCGGTTTTGCGGGCCTTCGCCCCCAATTCCAGGACGCCTTCGCCTGGAAAAGAGAAGGGCGATGGGGTGGCCCACCCCGGACTTTGTTTATTTCCAATTTTCAACTGCTCGGTGTGGGGAGTGCGCCCCAGGGTCCAATATGGGTAAGTATTCATACTTCACAGATTCACAAACCAATTGAAGTTTTGTGAATTTCATTGAAACTGGCATGATAAAAAGGAGACATGTCCGGACCCCACGCCAAAATTTTGAGATTGAAGATAACACATGCATGAATTTAACGTTTACCCTGGCTGTTTACGTCCCGAGACAATATAAAACGCTACAGTAGACTTTAATAGTAAATGCTGGCAAGTTTTGCTCCTGATAGCGGGAAATACATGTAGTATTTCATATAGAAATGGAATTCATCCTCCCTTCATATTATTGTAATATTATAATCCCTGCAACATTGTAGTGGTGGGGATATTATTTGTGGTACCCCATTGGAAATAGGCCATTCTTTTTGGCCTAATGGGGGCTGCTTCTGTGACTTCTATTGTTTGATCTGTCTTTTTTTCTGGTGGCTAAACGTATTTATTCGTCTGGACATATAGAGCACAAATAAAAAACAAACAACAAGTTGTGGGTCTGCTTCCGCTGGCGAACGGCAGCGGCCTTCTCTGCCGATGGAGACTTCCGCTAATGACTCTTTAATATCCCCTCATCTGATGGACTCTGAACTTGGACTCATGTCCGCCCAGTATAACTGGTTGGGTTCGAAAGTGGGCATTACTGCATGTCTGCTGCCCTATATTTTTTGGTCCGATTTACACAAACTCTGTGGGTTGGGGACAAAAAGTTAATCCCAATTCAGGTTCACTGGGGTCAGATTTGTTAGATTTTTTTGCGATTTCCTCTCCCTTCCTTTCCTCAACTTTTGTCGGATTTTAGTATTCGTTGTGGATGTGACTGTTGTTAGTCCTAAAACAACATGTTGGTCATTTCAAGTCACAACGTCTCACCAGAGGTCACATTTGCATAATTTACACTGTTTGTTTCTGACTTCGGTCTTATTTGGACAAAACTTGGAGATTTTTGACTACAGTTGGTTCTAAATCCAGGTAGTCATTCAAAGCAAAGTCCAGAGGTCAAAGGGACAGATTAATTCTGCCTTCTCGAAATGGAGGTCCACAAAAGTCCGCTTAACCTCCTGCAGATTCCTACCACATTCCGATTGTGCGAACGTGGTGTTATTTTGCATTGACTAAGTTTTACAAGGGGGAATTGTGGCGATAGTAGATGCCTTGCCCATGCCTAATTTCCTCTTATTTCAAATTTTCTTCTGGCATGAACTATGGAAATTACCGAAATACAGTACCAGAAGTCTAGATACTCGTACAAGTCTGTACTTGAACTGTACTTAAACGGTAGTTGAATGGTCTTGTGAAAAACCCACACTGCTTCTGAGTGATAAATTCTGTACTTACTGACCATTCAGACAAGTTACAAACCCTGATTTTACATCATATATGTTTGGGACAT
>JAODTK010003013.1:0-17572 GCA_026419785.1 Sclerodactyla briareus | reverse complement strand
GTGAAGGTACCTGTCGAGAGACGGAGCGCATGCAGTGAAGGTACCTGTCGAGAGACGGACGCATGCAGTGGGAGCACCTGTTGTGAACGGAGCGCATGCTGTCAGGATCTTATTCGGCGTGGGAGGCGCATACCGTGGATGAACCCTGGACCTGGATTTACCGCCGATATTGCCCTTGGTATTGAGAACTCTCATCGATTTCTGTAATTGAGTAATTGACTGAGTGGATCCGTTAAGTTTGGACATTGTGTTTATCTGTTCCGTCGTTTCATTTTCGTATTCCAGTTTCATATACTTTGTTATTAATTCAAACAACGCATAAAGGGGAAAAGACCACATATACCTTCTTGGTCTTCTATCTCTCCTGCGGCTTATCACTGAGTCGAGGCTCTGTGTAGTCACAAGTTCTGTTCAGCGTGGGCTTCCTAAAAGAATCATCCGCGTACGGTGCGTTAACCTAAACCCACCCCTAATCCCCATCTTAATTCATCCAGGTCGGCACTGTATGCATGATCAACATCCATACTGTGACAGTGCATTCACTATGGTTTGTTCTTAATTATCATGGAAGAAGGGTTCTTCAATCCCTATCGTGTTCTTATTATTTAATGGAAGGAGGTTCTTCAATCCTATCGTTTGCATAGACGGCTTTACCAGCTGGTATGTTCTCCTTTTCATTGACGTTGGCGATTTCCTTCCTGCGGGGGACGATTAGTTTAATAACAAACAAACAAACAACATACACGTCGCTATACCTTGAGGTGAATGGGGTGGAGGAGACGGGGGTGGGTCTACCACCTGGCCGGATCTGTTTTTTTTAACTATTTTGTTATGGGGGCGACCACTTGTTGGAAGTTGGGTGGCACAGTAACATACTATCCTCAAGAGGCACACGGTGCGCATTCAAAAGGGCCAGGGAACGCTACAAATTGAAATTGCATTGTCAAAAAAAGTCATGTTTCAAATTCAGAGAAGAGAATACTATAAGTCCAGATATTGCTGAATTTTTCGCTGGACTGCCCAAACTCTTGTTTTTTTAGAAAGGAGCCGTATGTTGAGGCGACTGGGGTAAGTCTACCCCTGGCGGACCTGTGATTTTTTTTTTTCATATATATGGTCTGTTTTGCAATTTTAAAATTCAGCGGCCTTCATAATATTCAGACAAATCTGTATGGGCCGGTTGCCAGTGCTGGAGTCGAGTTCCTCTCAATCCGAGTCCGAGTCCGTCATCATATCCGAGTCCGAGTCCGAGTCATCGGCTTCCGAGTCCGAGTCCGATTTCGAGTCACAGTGTCCGATCCGAGTCCTCGAGTCCTTATGCAAATTTGACCTGTACACTTTTACAAATTTAGGGCAAACTTTAAGAACAACGCTGTATTGTTTGCTATAAATTACCGGCAATGTTTTGATGCGCGGCTACTGATCGACAATATACTGAAATAACAAGAACTTAAATAGAGTACTGGGGTGGAGTGCCGAATACAGTGTCTAATGATTTTAACTTGATGCTTGAGATGTGAGCCTACAGGGCAATAATTATTAACTGCATTATCAATTTGAAAATTCCATTTGTAAGGATATGATTGCCATGCATCAACTATCACTGAAAAGCATAGAGAATGAAATTGCTCTGTTCCACATTCATCTACTTTCTTTTTGGAGCTTTCCTCATCATTGAATCCATTCCTCCCCTCCCTTTAAATCCTCTTTATTCACATAATTATCTATCACTACGTCCCTTTCGTTATATATAATGAAATGAGCTGACGCATATCGATCAGAGAATGAATGTTACTGCAAATGTTCGGGGGGACAAAAGCCGTTTGCACCCAAAAGAATTATAGAGAATACACCGCCTGCCGTACTTGTCCGCCATGCTCTATTCACATTGATTTACCATTAGGCAGAAAGGAGAATACCCCCTGTCAGTTACGATGACGAATATGGAAAGCACATGGCTAAGAAGTATCCTAACATATACATTGGCACAGTTTGGAGGTGAGAGCTAGCTATCCTCTCACCGAAAACAGTGTTTCCAGGTTGGTATAATGTTCGTGTTATGTATCCCTTATGACAGAATAAATGAATGTAACTTTCGGTTAGTAGGTATCCCATTCATTTGGTTCGTTTAAAAAAAAATGTATATATTTGCCCATGCTGATCTATCAAGTGCAGCATTTTTTTTTTGCTACTAGGCCCACTTTTCGGAACAAAGTATAGTTTTTGTGTTAGCATGTATCTCTTATCTCATAATGATTGAGTGCGCCGTAAAACATGCGTCGTGGAGAATCTTATTTTCTCCTTTCCCTCCAGTGCTGCGACATCGGGCATTCGGAAGTAGGTGGGAACAGATTGGGCTACTTTTTGATAGAGCGTCGTGCGTATTATTTTGATTGTCTGGTACGATCGTAAAATCAAGTTCTGTATTGTAAAATAGAGGACTCGGACCAGGACTCGGACCGAGGCCCCGAGTCCTTCGGTCGAGTCCGAGTCCGAGTCCGAGTCGCGAGTCATTTGAACTTCGAGTCCGAGTCCGAGGTCGAGTCCCTGAAAAAAGGACTCTAGACCGGGTCTCGAGACCGAGACCGACTCGAGTCCCTCCACACTGCCGGTGCAGACCACTTGTCTGAAGTTTGAGTGCGTGACGGTGTACACACTAAGGGCATACAACAGTGCGGGTGGAACCCCCTCAAATTGGCCCATCGAAGATTCGGCCAGGGACCGCCACAATTCGTGCAGACCATGTGCAAAATTCGTTTCAAGATAAGTTCATAATCCAATATTGCCTGGAGTGACTTTTCGATGGAAGTTTAAAAGTGTAAATTTTCGCGAGCGCTTCGCGCGAAATTTTTACTTCTGTGTTATAGCCGGTACTAATTTGGCCCCCTGTCTGGCCCCCAATTGGAAGTGTCCCTTCCATGCGCCTTGTTGTCCGCGAAGAGACTAATAATGGGGCCGTAATCTTTGAGTAAAACAACTCAGCCTATCTGAGTGCATAGTCAGAGAAGGGTCATGCAATGTCGTTGATCGGAAGTGTAGGATCCTCCAAAATCTCGCGCTCCGCGCGAGCGTAGTGGATTGTGCCCATTGCCCCATCTTCCATTGCTACCATCTTCATGAACCTGTAACCCTCACTCGCTCGTATTTGGTATAATTCCACAGCAACCCAAACGCCAAACATTGAAAATGAATCCTTAAGGCATCACTTTGTTGGAGAACCTTTCCTAGATAAAAGATTGTTATCATTTTTAGGAATATTAAACTTTTTTCGACCATTTCGATCAACTACCGATCCGACCAATAACCCCAATTCACCAACGTCATTTTGCACGCACACAGAGAATTCAACGACTCCATGTTAAACGGCATTATTTATCATAGTTCATCGTACCTTCAACAAAAATAACATGAAATGATGGGAAATAAGGTATTTTCTTTCCGGTATGTTAATGTTTCCGCAAAACTAGGATTTCTGTACAACAGAGTCATATTTCGACGGCAGGCTGAAACCCTGTTCTCGAAGTGTATACGCCCATACCTACATTCCTTGCACACTGGTTTAGGGGTAGATTGGGGGGTTCACACAGAAACTGATATACTTTTTCGTTCTAGCGCTGAAATGACGGGATGTGAATTGCTGCGTAACTGGTACGGTGTTTTTGGGACAACACAGCTGAGATGTGGTCTTTTCACTGCCGTGTGATCCTAAGTGATCCCGATTCTGGTTCTCGATTTACAGAAAATGAAGAGAATAAAACATGGAATTTACGTTATGTTACACCGTAATTCAGCTCACAATGAAACTTTTTTCTAAACAGTTAAAGACGAAGCAATTTGAAGTAAACAAAATATTCCTTTATGACATGAAGAACACAAATTTATCTTTCCAATGCTGTGTGAACCTAGTTTTGTAGCATGGTGGCGCCAGCGGGGAGGGGGGGGGGGCGGCAGGGGTCGCCATGCCCCCTCGTCGGGTATAGCCGGCCCCCCAGTCGGGGAAGTTTTCCCATCTCGGCGGGGCGCCCGATGGGTACCTGAATATGTACAACACTCCGACGAAGGCTTTTTGCCCCGCCAGTATATATTTCCAAACTTCTTTATATTAAACATTCCATATTGAAGCTGAAAAATTTCGGCGCGCCTCGCGCACCTCATATCTTTCTATATATTAGCGTCCGCTTTTCTTCGCTCCAGTTTAAGATCAGCGTAATCCCCTTCCTACAGACTAATACAATCTTTGGAATCATATAAATAGGATACCCAACCATATGGCTCTCTTCGAATGTCCCTGCAAGAGATTAACTTCATAATTTTGTTGGGAGATGCTCGTTCTGCCGTCTACCACTCGTTTTTGCCTCTGTGTAGAGGTGTGTGCTTTCTACACCTACGCTTTGCACCTAGTCTACCTGTCAGTTGCGGAATACCTGACCCTATTCTCTAATAAGGGCGCCTGATCAAGTAGAAGCTATTGAAGTAAACATTGCCCTCCATAATGGGATATTTTCGTTTTTCATTTTTTTTTTTTCCCATAAAAATGTTCACAAAAGTTGAAAACATCAAAAATGCAGGTTTTGACCAAGGGGGTGGGTATCCTCGTCGGTGAACGTCAACTGGGACCCCCCCCCCCCATCGTGTAACTCGGACCCCCCTCGGGGAAATCCTGGCGCCACCACTATTTTTTTAGCCTCCCTGTTAAGTAGTTGAGAAGTGCAAAAGAGGTTATTTAGCCTCTTTTTGGTGAATTTTCAGGTCTGGAATGCCTTCCGGAGCGCGAGTTCCAAAAAGGTTTCAATATGTGCTGCTTACTGTCCCCGAACCTTCGTCACGGGAATCCCGGATCCTGAATCCTAGGGGTCTGTCCAACGACATTGTTCTTGTACGCTACGCGCACCAACCTGTGGTGCGCTCCGCTTATGACTAGTATTCTTCTCTTCTTGCCCCCTCCCCAATCGCTAACACAAATCGCCGCCCTCTTGATTAACGTAACGGAAAAGATGTAGAACAGGCTGCCAGTGCGCGGAGCGCGATTTTTTTTGTGTGCGTCCGCCCTTCTCAGCATAAATTGAGTTAGACTGTTCTAGCTAGACTGTTAGGTCCGTACTCATCGTACTAAACAATGTTTAAGATTTTTTCCACAGTCCCGCAAAATATCGGGGGGGGGGGGGCACAACGAAATGTGTCCTGTATTCCTCCGTTTTCGATGAGAATAAAAAATAAAATGAAATTGCGAAGAACAAAGTCCAAAAGAATGAAAACCGAAAAATGCCGGTTTTTGACATGAGGGTGGTAGGGCGGGGCTCGGAAACTGGATGCTCCTACTCGGCTACGTGCCATTATCCGTGTACCACCCCAAAAATTTGGTACGGCACCAACAAAATCGTGGTACGATACACAATCGCCAGAGACCCTCATACTTGTCGGCTTCCGTAGTGACCCTGCGCACATGGGATGGACCGGATTCATGAACGTTCTCGCAAAAGTGCCAGAGTTGCCAATCACCTTAATGACATTGTTTCTCGGAAAGTAGTGCCTCTGTCCGAGGGAACACTTTCTCTTGCAGTAATTTCACATTCCGCAGCACTCTACTACATCTCCGTTAGAGCATAGATTTGTAGTCTTTCTTATAACTACAACACGCTATAAATTTCTGTAATCAAAATCGAAATCGTGCTAGTACAGGAAATCACGCTATTTAGCAACACCACGAAAATCCAACTCCGGACTTCCAATTTCCAAATACATCTGCTACAGTACCATCGAAGCGGCTCAAAATAACTTCATCTTGATCTCCGAATTCGAGAGCCTTGTTGTCCATGATACAAGGAAGGTGGTCCCCTCCAGCTGTTCCAATCAATTTATTAGTATGCGGATAAAAAGAGCAGGTCAGTTGTTGGATGATTTTTCGACAACTCTAACGTACTTTTTACAAACACTAGGGGCCTTCCTAACACAATGTTTGTATTTTGCAATTGTACTAGCCCTAGCCTACCTTTCGTCCTCGTCGTAGGCCTTTTGATGCGTTCCTGGTATATACGTATATACGAGATAAAACGCGTTTCTTTCGTACACAAGTGGTGACTATAAGTGGTGACTTTGGGATTATCAGATAACCTCCATTTCCCGACAATTCGATACTCTTACAGTACAGACCATCGAGGTTAGACTGCCCGATGCTCTCAGGCCATTTTAGTGCTTTGTCTATTTTTTTGCGATGTTCCCGGCGCTAACCCGTCGCAAGGCTCGGCTAAATCGCGCCGACCTAAAAAAACAATGGTCTTGGCGTCTATTGAGGCGCTGATTTAAAATGATCGGAACAAGGAGCGCCATCGGCTGAATAGCGCCGATCCGACGATGCCTTTCCACTCTGCCATGTCATTGCGAGCGGTGATGGAACCGAATCAGCGGCAGACAGTAATAATGCCACTAGCTTTGTCATCGTACGAGTACGTGTACGTATACCAAAACTAGTTATGTGTGGTATGATTGTACTCACAGGTTATTCGGCTAATTCGCGCCCGACCTACCGTCCTCTTCGGTTTGGGGCGCTGTTGAAGTGCTGATTAAACTGATCGAACAAAACAGTGCTCGGCTGCATAGCGCCGATTCCGATGATGGTTTTTGTAACTCGCCATCCTTGCGATGGCGTGAATGAATCTGCGGCAATCCATGGGCCCCAATTTCAATTGGCAGTCAAGCTTCATGTACTCGACCATTGTCAAGCGAGGAGCGCACCGCTTTAAGAAGTGTCTGCCATGCGCATCACGTCCCTGTGTACTGTTTATTATCGCTGAAAAAAAATATTTTATCTGAAGGTAGTTACATTCCACATCGTAACCAGGGGGTCGCGTTTTCGCGCGTCTTCGCCTCCCGGACTCTTGTTTACATTGTGACGCATAAAAACAACAATAGCCCCTCCCAGTGCTCCAGGTCTCGCCGCTCAAACGCACAACATTTATGCTCAGATTTTTCATTTTAATGGAAAGTTTTGACTGCATGATTTTCCAACCTACTTTAGTTCAAATAAACTTGGTCAAACACGAAGCCACACAACGTTGCAAACAGGACAGGTACAAGTGCTAACTACTGCCCAGTGCTGTCTTTATTGAAGTTTGCTAGACTGTTTAGTTTCCACCGTACATTAGGCTAGCTTATTCTCTTACTTTGCTAACTTTGACAAGAGGGGATGATATCAATTTCTCTATCTTTTTTATGGTCACCTCACAGATTCTCTTCTCAAACTAATATTAGGGGTTGGAAAGTCCTTGGCCACACATTCGGCACAATGTTTTGTAGACTGGTTAGATGCTGTGTTAACATAACCTTTTGGTAACTTGAAGGATACACTAAGGGCCTAACATTGGTCTGCCTTAGCCAGCTATCACAACTGTTGAAGGCAATGGCTACTTTATAATTTAGAGTTAACAGCTACTCACTCAACTACTGTACCTGCAAGTGCTAAAATGTACAAGGGATTTTAGGCTATTTACAACCAACATCAAGATTGCTTAATATGTGTATGTCTGTGGCCAGAGGCCAAGGCAGTATCACAGGCCTTGGAACTTACTTAAATATCAGGGTGGTTTCCATGCATTCACACTATTTTGTTGTGTTAGTTTATTGAAGCTAGCCGCGTACGATAGCTTATAACATTAAACGTGAGGCCCTAAGACAAGGAATTGGAGGCATTACTTAAGCTACTATAGATCAGTATGATTGCTATTTCCTATAAGAGAACTTCCCTCTGACTCGGCCATGAACAGAACAACATCCCGATACAGGCAAGTCATGTGGGAAACTATGTAGCTACAATGATTGACTGCAATATTTATTCCATTTGAACACTCACAGCACACATGATTGACAGAGACCTTGTTTTCGAGTATTGATGGTGCCGTATATTGTGGGGTCCATTCCTTCCGCTTTACTGCTTGCTATATAAAGCCTCTTAAAATCATAAGTGGATGATGGTTACTTAGGATTTGTTGATGCACTTCTCTCTTTTAAATTCGTTGGGAATTGTGATATATCCCATCTTGATTGTGGGCAGGCTTACTGGGTTAAAATACTATAGTCCTAGGCTAGTAATGACAGCAGCACAGTTCTCATCTGGCTGCAAATAATCTTAATAAATGCCGACTGATGATTGGACCCCATCCCCTTGAAAATGGGCTGGATGGACCCCTTAGATTCAGAGATGTGGATTTTTAAGGGTTCCCTAAAACCTATGCTCGGACCCACTACATTTTGGGCTTGGCGCTACCCCTGATCGTAACACTGCAGAAGCCACTCGATGTTGTTACACAACATTTTTTCATACGGCGTGGTCTTCTGACCCGCTGACCTGAGCACTGTTATTGACCAAATTCTTCTAGAATAGAGCGCGCGCACGAGCGAACAGAGGATTTGGAATTGCAATGGGATTATAGAACCCCAGGAGACTATGGAAAGTTAATATATTGTTTTTGTGTTTGGAAACTACCCATAACTTCTTTTAGTTTATATCAGTCCTGTCAGTGTATTGGTCTTATGCTATTGTCGAACCACTTGAATCATGAATGGGGGGGTTCGCTATCAATAGGGCCTGGGTTTCAATGAGCCAACTTAGGAACCGTACAGCTAGCAGCAAAGCAGCATACTCGTATATACAGTACAGCATACACGATCAGCAATATTTTTTGTTTGAACAATTGACAGACAAAGGTCTCCCCCTGAATAGAAGAGCTTACACGCCTTGACTAATGTTTATTAAGTGATTCAACAAACAACGCTAAAAAAAGCAGTTTTTGTAAATGGTCACTGGAAATCCAAGAAGACTTGGTAGCCGCTACTACAGTCGAAATTCACTACCGAAGTGCCGAGGCTGAACGTTACGGCAGTATCCATCTGTCTTTGCCAACCGTTATCACCCCCCCCCCCCCCCCCCCCCCCCAACCTCCGCCACAACTCTCCGCCCCATCGCGCAGAGTACGGAGTCTGCCGCCGTATCTGTTGTAGAAAGTCTAGAACGTGAGAAGAATGTTGAGAGCTTGAAAATGTGTGAGACACAAGATCCCATCGAGTGGTATTAACCCCCCTCGGGCTGCGTCCCTCCCATATTAATTTCCCTACATCACTACTTGTGTATACTCAGTTCCACTCACCAATGTCAATGACCCTTTTGTCAGCGGTTGACAAATTGTTTATTGTAGGCCGAGATAGCAGTTTAAGAAGGACTAGTTCGGCAAGTCAGAATGCGATATGCCGTTGAAACAGTTGACACTACTCTCCTGAAACGACCCAACCTGTCCTAAACGGAGTAATCGCACATGGAAAGCACTTGAAAAAAAACCATCCGTTTGCACGAAAGGAAAAACACACGGCCACTAGGAACAAAATTGCATCAACCCTCCCTAGGGATCGAAACCCACGCGGACATCCCCCAACTTGTGCTCCGCGTCCTACGGCCGTCCCCGCTAGCCACGGTGCCCCGCTGAATGTTGAGGGTTAATTTACTGTCACTTAAAATGTTTCACAACTAAATTACATGGTACTCTCGCAGCATCGAATAGAGGCTTTGGGTTTTTTTCAAAAACGATTTTTTACGGCGAAAGTGCAGGTGTGCGTATTAATGTTTTGATTTCGTAGATTGGCGTATGTAACTGGTAATCCATCGTTCACTTGAATGTGATTCTCTCTTTGTCGCTTCAGGTGCCCTACAACAAGCTCCAAATTATAGTTCCCGCAGAACTGTCGACCCTTAGTTTCATTATTATAGAGCATTTTTGCAAAGCATAATCAGTTGCAAGATATTACGCTTGGTTTTTTCATCACATTTAATGTACCACGCCACCACTAATGTGTGACATTGAAGCATAGGCCTCGTCCTGGCCGGCACAGGGGGCACAACACAACCCCCATGTTTCCCAGAGTAGTGGGACCGCATTTGCTGCGTTCTTTCGAACTCGTATATACCGTACATCAGTTCCCAACGTGAAATGCGTTCTTTCGACCACAACACTTTTCCAATACGCGGGGACCGTTCAGCGGCCATATCGAAACTCCACTGTACATTGCAATGCACGGAGTCGGGGTTACGCGAAAGATCCCTCGCTATTCGACGTTCGACGCTGCAATAATTTGACTGGAATCGCTCCATACGTACGATCTTTTTCCATTCAATGCATGAAGTCACTCCTATCCTTCTCATCTATAGTTATTCACATTGATTACATATTAATTGATGGAACATTTTCGGAATGACTCCTCGATTTCTGAATTGAGAGTATCGAACCGTCGCCATTTCGAAACAGTCGTGGAGTTAGGTTCATCTTATAATTCACCACTTAAAGTCCCCACTTTTGTACCGAAAGAACGCGTTTTTACTGTTATATACGGTATATACCAGGTTTGCGAAAGAACGCACCAATAATACTACAGAAATTTCCCTCCACTTCTCGAGAAAAAAAATCGCTTGCTTCCTCCCCACGTCTATTGATATTCCATTTGAGGCGCAGACATCGCAGGGATAAGCACAGCAAAATGAAAAGGGGCCAAGATCTTTATACTACGGTGGCCGTTTGCATTTTTTTCTGCAGATCGAAATGCCTTGAAGTAAATCAACTTCAACGACAAGTTGACAACCTGTGAAGAAAAGGCCAACGATAATCCCATCCCTACACAGCTGCAGCCTGCAGGCCACGTGCCCCCACATCCAATCAGGTCAAGATCGTATGGAGAATGGCGGAGTTTTCTGCACTGCGTCACCTCTACCTCTGGAACGACTCTCCGTACATCTGCGATTGTTGAACATCAGTCGAACATTTCGAGTGACTCTAAGCTGTCCACATTTCATGTATAATATTTGCAACGAAATTGTATCCCGGTTTTCGATCGCTGGCTGCGTAAGTTGTTTATTTGGTGTACTTGACAACTGAATGGGAATATGAGCCCATATTCACTTGATTATTTGATGATTGATCTGATAGTAGTTTTGGGGTGTGATAACTCAAGGGAAAAATAGGCTTCAAAGTATCGCTGGATAATTTTTGTTCGTGCGACACTAACTCTCAGGAGCAGCCACAATAACCCTATTTACTGCTACCCAGCGTCGAATAAGAAGTCCCCCCATGAAATTCATTTCTACCGACCATGAGGGCGAGCGAGACGAGACTAGGTAGCAGATAAGAGCACAACGCACGGCTCGCGTAAAGACGGTCACCGATATTTACGGTTCGTGAATAACACATTTACGATGGCTTAAAATTGAACCATAGGTACATTACGCATTATTCCAATGTCTAGATTAAAGCTGAGTACTTAGGGACATCAGAAGTTGCACTAATTGACAAGCTATAATAAGGGCTGCTGTATCATGATTGCATCGGGGTATTACCTCTTAAGTATGCAATTAACGCCACTCTGATGCTTCATCGGAACGTCGAGAGAAGTAGTGGCTTACATCAACTGTCTTAAGCCGCTGAGGTGAAGATACGTAATTATCTAATTCTGTGTATTCAGGTGAATGGATCACCATTTCTTGTGAAAAATACGGCTTAACTTCTGATTGGGCAGTGCGCAATATTTCATCGATGTGTCTGTGATGGGTTGCAGCAGCAATAGTAAGATAATTCAAGTAACTATCGATAACTGCATATATACAGTAGTTATCGAGTACATTGCATGTTAGCGCCTCATATATACCATTGACTCTGCTTACGCGGAGATGCTAACACTCAAAGTTCGTATAGAGTATCAAAAGGTAGAACCTAGCGTGTACTGTAGATGTGCAGGTCCATATTCCCATGACAGATCCGTTCACAGTACACAATACATATAGATCTCTACGACTACGTTCCTTGCCTAGCGTCACCTTCGAAAACCAGGCAAGAAAAGCCAACGTACACGATGTGATTAGCAGTACGTATCCAGATACAAATTGACCTATATGAAAGCGGGTGTGTGGTAGGTGGGGGCGGACGTCGTGGGTAAATGGTTGAAACGTGCATGTACAAGAGTCTCATTCTGCACACTAAGCTGTCTACGTAGAATGATGCGTTCTCTGATACATCACACGTGAACCTTTTTCATTTCACATAGACGCATACATGCTTGATAACAAGCTAATAGCTGCGAATGGACCTACGGATTTTTATGTGAGGTAGGTAGCTAATAGGACGCTGATGGTAATGATCATATAACATATGGAGCAAGACAGCGGGCTGGAAAATAAAAAGAGCATGTGCACAATCCGCCGATGAAACAACTCTAAGTGACAACGCTAGAGACGGTCACTATTCAATATCTAGGCACATAGATGTCAGTTCGTGCAGCTTTTGCATGTTATCCACACACCCAAGGCGAATTTCTCATTACGGAACAGTAGGCGTAGTTCTACGCCCAACTACGAGAGCACCTGTCAGGTCATACGACTAGGCGAGATTCAAGTATGGAGAGAGGATTAGGGGAGCATGGCTATATATATAATCGAGGCTTACCGACTCTTTGTGGTCAATAGCAAATGCAGGTTACCTAGATCGACTCTAACGTAGGATCAAAGATCGACCAGGCATTACTGCGACCTTGACGCCTATTCCCCCTCACCCAGGCGCCCGCCCTCCTCCAAAAAAAAACACCCTTGGTACATCTACACCATGTGGCATAACCGGTTGGGACATTATTAGTATATTATATATAGGTATATGCAAGAAATGAAGACTGGGTTGGCTGTATGATTAGGTAGCCCATACTTAACCTTCCGTTTCTTGGGGTTTTTGACTATTGGTTCTGCTTTTTAGTGGAACAAGAATATTCCAACTTGTTGTTAATGAAGGTCGGCCCAACGGCAAACCCAAAGGGCCGCAACCCCGTTGCAAAGTGTGGGAGGGGGGTCAAAGCAGAGGAAAAATGATCGCTGGTGTGGGCAAGAATATTTCCATGTGACTCATATGGTATTCAAAAGAGTTGGTACTCGGTGCGAGCAGTTCGCAAGCTCCAAAATGGAATGCTTGCCGATTTCGCACTGGCTCCCGATAAAACAACGCACCGAGTACAAAGTTATAATCGCTGGGGTATAAGTGCTTGAACGGTGTGCTCCATATACTATCTTCTTAACTCTGCTGACTGAGGCTCCAAACCGAAGTCCAGATTAAGATCCCAGCAACCATGAACGCGAGATGCTGATTGGTTCCATTCACATGAAATCGACATTTGCTGACAGATCCTTCCTCCGTTCATGGTCCCATTTGTGGAACGCTACCAGAGAACATCAAATGTCTTCGTACATCTCTTTATTTAGTCTACGTTCTGAAAACTTACTTTTCCGAAAGCTTATTCTTGTTAGGGTTTTTGTTTGTGTTGTAAAAGTGCCTCCGAACCTTTGGCGTGGGTGCGCTATATTAAGTGTTATTTAAGATTTAAGAGCGAAACTAAGCTTAGCGGAAATATCGCTCCAATAAATCGCTAGGTTAATACGTTGTTCGTAAAAAATACGTCTCTTAATTTTTTTACTGGTTTCCACACTACATTTCAAAAACAGGGATTATTTTCACTGCATCTTTCCCGATGGGTCACGTCGTATAGCGTGCATTTTTCATGGAAAAGTTGTGGAAATAAAGTTTGAATTGAACTGAGTGAACAGCACGTGGAGTACGAACTAAAGAAAATAATTCTTCAAAATTTCTAGAGGCAGAAAGAGTCAGCAACACAGTTACCTAAAACATGAGAAATTTAGAAGGAAGACTGATGTTTATTCTTGGCAAATTTGACTGCACGCATCACACGTTCCCCGCCGTAGGGGGGGGAATGCCCGCCCCCTCCGCTGGCGCCACCCTCGATCGGACATCGAAGTACAATGACTGGCGCTTTGCCGTTGCAATACTCAACAATAGCCTGGCTTTAGTGTTCAATGAATAAAAATATTAATTCGACCGTAATTTACTATTCATACATATTCTCCTTGTTTTATTTTGGAGTATGAATAATATATGTGTCTTTGAATGTTCGACGCGCGCCGAATAAGCGACGAGCTTGTGTGAGCGTGCTGGTTTACGGTTGGCGCATGCATTACGCTCACTTCGAAGTCAATATTCACCAGAGTTTGCTTTGTCGCATTACATGTCAGTTGCCCTTCTCTAGTTCATTTTTTTTTTTCAGAAATGGGCACCATTGGACAGATTCATTTATCTATTGTTCATCATCTGCACCAATCAATCTTGACGTGCTAGCTTGCCAGATTTTGTGAAATCAAACTTCAAGAGGCATATTGAATTCACTCACACGTTCCAACGTACATAAAACTAATCTCAAGTGTAAAAATACAGGGTGTCTTATTAACGCCGACAACAATTAGCAATATTGAAGGCCCGGGGCCAAGACTCCGGCCGATGTTCATACGTGTTCATCGGCTTGGCAGCATGGTGTTAATTCGCTTCGCTACTGACTACTAGCGAGCACTCGGTTTCCTGCAAATTGTGTGCCTTACTAGGCTGTACAACGTGAAGCCTACGCACGGTAGCAACTTAGTGTTTAAATTATTTTTTCCCGAGATTTCAACTTGAAAGAACTCAATAAGCTTCACCGTTATTCAACATTAAGAAGTGGTATCCACCTCTTCGTCTTTGGCATGCACGAAGTCCACAGTCAGCCAAGCAGCGCAGCCTGTAGCAGGACGATTGGCGACCCAGCCGTCCGCGTCGGTCCAAGATCGATTCCATACCCTCCATTGTTCCTATTTGTTACACTTGCTCCAATATGCACTTCCCATTCGCTATTGTTAGCATTTTCGTCGAGCTGCAGATTTGCATTGTACTGATGTTTTAAAATCGCATTCGGCGCGATTGCATCGGCATCATCGTAACACCCCGGGGGGCTGTGGCGGCGCAACTCGGCGCTATACGATGGAACTCGGCTAAAATCGCGTGGCGATAGTCTCAACCTCAATGGATTCTGTACGTAAATTAATTAAGAAATCAAGAGTCATTCCGAAATGATTCCATCAGCGATGAAGTGTAATTTCATGTGAATAAACTTGTAGATGAGAGGTACGGACCTTGAATACATGCAATTGAATGGAAAAATATGTACAGTACGTATATGGAGCAAATTTCAGTCAAATAGTGTAACGCCGACGTCGAAAAGCGAGGGCTTTTCGAGTACCACTATCAGTGCATGACAATGAATTGCAATGATACAGTGGAGTTCCGATATGGGCGTAAACGCAATCTGCATTCAAGAAAAATGTTGCGTGACGACAGAACGCATTCACAGTGGGAACCGTTATGTACGGTGATATACGAGTCGAAAAGAACGCAGCATATGTAGCATGGTTACATCAATCAATTTGCGCCCACGAGCACTCCAACTGCGATATTTTCTTTTCTATGCGACCCAGATCCCCCAAAGAATAATACATTTCATTGGGGTCACTTCTCGTGTCTTGAAATTGATACCTAAACGGGTCGTATTCAGTGAAAAATTCAGGAAATGTATGGGAAGAACAACAAAATAGTCATTTTATTTGAATTTAACCCTACCTCAATTTGCATTTTGGGACTTGGTCGACCTGCCACTTATTCAGACTATTTTTCTAACGAAAGTTATATACAGGTAGGAGAAAATTAATTCCTACTAAAAAAAGGATTTTTGACCAATTAAAGAACGATCGGAAACAATCACAAAGACTATATGTGATATAAATATATCCGTTTGTCATTCATGACATTATCTCAGTGGTAAATAAGCCAGCTGACCAATGGACCGATTTCGTACAGCATAGCAACCGGGGCTCCAGTCTTGATGAAACGAACACCGGAGAATAGAGCGCACCTTACTGTGGATAACCCGTATACTATAGTGAAGCAAGAAACACCAGTCCAGTCTATTCTATCCATTTGGACCTTGTTTTACTGGTTTAGCTGGGATATTTGAAGTTTTGTGAAACATGAGTGGTTTTAGAAAGAACTCGCCCCTCAAACAGTCCGAATAATAATTTAAAAAAAAAACAATGAAATGGGTCGAGCCGTGGAATGCTGCTGCGCAAGGTCAGCAAGTTAAAGTGTTTAGGGGCCTATGTGACACTCACATGTGTGTGGAGTTTCATGTACAGTACATCATGCATGATAGACAGGCGTGAGGCTTTATTTTCTCCGGACATAGATGGGGGACAACTTGATATTGATCGGTCCAGCAATTTGGTGGTAATTGTAAAATTAAAATATTTGATTGTCCTTCCAAAGATTAGTATTCATAGGTCTGGCCCTTCTACAAGTTCAAATATTTCACCTGACAGCTTCTCGCTACAGATCAGGGCTCGAACTAAATCCTATGCGCGGGTAGCCCGGGGCTTCCCCTTCTTGCCGTCGGGCTACTGGATTTCAGTCGCGAAATGCCCGTCGGGCTACCGTAATCTGTCTAGTCTGTATAAGTTCAAAGGACAGTATAACTGAGCCCATATTATCTAGCCAACAGTCCAACACATATGATTATGTGTTTTTCGCCGATCCCAGCCGGGCCGCCGCGTACCATCGCCAGCTCAATCCGCAACCTTTTGAAAATGATAAACCTGCCCCACTTGTGTTGGAGCTGTTATTGCATTGTTGCCGAATATCCCACTGCTCATGGGCCATCGAGCTTTAGGTAACGTAATAATAAAACTGCATGCCAAGCTATATGTTCTTGCTGTAATCGCCCATAGTTTGGAACACGTGGTCATCACCTACCTTACTGTTACTCTCAATTCTGACAATGCATTCCCACTGAAATGTACAGTGCTTGCTCATACCAAGTCGGCCATTCCTATTGACTTGGTACATGCCGCCGACAGCAAACCTTTTTATCGCACCCATTACATCTAGGGAGTTTCTAACTCTGTGTGATTAAGGACTGAATTATTAGCGATCGTCGATCCCACCTAGATCCGCTATACTGCATCAATTCGTCTGGGCCTACAATCTATGATGAATTCTGTGATTCATTGGGAAAGGGGTGGAAAAAATAATTATACATAAAGGTTTAGCGCAATTCTGGTGCTCTTAGAACTGAGTTTAACCTGTGCTCTTCAGGTTCTAGCTAGAATAATCATATTACGTACGGGCCTACTGGCAATTGACTAGCGACCTGGGGCCGGCCGGCGGGCGTAATATTTGACGTGGAAGATGTAGTACATGTAATTCAGCCTCGTAACAGCATGACACGTGGTCGCATGCATGTGCTGTTTGCCATACGTACGTGGTCATAAATCAGGCTGCCAATTCTCACGCATTCTCCGTGAACTCATGCATTTCAGACGATCTCACGCCTCCGGCGAGGCATAAATTTTCTCACGCATTTCTTCCGAACTTCATCAGCGATCCCCACAGACTCCGCGCACATCCACAGATCGTAAATATTTATTCGAACGCCAACCCGATGGTGACCGTGTGTATAAACCCCTAACTGACAATACGCAGGATTCCTCCGAAACACATTTTTTTTTCCGTCTGATCTCCGCCGAAAGCATTTACTGTCCGGACTCTGCAGTAAAAGCATACGGTTGCTCAATTACAAGCCTACAGGACCAGGTCGATAGCACGTAACTTGAAGGTTTTTTTAAAAACCG